>JAXDDX010000216.1:0-392500 GCA_034670405.1 Hoplostethus atlanticus
AAAGTGGCTAAAAGGGGTTTGAATATGTGAACGACATCCCACCTTGCAGGACTTAACACCAGGAGGTGCAGAACCAGCTGCAGGATCTGAAGGATCTCACACCCCAACAACGGACTGTTTCAGCTGCTGCGGTCAGGCAAACGCCTCCGCAGTCATGCTGCCAAAACAGAGAGACTGAGACGGAGTTTCTTTCCTCAGGCCATCAGGACTGTGAACTCCGACCTCACCAGGGCCCCCACCAAGACCCACACACTGCCCCTCTTATGCACACACACACACACACACATATTTTTCTATATTTTTTACTTTTTACATTGTTAATAGTGCTCTTATTGTAAATATTGTGTTGGTTTTTTATTGTAAATACTGTGTACTTGTTGCCCTTTTGCACATTCCTGCCGAGCATTGCCACTTTTCATTTCACTGCACACCCTGTGTGTGTATGTGACAAATAAAGTTCTTGAATCTTGAATCTTCGTTACCACCTCTGAGGTGAGGAAATTCAATGTCTCCCCTCAGATCCAGAGAACTTTTTACTCTGGTGCCACAGAGGGCATCCTGTCGGGGACTGGTCCGGTAACTACCGGGACAACACTCCCCACCCTGCAGGACATATACACCAGGCTCAGGAGGAACTTCTATCCTCGGGCCATTAAGAAATTAAACAAACACACAACCACCCAACAATGACAGCTGCTATTGCTCATTGCATATTTTCATTTTGCACACTGGCATTAACATTGCACCTGTACATACCGACTTTATAATTGTTTATTTTTTTATATTGTTAATATTGCTTTTTTCTTATATTGTAGTATCTCCTTGTTCTTCAATAGTGTAGTATCCAGCAGTGTTCAGAGCATGACACCACGCATTTCACTTCACGATGGTACTGTTGGAAATGTGTATGTGACAAATAAACCTTTCAATCTATCTTTTGTTTTTTTAAACATTTTCCCCTTTTTCTCCCCAATTTGGTGTGTCCAATTCCCCCTGCCTAAGCAGTCCCAAGTCGCTGCTCCACCGCCTCTGCCGGCCTGGGGAGGGTGTAGACTTCCGCGTGCGGAGAAATATCGCTTGGGGAGGAACACGTTACCCCCCCCGCCCCCAGTTCAGAGGTTCGTACCGGCGACCTCAGGCAGTTGCTTAGACCACTACACTACCCGGGCGCCCCTTTCAATCTATCTTGAATCAGATGACGTGTTACGTGACCTGAAAGCCCTTGAACTGTACATATAGGGGGAAATAGTGGTGATATTGATATTGTTATACTCTCTAACTGGGGCGAGTTATTGTTGTTAAGATTACACTGGAAATGCAAGTGTGTATATATAAAGTATAAAGTACTCTGCATCTGTTATCAACTTCAGAGACTCCGGGGACTGCAACTCATTTGATGCCTCTTTCACTGTAGTACAATATGCTATGTTACACACACAGCACGCACACACACGTGCGACAAGGCTCGGTTTAACTCACCACACAGAGACATCAATCCCATGAACACGGCTGAAGGATGCATCCTTCCTTCCCAATGAGTCTCAACTGAAATGGGAGTTAAATCAGAAAGCAGATTATCCCCCGACTCACGACTGACGAAATGCATCCACACCTGTCAGGAGTCCCTTACTTTAAGTCACAGGGTGTGGTCCGCTATTCCAGAAAAAAAAAAGTGAGTAAGCAGTAAGGTGTAAACTTTCCGTCAACTTGCGCAGCAGTAGTTCTCCTCTCAGCCCGTCCGACTTTCACTTCCTTATAGATTACTTGACCCAAATCCCCGATAAATTAAATTAAACTTCATGGTTCAATAGTTCGATTCATCCACCATTAGAACAGAGTTGAACCTGACATACCGGCAGAGATGAGGGACGGTTATGAGGAAGCCGCCTCTCTTCTCTCTCCCCCTCACTCTCTCACTCTCTCTCTCCACTATGTTTCATAAACACTGTTAACCCCATGCTCCCCTGACAAAAGCGCATGCAGTCACTCACACACTCACACACACACCTAATGCAACCAGATAGACAGCAACATTCCTCTCTCTCTCTCTCTCTCTCTCTCTCTCTCTCTCTCTAAGGGGTGGACTCAAGGGGGCAAGGCTTTGTCTTTTTGATTTTGGTCTTATGAGGGAATGTAAACAGAGCAATACAGTGTTTTGTGTCTTTTATACCTTTTTATTTTTTATTTGATCTGTTTTGTGATGCTCTGATTGTTTTCTGTTTTGTGTAATGCTAGGATACTTACATTAAATACTCCGTGACCACATCCTGCTTTTGGCAACCGCTGTTGTCCTGTTTACAGTTTTTATCAATTGCTAAGATACATTTCTTGAAACCTTCACCCATTTCCTCAAAACTTCAAACACAAAACCGAATCTTCAAACTACATTCACAAAACCCCTGACTCTTCTGGCAAAATCAAACAATGCTTTCAGATCATACACACAGCCAGTCAATATAGAAACACTAACAGAGCATTCCTTAGACACTACGTCAGAAAATTGAGAACACAGCGCCCAGGGCATGTAGGTACAGAAAAACATGTTTATTGTATATAAACACATTTTGCAATAAAAAAAGTATAGTAATCACAACTTAGTGCAGTGAATATACTGTATACTGTAAGTACTGCAAGTAATACAGTATCGAATGTCTGTATTTTCAGCACAAAAATACAGTAAGCCCAAAGAACAAAGAAAACTAAATGAAAAGCACATTACAGTAAACTCAAAATCAAAGTCAGTGAGAGATTCATTCTGCCTCAGCATCACGTCTTTGTGCTGGATCCGGCCAGAGGACTTCGTCCACATCACATGCAACGTTACGTACCTGTGCCACCTGTGCTCTCTGAACTGGCTTATATTCTGTCCAGTTCGTTTCATCACATCATTTGAAACAAGTGTGAACAATTTTGAGTTGTTGTGTGTAAACGATGACAACTGTGTTGTAGTTGTGTTTAACTTTTGCCGCCCGTGTTTACCATTTTGCAACACAAGTGCATCACAGTGCGAAATGTGTTTTAGTGAGTGAGAATGTGATAAGAGTTTTGCAAAAAGAGTGGATGAGATTTGCAAATGGTGTCTAACTACCTGAACTTGTTTAAGGTTTTGCCAAAAGAGAGATTGATTCAACAAATGGGTTTAGGCCACTGAGCATTTGGTTCAGAGAATGGGGTTTAGTGTTTTAGCAATTGAGAAAAACTGTAACACAGGCATGTGAAATGTGACTTTACAGGAACGATAGGTGTCATTTGAAATAGATGTAAACTAAATAGGTAGAGGGATACTAAGGGTGCTTTCACACCTACCTTGTTTGGTCCGGACCTTCGGACTTTTCAGTTTGGTCCGAACCAAAATGGCAGGTGTGAAAGGTGCCTCGGACCATGGTCCGGACCAAAGGACCAGAATTTGGTCCGACCAAAAGAGGTGGTCTCGGTCCGGATCAAACTGAACCAAGGTTCGGTTCGTTTGCAGTGTGAAAACACTTTTTTGGATGGTTCGAACTTTCGGACCAATTACAGGAAGTTGAGGCAGGGTATCGTCGGCGACGATATAATTTTTGCATGACGAGGACGTTCATTTGGCGGATTCAAACTAGTCTTGAGTACTGCGCTTGAAGTTGGTGCTGCTGGTAGTAATGCCATAATAATAATAATACTATAGTCAGTCCCACCAGGATTTCGCGGAGTTTTTTTCCCTGATTATTGCGGCCCAATATGATTGAATTTGCAGCGGCTTTTATAAAAAAATTGCAATTTGGGATATTTTTCGTGTTATCTTGTGGTAAAACAGCAGGAATCGATGAAAATTTTGAGCCCCCCATCCTCCCCAAAACATTGTAAACTGCCCACTAGTAATCGTAACACATTAATACCTCCCGGGGCCACCGGCTGAAAACTATACTACACATGATCTCTGTCTAGTGCCTTTCTTTGTATTTCATTCCTTTTTAATCCTAGTTTTCTTTACATTATTTTTGTTTGTTTTTTCCCCTTAGGCTGCAATGCAGCATATCTACAATTTGCAGTCGACCCGTCACGTTCCCGTCCCGCTCTAATCTGTCAGGTCTGTCAGTGCTGCCAGTTTGACACAGAGACAAGGAGAGAGAGGTCCGGAGCGGAGAACGCACATCTAACTAGCCACCGGCCTGTTAGCAGCAAATCAACTTGAACAGTTTATAAAATGATTAGGCTACACCGCGGCGCGGCCCGTCCAACCGGCCCAAAGACCCACCGACCCACCGGGATTCGTCCCGATTGGCCACTCCGGCATTGTCCTATCAAAGGCTCAGGATAACAAGAAAGCAAATGGTGCAAATTACATATTTAAATAAAAAAACAACCTCCCGAACATGTAGGAGTATTAATGTGGAAGCATTGTGCCAATTTGACCGTTTTATGCGGGAATATTGCGGGGTATTTTTTGGCAAAATGGAAGCTCTTGCAAGTATTCAGGCAATTGGTTTAATTTGCGTTAATTATTGCGATCACAACATCCTGGAGGGACTGTATAGTGGCAACGAAATGAATCTGTTCATTCATTTCATTCAAACGGAAAAGGCTATCCGCCGAATTGACAACACGCCGACGTCAGACGCACGCCCCTCTACAAACCAATCAATGTCAAGTATAGGGAGACGCAGCCCACGTAGGTGATGACGACAGGACGTAGGTATGTCATCCAAAGGTCTTTAGTGCGCTCGCAAAATTGCAATGTGAAAGCAAAACTAACCGGATCAAATGTGTACAATGTAACAAAAACATGAACCTTGGTTCGGACCTTGGTCCGGACTTTCAGGTGTGAAAACGCCCTAAGAGTCAGGGTTCCTGGGGTCATGGAAAACCTGGAAAAGTCATGGAATTCAGATCATGATCTACTATTTGTCATGGATTAGTCTTGAAAAGTCTCATTTGATTGATTTGAAGTAGATTTGAAGTAGATTTGCCAGAAGGGGTTTAGTGGTTAGTACCCCCTGCTCTAAAACCATACGTGCCCCCGTCACCCTGGGATCCAATCCTGTTTACCTTTTACCTCCTTTACTTCAAATCAAATTACATTTATTTGTACAGCCCTTAATCACAGTTGCAGTCTCTAAGGGCTTCACAGTGCCCACAGTGTGAACACAATAAATGGTGGTACACAACACCCCCCAGTCTTGGACCGTCACAGAGGACAAGGAAAAACTCCCACAAACCCTTGGGGGGGGGAAAGGAGAAGAAACCTTGGGAGGGGGTGAGTCAGAGAGGGAGGAGGAGAGACTGAGCCGCTCCCTGGATGCACAAGGCTTTAATCTCTAACATTAATCTCACCGAGATTACAGTTTGCTCCAACACTGCTTTGGTATGAACATGATATCACTTTTTGGAAACGAGACACGCCGAAGTTGAAGCAGAGATTGAACAAACCCGTATTTAAACATGTCGGTTGGCGGACATGGAAGATTTTTGCGTAGCTTGTATTGACCAGTTAGCGTTGTTCAGTACTGCAACCCCACCCGGACGGTTCCTGGTCCCCCACGAAAAGTAGGAACTTATTTTGGGGCCAGGAATGGAGGATTCTTCCCAGAACCCTTGACAGAGTTCCTCCAAGAACCGCCAATTAAGGGTTCTACCACGAATCCTCCATTTAGGGTTCCTCCTCTTACCCTCAACAGATGATTCCTTTAGGATCCTCATGTGGAGCGTTCTCCCAGGAATCAGTGATTGAGGTTCTTTATACAATCGAAGCGGTTGAAAGGTTTTTGCTAGAACCCACTTATGAAAAGTTCCCCTGAGAACCCTTTTGTGGTTGAAGCGTTTTTCAGTGGACCTCTTATTCCTGATAGGTTCTCCAACGAACCCTTTGGGGACCTTTTTATATTCCAAGGGTTCTTCCTAGAGCCCTCAATGTACACACCAGGAGCATAACATGGGAGTTTTAGCTTTGTACTGTCTTGGAACTGTATCTAGTTCTCGGTGGAACATGAATTAGAGACAGACAGGCATCCTTTGTAAATGTTTAATAGTAAACACAACAAAGTGAAATACTGTTAACGTGGTTCCATGAGCTCCATTTGCTCAGCAGCTTCCTCTTGTCCTTCACCTCCTTCACCTCCTGCACCTCCTCCTCCTCGCTGTGTCTGTTTTTTCCAATAACAATAAACTTCAGATGAAGGAAGATGAGGGAGGAGAGACGAGAGGGTGAGGTGTCAGTGGCAGGATCATCGAAACATTATCACAATGTTCTCAGATTCAGTCAGATCTGAGGAGCGTTTATACTTTCAACTTCACAATCTCAGTACTTATATAGTATTGGCTCACTTACTTATAACAATCATCACCGCAAGCACCACAAGCACCACTGGTATGACAACCGCAACAGTTATGACACCAGCATTTGAGGCATCTGTTGGAAACAAAAAAATGGAAATGGTTATTGATTAATGGCCATAATTGTGTCTGCACAAGGTGTTCAGGGTTCATACAGATGCTTGAAATCCAAGAAAATGCTTGAATTGTAATGTTGGAGGTTTCACGGTTTCAGGGTTAGGAATGTGCTTGAATAGTAAAAATAAACTACTTGACTTTGATTTAGTCTTTTTCCCAATTCACAACATGTCTCCAATCCGCGGGCAGCATATTGCAAGATCTGTGTGGCAGACTGGGGGGAGGGTGGGGGTCCAGGAGAGAGTTGAGTCGGTGGACTGACTCTCCCCTGGATCCGGTGCCAGCTGCAGCCGGTTGAGGCTGATTGCAGCTGGGTCCTATTTAACCTGTGGGTGACTGTGTGAGAGAGAGAGAGCGTCGGTGTGAGAGGCTGACGGGGTGCGTGACTGAGTCTGACAGGAGGCTGTGGAGTCGAGTCAGACTGGGCTAGAGAGAGTGAGCGGAACCAGCACCAGCAGGAGAGACGGAGCGGGAGCGGCCCGTCTCCAGCAGCGGCGACCGACCGAGGTCCGCGGAGGACGCAGCCGGGGGCAGTCAGCCAATCAGCCGGCTTTGGTGCCCCGCGGCTAGCCCACCGGGACAGAGGGAGGGGCGCCGAACAACTGCCGTCAAAACCCGGGTCGTGTTGTTATTTTGCTGTATGCTGCAAATAAAACGGCCCTGCGGCCACGACGTCTGTCTGCCCCCCCCCCCCCCCCCCCCCCCCCCCCCCCCCCCCCCCCCCCCCCCCCCCCCCCCCCTTTCCCCCCCCCCCCCCCCCCCCCCCAAAAAAAAAAAACCCCCCCCCCCCCCCCCCCCCCCCCCCCCCCCCCCCCCCCCCCCCCCCCCCCCCCCCCCCCCCCCCCCCCCCCCCCCCCCCCCCCCCCCCCCCACCCCCCCCCCCCCCCCCCCCCCCCCCCCCCCCCCCCCCCCCCCCCCCCCCCCCCCCCCCCCCCCCCCCCCCCCCCCCCCCCCCCCCCCCCCCCCCCCCCCCCCCCCCCCCCCCCCCCCCCCCCCACCCCCCCCCCCCCCCCCCCCCCCCCCCCCCCCCCCCCCCCCCCCCCCCCCCCCCCCCCCCCCCCCCCCCCCCCCCCCCCCCCCCACCTTTTTTTTTTTTCCCCCCCCCCCCCCCCCCCCCCCCCCCCCACCCCCATGATGCAAGCCCTCGACACCGACGACGCTCGTGACATTGAAGCTTCTCCCCGTTGGATCTGCCTGGTTTGTCTGGTTACCCTGCAGATCCAAGCGAACATCGTTGGATTTATTGATTCCGGTCCAAAACACCTGAGCCTCCGGGTATCCACCACGCGCTGCACAGGTTGCAGTCTTGGCTGTGTTGTCCGTGGTCAAGACTGGATCTTGGTAGGGAACTATGTGTGTGACAGAGAGAGAGAGCACCAGTGTTAATGTATTGCAGACATACGTTTGGAAGCATGAAACACATCGACACAGGAACTTTAACTTACCTGCAACCAGCAAGGTGAATCTGCACCTTGAAAATGTTTCTGTGGTTTTGTCGTGCTCGTCAAGTACACCAGCGTAGGACGAGAACGTCTTCCTGTCATCTCCAGTGCTGACGTTGTCAAGCGTAATGGAAATGTTTCCAGGGTCGTCGTTAGCGGCCCGGCACCTATCGTGATAAAGCTCAGAACCATTTTTTTGTTCGCCTTTGTAGCGGTGGAACAAAATGTTTTCTGAGCCGTCTTCTTGCCAGTAGAACCAGAAGCTCTTTGGATTCACTGTCCTGTTCAGGGAGCAGAAAAACAGGACAGGCTTTCCAGCGGTGGTGGTGATTCGTATCTGAGCCATAATGGGAGCTGGAAAAGATCATAGATCAAAACATAATTGGGTATGGTATTACATTACAGTCATTTAGCAGACGCTTTTATCCAAAGTGACTTACAATTGTCACGGGTAGTGGGTAGAGGAATTGAGGCTAGTAGTTAATATGTACCGCCTCCTGTCAAAAGTTTGATGGATGACCTTTGACCCCATTTGATTGATTGACAGCTTGTCAAAGTTGACAGTTTTGATTGACAGCTTGTCAGTATTTGACAGTTTTGATGGATGACCTATTGACCTCCTTTTGATTGACAGCTTGTCAAAGTTGACAGTTTTGATTGACAGCCTGTCAGTAATTTGTCAGATTTGAATGATGCCCAGTGTGATGTGTCATGTTGTGACCTTTTAATTATTTAATGATCCTAATGATGAGGTATTTCCGTGTGTGTGTGGCGGAAGCGTCATTCATTTGTTCTTTTGATCCTGAAACGGGGGTATTGACCACCCGTGGGGCATTGGGGGTTGTGTGACATCTGGAGTGCTATGGGAAAGTGTTTTTGTTTATACTCATTAACTGACCACATGGCAAACAAAGAACAATGAGGAAATCTGAGACCTTTTATTTATTTAATGATCCTAATGTGGAGGTATTCCCGAGGGTGTGGGTCGGAGTTGTCATTCATTTGTTGGTTTGATCCTGAACGGATGGTATTGACCAACCGTGGTGCATAGGGGGTTGTGGGACCACCTGGGGGCTATGGAATGTGTTTTTAGGTTTATACTCACTAACTGACCACATGGCAAACAAGGAGCAATGGGGAGCTGTGTGTCACAAGGGACGCTATGGACTGTTTTAGTTTTATGCTCCCATTTGTTCAGAAGTGTGTTGATCTATGTCAGATGTGCTTCTTCGGGATGGTGGGATGTCACATGAGACTGTTTTTTGTTTTATAATCCTTAAGGAAGTCTATTGAGCAGTGTCAATCAATGGTCAATGGGGATCTGGGCGTTGCCAGTGGCACTATGGTCTGTTTTAGTTTTATGTTCATTAACTGATCAGTGTCAAACAAGGGGCAATGGGGATCTGTGGGTGACATCTGGAGTGCTATGGGAAAGAGTTTTTGTATTATACTCATTAACTGACCACTTGTCAAACAATGGACAATGGGGAGCTGTATTTGTTTTATAATCCTTAAGGAAGTCTATTGATCTATGGCAAATGCGGGTCTTTGGGGTGTTTAACCCTGATTTGTTCTTTACTAAATAATGAAATTGTCCCTATGACTATCAATCTTTATATCGCTGTTGATATACGTAATGGGTATAGGAAGGCTATTTGGCCATGTTATAATATGACCAAATATATTAGGACATCTAAATTAGACTAAAAATAACGGGGCAAATTTTTCAGCGGGACACAAACAAAACATAAAATCAAAAGTGAAAAGATGCTACATTAAACAAGGTTTTGGGTTTTTAAAAATGTTTTTGTCACTATGCGCGCGCCCCAACACACAAACACACACACACACATCCGCGATACGCCGCCACAAGCGATGCCTGATGATCCTTGGACGCACACAGATAGTTATTGACACTGATGAGAGATGCCTTTGGGGGATGTGGAGCTGTCACGATAGATTTTAAATTTTTTAAATGCCCTTTTGGGAAAGCATTTCTGATGTAAATGAAGGGTATTTGTCCTGAACAAATGCGACGCTCGGGGGTCTAAGTCTGGATTGTGCGAAAAGGGGGGGGGTGGGGGGGCGAGACCCAAGCTCTGTTTTTTTGATAGTAATTGAGGATTACCCCCCCCAATCAACGTGACATTTGGAGCGCTAAAAAATTGAAAGTGCGCAAGTCTGAATTGTGGAGCGTCTTTGGGGGATAAAAGGGCGCACGGAGCCGATGTATTGACCACCGTAGCGCATCCCCGTTGCATAGACGCTGCAGGGGCCCCATTTTTCGCAAGCCCGGCTTCAACGCTGGGGAATCGACTTTTCCCATAGCCCAAGAATTAGGACTTATTTTGTTTGTTTATTGGTTGTTTTTTTAACCTAATTGTTTCATTTGTTTACACAAATGCCCCTTGTTTTTAGTTTAAGAAAAAAAGAAAGGGGAAGAAAATTTTGACTGAATCACTATGCTGCACAGTGTTTTGTTTATTTTTTGTTTTCTGTTCAATCGGGATGAGAAATTTAAAAGGAGTATACTCGGAGGCAAAATAAAAACTGAATTCTGTGGGGTGCCCAAGCCTTTGTAGCCTTCTTTCTATCTCTTAAGCACATCTTTAATCTTGGGGCATCCCTTTTAAGTGCCATAGATGGTATTTTAGCGGTTACACAGTTTTAAAATTAAAAATTCCTTTAAAAGTCTCTCTTGACGCATGTGTGCCCACTCTTTTTGAAAACTCCTATTCTCAATACACCATTGATTAGGATACCTTTCCCCGGTTTGTATGTTTTGGGCCCAAATTTTCCGTTGGATGAATAGTTTTTTTTTTTTTTTAACGTTGTGGTGGATGTCTTTTGGGTTTTAATACGAAAAATTACTCGATCGTCTGAGCAGATCTCTCCACGACTAGAGGTCTTCTACTCTAAAGAAAAGCAGGGTGGGGGGGAGCGGGGTCTTGGCCTGCTTGGAGCCCAAAAGACCTTATGATGAAGTGTACAAAAACTAGTTTTTAAAACCAGGGCGCTCACTAGGTCCCCAAACCTGCGGGGGAAGAAAAGCTAAATGACGGGGCAACGATGAGGATTTGTGATTTGTATGAATTTTTTTTTTCTTTTTTATGATTACAATTTTTTAAGGTGGATTGTCAAAAGTAATTGAGTGTGGTGTATATGTCTGACAATTAAGAGAACTTGTTTAATATTTACTTAGAACTGTTTTCTGATAGTCACCCAAAGTCTTTTTTGTGTATCTTTTTTAGATATTGTGGGTGGACTAGTAGGGCACATTTTTAAAATGGGGGGGCCCTAAAGGGGGCCAATGAAAGATTGGGGTGTTAGGTGATCTCTAGAACTTTTCTTTCTTTCTGGGGTTCTTCGGCATCTTTAATTAGTGGATGTACAGGGAAAGGGGAAGTATATTAATTGATTAACATCCAAACCTTAGAATCACCATGGGGTCACACAATCCCACATCCTTTTTTGCCCATCCATTCCCTAATCCAAAACCTGTTAACACACACAGAGCACTATGAAATTTGTCACAGTTTTTCTTTTGTCGTTTTTTTTTTTTCTTTCTTGTGGTTTTTTTTGGAGAAGAGGGTTTTAACTTCACTTGTTTGGATATATTTGTATTATTCAGATTTTTTTTTGTTTTATTAGGTTCTTATAATGAATATAAGGGGTAAAGTTTGTTTGCGTGTTCCGGGGCACAGTTTTCGAAATTCCATGAAATTTGTTTTTAGTAGATATATTGTAAACCAATTTTTTTTCTACGTTTATGATATTGTTGAACTGCATGCATATTGTTTTTCTCTATTTTTTTTTGAGTTTTTTTGAAAAAAAGATGTTTTATAGTATCTTACAATAGGAAAAAATAGAACGAGAGGCTAAGTTGTCATTGTGGCAACATCCCCAAACGAGTAATATTTTAATGATTGTATGTTTGTAACTATCATAAAGAAAAAAAGACTATTATAAAAATTAGTTCTTAGATGTTTAGGAAAAGACGTTTTTTTTTACTGTATCCATTTCAAATAGTATCTATTGTTGAATATTTTTTACTCTCCCGGAAATTTGGGCCTGGGGAAAACAAGCTGCATTTTTGATCACTTTTGGGCGATGCGGGGGGGGTCATTGAATGGGGGGGGAGGACGGGCCCTGAACGCTCTTTCTCCTACCCCAACTGCAAAACAAACGAGGGGGGAATAGGGATTGAAGTTGACTTTTTTTTGCACTTCTGTACATATCAAAAAAAAAAAGAATCATGTATATTGGATCTTTTTTGAATTTAAAAAAAAATGTCTATAATGACAAGGGAATCTTTTGTGGGATAACAAAAAAATCTTATGAAAGGCTGCAAAATTGCTTGCAAAAAAGGGCACGAGTTCTCATCTCCCACCCCTTTCAGAAAAGGAAAAGTTTGCCTTCTTTTTTGCAGCGCTTGTTTTTGCCAGGAAACCCTTCCCGGAGTTTTTCCCACTCCCCCTCCGTAAGGGGCCTGCTGGTTTTGTCGGGTCCCTAACCCCCCTATCGACAGGTTTGGGTCATGGCCACGCCCCCGGGCCCCAAACCAATCAAAAAACCGTCCGATTCTTTCCCTTTTTCAAAGGGGAAGATGTTAAAGGAATACAATCCCTTTAAAAAAATCACCACACAGTAATATTAAAAAAGAAAACATGTTACACACAAATGTATTTCAGTATACAATATTCTATCAATTAATGGACTAAAATAAAAAAAAATACAAAAATAAAATAGGGTTTTTTAAAAAAAAAAAAAAAAGATTCCTAAGAATATACTCACAGAATTTTTCCCCACGGGGAGGTTAAAAAAACAACAACAAAACCCCATACTATAATTGTTCTTTATTTTTGTAAGCTGGCTTCTATAATGAAATTGACAAAATAGGATTGTGTTCATCATCAGGAAAAATTTTAAAGGGAAAACATTTTAAAAGGATTGAAGAGATTTTTATGGTTTGGCTTTAAATTTGGAATTTTGTCCTGATATCACCATTCATTTCACAAGCACGCATCTTTAAGTTTTTGATATAAGTAAAATGAAATTTTTTTTGTTTTTCTGCTTTTAAATGCTAAAAGATGTATTCTTCTTCGCTCGTTTGTTTTGCTTGTTTTTTCTGTTCCAGGCTCCTTGAAGGGATCTTCATGTCTGCATGATCCCCTCTTAAAAAACACTTGTATGGAAACCCTTAATTTTTCAAGTCTAAAGCCCTAAAAAAATAAACTCATCAAATGAAATGTGTTGAATAAAACGTACTGAAAAGAGGAGGGAAGTTGACCTTTTGATGCTAGTGGCAAACCCTTTGCAAAGGGTTATATTTGACTAGAATATCATGAACAGACTGAAGGTTTAAAGTAGTTAATAACCTGTGGTTTCGCTGGCCCAAAAAGGTGGATGTGGGGAAATAGATTTGTTCTCAATGAAATTTTTTTCAGGGGCCTGCATTTTCTATATTTGATTTTGTGTTATAATTTTTAAAAAAAAAAATTAATAAAAAAAATACAAAAAACGAAGTAAAGAATAATTTGTCAAGAGGTGGGGCCCCCATTCTGAGTTACATGAGGGTCTAACTAAACTTTGCTCTTTCTAGCTACCCAAAGGGTGTTTCCTATAAAAGTTTTATAAAAGTTTTCATATTGTGTCCCCCCAAATTCCTTTGAGCCAGAAAAAATATATAATAAAAGAAAAGAAGAAGAAGAAACAACACAAGAACGCAATGTCACAAACATTGACCATAGCTATCAAACCCATCCTCTAATCACAGTGTTGTTCCTTCAACAGCAAACAAAGTTCATTAGTGAAAATTTCATTAGTAATGAAATACTTTAAGTTTCTGTTGGATTATTTTTTTTACAAAACCCCTTTTGAATAAAGTAATATTTATCAATTTTTTAGACTTCAAAATAAAAGTACAATTTTCATAAAACCATGAGATTAAACCCTTATGGTCCACACCAGTCACAACACCCTTTTACCCTTTCAAAATTTTTTGAGTAATCAAATTTTGCAATCAATATTTATTATTTTCAATTGTAAAACTATTTTGTTTGCATTACCATTTCGTCATTTTTTCGTTTTAAAATCATCACATCAAATTCATTAAATTTTTAATTTTTCTAAGAAGGAAGTCTGTCCTGACTTCTTGAAAATTATTCTTTTTTTCAGTTCATTTTTTTAATTTTTATTAAACTTTTTTTTTTCAAATTCAAACAGCAAGAAACAAAATAGCAAATGCAGGGCCCCCCAAAAAAATTGCATTAAGAACTAATCTATTTTCCACACTCCACCATAGTTGGACAGCGCACCCAGGTTATAGAACTATTTTAAAAACCCTTTAGTCTGTTCAGAATTCTAGTCAATTAACCCTTGCGAACGTTTGCCCAGCTAGCATCAAAAGGGCAACTTCCCTCCTCTTTTTCAGTAAGTTTTATTCACAACATTTTTATTTTGATGAATTTTGTTTATGGTTTAGACTTGGTAATTAATGGTTTCCATTACAATGCTTTTCAGAGGAGGTGGCCATCATGCAGAATGCAGACCCTTTTAAGGACCCGAACAGTAAAACAAGCGAAAAAAACTGCAGCAGAAGACAGAATACATCATTTTTGCATACAAGCAAAAAACAAAAAAGTTCATTTTAATTATATCAAAAAATTAAAGCATGCTGCTTGTAAAATGAATGGTGATGATCAACAAAATTCCAAATTTAAGACCAAACCATAAAAAATTTCTTCAATCCTTCAAAATGTTTTTCCTTAAATTTTCCTGATGATAAACAATCCTATTTAGTCAATTTCATCTACTAGAAGCACGCTTACAATCATAAAGAACATACTTATAGCTATGGGGGTTTGTGTTGTATGTATTTTAAATTCCAAGTGGTGAAACTTCTGTGAGTTATTCTTAGAATCTTTTTTTTTTTTTTTTTAAAAAACCCTATTCATTTTTGTATTTTTTTTATATTTTAGTCCATTACATTGATAGAATATTTTTAACCCGTAAATACATCTTGCTTGTAACATTTTTTTATTCAATATTACGGGGTGGGGATTTTTTTAAAAGGGTTTTTGATTTCCTTTTCATCATTCCCCCTTTTTAAAAAGTAAAGAATCAGACTGTTTTGATTGGGTTTGGGGCCCGGGATGGCGTGGCCATGACACACAGACCTGGATAGGGAGGTAGGGGCCAACAAACCCAGCAGGCCCCTTTCTGGAGGGGGTGGGCACCCCCTCCGGGAAAGGTTTCCTGGCAAACACAAGCTGCGACAAAAAAGAAAAGCAACCCTTTGCCTTTTCTGAAAGGGGGAAGGAGAACCAGTGCCCTTTTTTGCAAGCAATTTTGTTCAGCCTTTTATAAGATTTTTTGTTATCCTAGCAAAGATTCCTTGTCTTATGACATTTTTTTTTTAAATTTAAAATAAATCTAATATACATGATTCCTCTTTTTTGACTAGTACAGAAGTGAAAAAAAAACAACCTTCACATCTCTAGATTCCCTCCCCGTTTTTTTGCATTGGCTGATAGGGATAGCGTTCAGGTCGTCTCCACTCACCACATTCCATGACCCACCAGCATCGCCCCAAAAATGCAAATGCACTTGTTTTCCACAGGCCCAATTTCCAGGGAGAGTAAAAATAAAAACAAAAGGGTACTTTTTTGAAATGGGGACGTAAAATAAGTCTTTACTCAAAACACTAAGAACTAAAATTTTTATAAAAGTCTTTTTTTCTTAAAATAGTTCAAAACCCTACAATCATTAAATATTACTCATTAACGGGGCTGTTGCCACAATGACAACTTAGCCCTTTTCTTTTTTTTCCCATTGTAAATACTCATAAAAAACACTTTTTTCAAAGAACCAAAAAAGCTAGAGAAATGAAAAATATGCATGCAGTTCAACAATATGCATAAAGGTAAAAATATTGAGTTTACAATCATAATATACTAAAACAACTTACATGGAATTTTTAGAAAACTGTGCATGAGGGAAAACGCAAACACCACTTTACCTTTATTCATTATAAAAACCCAATAAGACAAAAAAAAAAATCAAAATAAAATCAAATATCATCCAAACAAAGGAAATTTTAAAAAACCCCCTTTCCAAGAAACACAAGAAAAAAAAAGAAAACGACAAAAGAATAACGTGACAATTAATAGTCTCTGTGTTGTTAACATGGTGTGGATTAGGGAATGGGTGGTTTAAAATGGATGTGGCTTTTGCTGACCCGATGGTGCATTTAAGGCTTTGGATGATTATACAATCGTAAATAACTTTTCCCCTTCCCTGTTACATCCATAAATTTAAAAATTGAAGAAAACCCCAAAAGAAACGAAGAGTTTAGAGATCTACTCTAAACACCCCAATCTTTCATTGGCCCCTTTTAGCCCCCCCATTTTTAAAAATTTCCCACTAGTCCCCCACAATAAAAAAGATGACACAAAAAAAAACTTTGGGGGTGACTATCAAAAACATTCTCAAGTAGACATATTAAACAAATTCTCTTAATATGTTTAGATAATCCACATCAATCTATTTTGACAAACCCCCTTTAAAAAATGGTAATCTAAAAAGGGAAAAACAAAATTTATACAAATACAAATCCCTCACGTTGCCCCTGTATCTTAGACTTTTCTTCCCTCGCAGAGTTTTGGGGACCCTTTAGCGCCCTGTCTTTTCAAGCTATTTCTGTCACATCTTCATCATAAAGTCTTTGGTTCCCCCAAACAGGGCCCAAAACCCCCCTCCAACTCACCCCTTTTGCTTGTCTTTTGAGTAATGACCTATATCTGGAAGATCTGCGCATACGATCGGTAATTTTCGTATTACCAAATACATCCACCACAACGTAAAAGAAAAAAAAAAAACTATTCATCCAACGGAAAATTTGGACAAAGCTTTTAAACCGGAAATTACCCAATCAGCATGGTGCTATTTGGGAACACGGGGGATTTCAAACAGAGTGGACGACACATGGTTTCCAAAAGAGACTTTTAAAGGGGAAGTTAATTTTAAACTGTGTAACACTGCTAAAAACCACTCATAGGCACTTCAAGGGGGCCTGCAAAATTTTTGAGTGCTTAAGAGATAGAAAGAGAGGCTACAAAGGGTTGACACCTCACAGACATTCAGTTTTTTATTTTGCCCCCCGATATACTCCTCTAACTTTTCCCCTCACCGATTAACAGAAACAAAATATAAACAAAACATGGCATCATTGGATTCAGTCAAATTACTTTCCCCGTTTCTTTTTATTTATCTAAAGCAAGTGCACCTTTGTGTAAACAATAACACAATTAGTTAAAAAACAACCAATAAACAAACAAAAAGTCCAATTCTTGGGGCTATGGACAATTTTCGATTCCCGCTTTTAAGCTGTCTTGCGAAAAAGGGGCCGGCAGCGTCTATCAAGCGGGATGCCTACCTGGGACATCATCGGCTCCCTGCGCCTTAAAATCCCCCAAAGACGACCTCACAATTCAGACTTGCCCTTTTCAATTTTTGCGCTCCAAATGCACGTTGATCTGGCGGGAAAACCCCCAATTACTATCATAAAAAAAAAGATGCCTTGGCGGGCCCCCGCCCCCCCACCCCCGCCTTGCGCACTCCAAACGCCCCCCCCTCCAATTTGTTAGGGACAAATCCCTTCATTTATATTTAGAAATATTTCCCAAAAGCTTAAAAAAAAATTTAAAATAAAAATTGTGCAGCTCCACCCCCCAAGGACATCTTACTCAGTGTCAAAACTATCTGTGTGCGTCCTAAATCATACAAATTTTAACTCCTCTATTATAATTTTTTTTTTTTTCCCCACTATTCCCCCAAAACAAAAAAACACCAAAACCTTTTAAAAAACCCCCTTAATTTTTTTTTTTTTCCCACTAAAAACCCCCAAATAACAAAATTCCCAAAATTTTCATAAAACATGGAAAACCCCTTCCAAACCCATTCAATCAAAAAATTTAAAAATATCAAACAAATTCATTATTAAATAAAAAAAATCATTAAACACCCCAAAAACCCCCCAAATCAATAACCCTTAAATAAAAAAACAAATACACCCCCATTTTCCCTTTTTTACAATTCATTAATAATAAATCAAAAACTTCCCATACACTTCCAAGCCCCACAATCCCCATTCCCCTTTTTTGAACTGTCTTTTTAACAAAAACTAAAAACAAATAGTTCCCCTCCCCCCCAGACCCCCTTACCTTGATTGAAATTAAAAATTTTTAAGGATTTAAAAACAAAAAACAGTCCCTTACATCCCCCCACCCCGAAGAAGCACATCTGACATAGATCAACACACTTCTGAACAAATGGGAGCATAAAACTAAAACAGTCCATAGCGTCCCTTGTGACACACAGCTCCCCATTGCTCCTTGTTTGCCATGTGGTCAGTTAGTGAGTATAAACCTAAAAACACATTCCATAGCCCCCAGGTGGTCCCACAACCCCCTATGCACCACGGTTGGTCAATACCATCCGTTCAGGATCAAACCAACAAATGAATGACAACTCCGACCCACACCCTCGGGAATACCTCCACATTAGGATCATTAAATAAATAAAAGGTCTCAGATTTCCTCATTGTTCTTTGTTTGCCATGTGGTCAGTTAATGAGTATAAACAAAAACACTTTCCCATAGCACTCCAGATGTCACACAACCCCCAATGCCCCACGGGTGGTCAATACCCCCGTTTCAGGATCAAAAGAACAAATGAAAGACGCTTCCGCCACACACACACGGAAATACCTCATCATTAGGATCATTAAATAATTAAAAGGTCACAACATGACACATCACACTGGGCATCATTCAAATCTGACAAATTACTGACAGGCTGTCAATCAAAACTGTCAACTTTGACAAGCTGTCAATCAAAAGGAGGTCAATAGGTCATCCATCAAAACTGTCAAATACTGACAAGCTGTCAATCAAAACTGTCAACTTTGACAAGCTGTCAATCAATCAAATGGGGTCAAAGGTCATCCATCAAACTTTTGACAGGAGGCGGTACATATTAACTACTGAGGCTCATCACCTCTGGACCAACCTGCTCAAACCCGTCTCTCATTTCAGTCCTCGGTCTTGAGATCCCTGGAAGACTCAGCCACTCTGCAAGCCTCCACTTTGTTCTGGCTTGTTTGCTTTAGTTTACCCAGCTTATGTCTGCTAGTTGTGTCTGTTAGTCTTTGCCCAGCTGTTGTTGTTGTATGTAATGAGCGTTGGATGTTTGAGGTTTCCCAAGTAAAGTCTCGCATTACAGCAATAAGTGCACTCAACGTAGGTAGGCAAGAGAACTACTAATCACCAGAAACAGTGCATCTCCTCCCCAAACAAGCATCTAAGAGCAGAACGTGTGTGTGGGTGTGTGTGTGTGTGTGTGTGTGTGTGTGTGTGTGTGTGTGTGGAGATAGTATCGCTTGAATATGAATATAATAGTGGGTCAAATGAATATGGGACTGTTAACACGAAGCAGACAAGAAAAACCACCATCACCAGTGCTATTGATCTGTGATCAATTGTGAATGTGAAGCCTATGAAAGTGATATGTATGGTATGGTGTGGTGTGCAGCTATACATATACTATATAAAGTTATAAAGTTATAATGTATGGGTTGTAACAGGTTTCCCTCTTTTCGTGGACTGCCAAGGGCCTCCTAGAAGAATTACAGTCCACATTGTTTCTTTCTTCAGTCACGTGACGTCTCATCTGAACTCGACATTATAACATTCCACATCCTCCGTCTTTACTGAGATAGCCAGACGTGTTTCACAGTAGCAGTATGCATGTGAAGAAAGACATTGCAAGTTCTCACTGAAGCAGTTACCAGCCTCAGAAAGCCTGGGCTCCCCCAATGCATAAGTTGCTGCCTTCTAACTCGCTGTCCGACATTGTAGGCATGTTCAGACATGTCCTACCACATGGAGGACGTATGTCGGGAGTTTTCCTGACCATGCCGGCTGTTCAGGCTAAACGCAAATTTGACACCAGATCAAACAGGGTACAGGAAACGCATGCACGCAAACCAGCAATGAGCCCATGTAAAACGTCTCAGAAACGAATGCTCTGCAGAAACCACCACACATCCTTTTCTCACCCTGCTGACGTGCGGCAGCCAAGTGTTGCCTTGGAAACTTGACCAGCTGAGGGGGAGTAGGACGGGACCAACAACACACTTCCTGTCTCAAGGTCAAAAGTTGCAGGTTGTAGCTTTAACTAACTGTGTCATTCAAAAACATGTTGTAATGTTGAATGTTGTCGTAATGGCAGTACAGATGATGATGACCTGCTTCACCCTGAACCCTCTTCGTTGTCTGAACATCGATACACATATTACACCAAGTAACGGTAACCGGTCAGACCAGTCAAACAGTCCGTGAATTCATGGCAAGAAGGAGAATTAAAAGTGACTCACCACACAGAAGATAAAAGAGAAACCCCTTGGAAGCCATGAGCTCTGTAAAAGGGTTTTAAAATGACTTGTAACTAATCGTATCCAATAAAGTTCTCATCCCGCCACAATCCTTCACTGTGAAAAGTCATGTTGTCAACACAGGAGATGAAATGATGCTTACCGAAAGGTGTGTCCCGCCCAGTACAGGTCATACCATCTCTGACTGTGGCGAACAAACAAAGGCAGGATTGTGCACCCCCCCCCCCCCCACCCCCCGTCTTCAGATTTTCTGTGAATCATAATTGTTATTTATGTTATTATGAGTAATGTTATATTAGTTTAAACTCACTCGCTCTGCTCTTCCTCTTTCTGTGTGAATTCCTTGATCCATACTCTGTTAATGTTTTACTCTGTGACAGTCTTCATCCTGTATATTACTCTACTGTGTATATACTGTGTCTATAAATGTGTATTGGTACATAATGGACCAGCACAATGAGTCTTTGTAGTAGCCTGTTTCTTGTTTACACTTGAAACTCAAATCGTACTTTGCCAGACAATTCCCTCAACTTTCCTTCTTACACTTTCTCCCCTTGTGGTTGTAACTCAACGTTTTCTTCCCAGGGAGGTATTGAAGGACAAGCATAAACAGGAGGGATAGTACCTTGATAATACCTTTTTAGATGGAAACTGCCTCATCATGTCATAACGGGAATATTATGATCACGTACTGTACGGCTTATATACAGATGGGAGGGAAACGTTTGTGGATCCTTTTGCATTCCTGTATAAATGGCTCCTAAAATGTGGTCTGATCTTCTCTAAGTCATTGATAGCAGATAAATAAAGAGACAAACACAATGTGACTTAACAAATAACACACACAAAAATGTACTTTTATTGAAAATGTTCAAATCTTGAACAGCTTGCACTGGACAGGGTCTGTGCACCATGAGATTTAGTACCTGGTGGAGCCTCCTTCAGCACCAATAACCTCAACCCAACGTTTCCTGTAGTTGCTGCAGGAGACCTCGACCCCCACACCTCACCTGACGTCAACTACCCCCTTACATAGGCGTCATTATCCCCCATTATCTGGCTGTAAATATGTAGTACACACAGCCCTGAAACAAAGCTGGCAAGTGATCAAATATAATAGTATTATAGCTGCACATCGTAAATGTGAAACGATAAAACACAAAAACACAAATCATATTTTAAATAGAATAATTCATGGGTAACAATGGCCACTGTTTGCTGTTTGCTGAGGAAATGCAAAAGCATGTGGTCTAATTCATACAAGAGTGCAATGCAAATACTGAACTACGCTATCAGGAAATGAACTATAATAGACTATGACACTAGACATAGACACAAGGAATAGTGAAATAAAAAAGGTGTACAGTACGTCCATCCAGAAAATTGTCATATTAACACATTTCTTCTTCAGTATTCAAGAACAGAAACTTACTCTAAGAAAGATGCATTCTAGGAAGGTTTCAATACAGTACGTGCGGTAGAGAGTAGCGTTACAACCCCTACACAAACCACTGTTCATTCCTTACTTAGCGGAAAATACAGATGAAACACACCTTCAGTTTCTTGGGTTTGCTCCTTTTCCTTTGAAGCTACACAAGCTTGAAAATGTAATTGACCAGAAATGATTTGTGAGACAGGACGGTGTGTCTTGATTTTCAATGGAAAAGAGGCGTGGTTGTGCAGTCTGTCTGTGTGTTTTTAGAAAGTTCAATTAAAAATATTTAAACTTTCAGCAAAAGAGCACCGTACTTCATCTGGGTTTTCAATAGTTGCTGAGCCTCGTTCAGACAGCCGGTCAGAGGCGAGGGATGACTCACTGCCCGATTTCATCGTTACGTACCAAATACGTAAGAGTTTAACGTCAAAACAACCTTCAGCCTTTTCTAACACATCTTTTTAAGACGAAGGTGTTTGTTCTCCCACACAAAAAGAGGTAAACATTTAATTAGTGTCTTTACTGAGCGGCTTGTCGACACTGAGAGAAACTGCATGACTGAAGGACTGCATGGTCTTCTATGGGTTGAGAAAATGCCTCTTTCTCACCAGCAGCAAGACTGTGTTACAGCAGATAAATAACTTCCCATTCTTTAAGGTCCGATCACACAGGACACGTTTTTGTTGAAGCTACGAAGCTGAGCACTGCTGTATTGTTGTGTTTTTGTTGCCAGGCAACCAGAGTCGGCTCACCGACAGCTCTGAGTCACTCAACCAGCTGTTGTCTGCTGTGCTAGCTTAACGTGTTTCAGCTAACTTAAACATCGTCCGACACCTGAAGAGTCAGAAGTGTCCAGTCAGATCAGTTTGAATACATTAAGCAAAAAACAAATCAGTAAAAATTCATAATAAAAAGTTTCTAGACATTTGCAGGTGCAGCACTAATTTGCTTCCAGGCCTGCTGTTTCCTGATAATCACAATTCATGAGAACTCGTAAAGCTTCAGGTGATCAACGACAACACATTTGGTGTCTCTCCATTGATCCAGTAGAGAAAAAAAACACAGCGAAGTAGGACTGAGTTGAACTCTTTTCAACATGAGGTGGTCAAGGCGAAACGGAGAGAGCGGAGAAACGCGAGGTAAACAAAGAATTCCGCTCACATTTCATATTTTGCCTTTATCGGATCGGACAAACTAGAGAGAGACAGGAAAAAGGCTGACATGACACGCTCTCCATCAACCGAGTAAACATTTAATTAGTGTCTTTCCTGAGCGGCTTGTCGACACTGAGAGAAACTGTAGCGTCCACCGCCTCCGTTGTTGCTCCTTCCTTCTTCCAAAACAAATTATTTCCAGATGGACCAGTGGCATTGCAGAGAGAGAGAGAGAGAGAGAGAGAGAGAGAGGGGGGGGTGGGGGTAGATTTTCAACACAAGACGACAAGAATCAAGAATTTGATGTTGAGGAAACTGGAATTCAAGACTCACTGTGGTACCAAATCCCCACCGCGATAGAGATGATGATGATGATGATGATGCCGCCAACAACAGCGCCGACAATAGGTCCAGTTATGTTTGGTGGAATATCTGTTGGATTAACTTAAAGACAGATACAACATCTCAGCAGCGTTATCTATGAAACTACACATGAAACTAATGGAGGATGAGCTCAGAGACAACCACTGGGGAGGGTTCGTGTCGAGGGCTTCTTTCTAGACCGACGATCAACAATCATACAGGAGAAATCCATCGGAGGAGAGGAGAGAGACCAATTTCTCCACCGACAGTAGATAGACCAGAATGCAATGCAGTAGCCAAGATAGACCAGAATGCAATGCAGCCACAAGACATGCTGGATTTTGAGTAACGGACACTAATCTCACTTTCTCACTTTCTCTACCTACACCTAAAACCTACAGCTGAATGATCACACTTTCAAGTTTATCCTTTTATCTCGCTCAAGGAGAAGTCTCGCTCTGAAATCTGAAAGATGAGGTGGGTTGTTGCAGGAAGAGGCTAACCAAAGGTTTCTGGTTAAACAAAGGTCTCTCTGTAGGGATCCTTTCTGGAATGTTGTCAGACACCAATAACAATCTGAGCCTGTCGGTGGCAAAAACAAAACACTTTGAGTGGACGTACTTTGATCGGCCCACTTCCTCCTGTGGATTACGTTGCAGCCATTGCAGCCTGTTTCGCGACTGCCGACTGAGGCGATCTACCGGAGCAATTCCAAAACTATTTTGCGGTATAAATGATAAATTTGTACAAATAGAGCCCAGGGTTAAAAATACCGGTATTCCCCTTTAACTGCGCCCTCCTTACTCACCTCCTGTCCATGTTGCACTGACAGTCTGGTTTGAAGTCGGGTTGTAAACAGTGCAGCTCACAGATTGCGACCCTGCGATGCTGACCGTGCTGTGGACGCGGTAGGTACCGTCTTCTTCACGGGTCGCATTGGTCTGTACCTCATGTGCTTCCAGAGTACGTCCACGGGCCCGGGAGGCGTTCCAGGAGGTCCACGTGACGACAGGGACAGGGTAACCTCCCTTCACCCTGCAGCTGGCGGTCATCTGTGTGTCATTTATGTCAATCGTGGGTTGCTGGAAGGGAGCTGGAGACGGCACCGGTTTAGTTTTGGGTGGGGGGGTGGGGGTTAGCTTGCTCACATTCAGTAGCTGTCTCTCTTTTTCTCTCCCTGCTCTCTTCCTTTTGTCAGTGTCTCCTTTGATCCATCTTTCTCACATTTGATATAAAACATAGTTGTATTATTCCTGTGGTCCTCCTGGTTACCTAGGGCAGGGGTTGGGATGGCACGGACTCACACAGACTGCATTTAATACGATTTTATCCGAAGAGATGATAGTGGAAAGAGTCTTGTACAGTTTCTAAATGGGATTAAACAGCCATAAGACCAAACGCAACATGTAACCCTACACCGGCGACAGAAGGTTTTTCCATTGCGATGTGTTGCACGCGGTGCATCGTGTTGCTAGTGTTACCTGAGGTAAGAGATGTGCTGGAGGTGGTTAGTTGAGTTGTCTGGGATGATTAGGTAGAGGAAGTCGTGACTCTATTTGTGGTGCCTGAAGGGCAACGCCGGATGCTACACCACACAGTGATAGAGTGAGGTACTATTATGTGGATGCTGGACCACACTCACACACACTGATACTCACTTGCACACACACACATACAGCGGCGGGATTTTCCTCTGTATTTCTAAATGGAAGTGAGTCTACTATGTGATTTACAGCAGTGTGTGTGTGTGTGTGTGTGTGTGTGTGTGTGTGTGTGTGAGGATGAAAGGGATAGGTCACTTACTCATCAGAAACCGCTCAATCACAACAAGCAGCGCTCTAAAAGACTGTTTCATCACAGCTCTCCTGACTGTGTGTGTGTGTGTGTGTGTGTGTGTGTGTGTGTGTGTCTTTCCCCCTCACATGCACGTCCTGATAGTACTCTGGCTCTAAAGGGAAACCAGCAGCAATAGAGGCCTGGCATGACTCTCTAAACACACTGTAGGTCAATATGAGGTCAATTCCACAGACAGATTAACTGTGATAGACTGACCTTTATCTATCCAGGGAAGGTTGATGATTAACATCCACACTTTCACACAGGCTATGACATGTTGTGGCAGACTGGGGAAAAACGGTGGGGAGTGGACTACATTCCCCAGCAAGCCACGTCAGGCGGCCATCTTGCCCCAGTTGAACCAGCTCAGCAATCAGGCAGGGCGGCTGCTGGAGATCCCCCCACCCAAGTTGCAGTTTAAGAAGATTGAGTTGTAATGTGGTGTAAATACCCGGTAAAATATAATTTCTCTTTGAATCTCGTCTCCAGTGTGATCTGTGGCATGAGCGAGCCCCAACATGGAGGACATGGTTAACATATAACACATGAACCTCCCCAGGAAAAGAAACGTGCTGGTCTAGCTGGTGTGTTTCTGAAAATCTGGGTCACAGTCTAAATTTGGTGGCAGACGTGTTTGTGGTCCTGCAAGAGCATGACAAGCATGCAGCGCTGTAATGCGGTTTTGTTATTTATCAGAGGCAAGCCCACTGACTCTTCACACAGAGATTGGTCTACTTCATTTTTGGTCGATCTTGTTCTCCTGTCAGACACAGACAGTCTTTTATCTGTGTTTTATGCAAAAAGCCAAAAAACAGAAATCACCTTGTTAACCAACTAAACTAAATTAGTAGAATAGGGTCAACTGGCCAAGAGACCCAAGGACACTGAACACCACTGAGGCAATAGGTGATAGAGCCTCGGGTGCTGAGCCTCCTGATAGATGAATTATAGATTACATGTTAATATAATCTGCGAGGTTCATTTATGTATAAATACATTTATGTTCATTTTTATATAGGCTAAATACATTGAATGATAGAGAATAAAACATTGTGGTCCTAGTGCTAGTTGAATTTAATTGTCCTAACGTTCCTGTTTCCTGTGGTGGTTGTTTGTCGCTTGACTTCTGCAACCTCTGCGACTGAAAGAATAGCAGCACTTCTCACAGTCATCGGTGGTTCTGGACAGAAGTGGGAAAGCTGCATTTATTTGCAAGCATATATTTTCCCACGCTTCTTTTTTGGTTTTTGAAGTGATACCAACTTCAAATTTCCCTTTAATAATGTCCTTCCTTTCATGCACAAGTTGGGTGAGAAGTAAAAGCTGTTCTTGTGTCCAGTTTCGGTTTTGGTTTGCACAAAGTAGCGTCACACAGTCTTCCTATCAGCCATGTTCTTCTAGTCTGATCAGTAAAAGGCTGCTTATATGTATATCCGCTAATTGTTGACGAGATGCCAGACATGTAAGAGGCTGACGATTAGCTGAACATATACTTGACTAGTCAGTAGCCTGTATTATTCTTGTACCTCCTTCTACAGTATTTCTATGATGGAATCACTGACAGAGACCCTTCCATTTTCTCTCACCTCTTTTGTGTTCACGTTTTATAGAGTGATCAACATCCTAGATTTAACAGGTGTTATAGAATCAAGAATGGTGATGGAGATTTCTCAAGATTCAAGATTCAAGAACTTTATTTGTCACATACACACACGGGGTGTGCAGTGAAATGAAAAAGTGGCAATGCTCAACGGGAATGTGCAAAGGGCAACAGTACACAGTATTTACAATAAAAAAACAACACAATATTTACAGTATTACAGTAAGAGCTCTTATATAAAAAAAACAACACAATATTTACAGTAAGAGCACTACAAAATTATAGTAATATGAGAAATATGAGAAATTGTATATATGTATATAAATTATGTGTAGTCATTACCTAATTGTGTGTGTGTGTGTGTGTGTGTGTGTGTGTGTGTGTGTGTGTGTGTGTGTGTGTGTCCATAAGAGGGGCGTGTGTGGTCTTGGTGGGGGCCCTGGTGAGGTCGGAGTTCACAGTCCTGATGGCCCGATGAAAGAAACTGTCTCAGTTTCTTGTTTTTGCAGCGGGACTCGGAGGCGCTTGTGACGCAGAGTGAAACAGTCGTTGTTGGGGTGGTGAGGGTTTCCCTTCAGATCCCGCAGGGGGGGTTGGTTCGCACCCCCTGGTGTATAAGTCCGCGGGGGGGGGAGTGTAATTCCAATGTGCGCTCAGCCCCAACGCACTATTCTGCAGAGCCCTTTCCCGTCCTGAGCGGAGCTGTTTCCAAACCAGGCATGATGCTTCTGTGGATGCTCTCCACAGTCCGAGGAAGGACTGAAAGGGTCCTCCGGGGCTTTGAATTTCCTCAGCTGCCTGAGGTGGTAAAGGCGTGCCTGCCCCTTTTTCCCCCAGAGTGTCAGGTGTGTGGACCATGTCAGATCTGTTTAAAAGATTTCCACCAAGGGGGTCAAAGGTCACCCTCAAACTTTTGACAGGAGGCGGTCCCAAAATTAACTATGAGGCTCATCACCTCGGGACCAACCTGTAAAACCCGTCTCTCATTTCAGTCCTCGGTTTGAGATCCCTGGAAAAACTCGCCCCCTTGAAAAGCCTCCACTTTGTTCTGGCTTGTTTGCTTTCGTTTACCCAGCTTATGTCTGTAGTTTGTTGTTATTTTTTGCCCACCCTTTTGGGTTTTTTGTATGAAATGAGCTTTGGAAAGTTTGGGGTTTTCCCCAAGTAAATTTCCCGCAATAAGCAATAAGTGAAATCAACTTTAGGTAGGAAAGGGAAATACTAACACCAAAACAGTGATTTTCCTCCCCCAAACAACATCTAAGAGCGGGAACTGTGGTGGGGTGTGTGTTTGTGTGTGTGTGTGTGTGTGTGTGTGTTTTGGAGATAGTATCGCTTGAATATGAATTAATAGGGGTAAAATGAATAGGGGATTTGTTAACACGAAGCAGACAAAAAAAAACCACCAAAACCAGTGCTATTGATCTGTGATCAATTGTGAATGTGAAGCCTATGAAAGTGATATGTATGGTATGGTGTGGTGTGCAGCTATACATATAATATATAAAGTTATAAAGTTATAATGTATGGGTTGTAACAGGTTTCCCTCTTTTCGTGGACTGCCAAGGGCCTCCTAGAAGAATTACAGTCCACATTGTTTCTTTCTTCAGTCACGTGACGTCTCATCTGAACTCGACATTATAACATTCCACATCCTCCGTCTTTACTGAGATAGCCAGACGTGTTTCACAGTAGCAGTATGCATGTGAAGAAAGACATTGCAAGTTCTCACTGAAGCAGTTACCAGCCTCAGAAAGCCTGGGCTCCCCCAATGCATAAGTTGCTGCCTTCTAACTCGCTGTCCGACATTGTAGGCATGTTCAGACATGTCCTACCACATGGAGGACGTATGTCGGGAGTTTTCCTGACCATGCCGGCTGTTCAGGCTAAACGCAAATTTGACACCAGATCAAACAGGGTACAGGAAACGCATGCACGCAAACCAGCAATGAGCCCATGTAAAACGTCTCAGAAACGAATGCTCTGCAGAAACCACCACACATCCTTTTCTCACCCTGCTGACGTGCGGCAGCCAAGTGTTGCCTTGGAAACTTGACCAGCTGAGGGGGAGTAGGAGGGACCAACAACACACTTCCTGTCTCAAGGTCAAAAGTTGCAGGTTGTAGCTTTAACTAACTGTGTCATTCAAAAACATGTTGTAATGTTGAATGTTGTCGTAATGGCAGTACAGATGATGATGACCTGCTTCACCCTGAACCCTCTTCGTTGTCTGAACATCGATACACATATTACACCAAGTAACGGTAACCGGTCAGACCAGTCAAACAGTCCGTGAATTCATGGCAAGAAGGAGAATTAAAAGTGACTCACCACACAGAAGATAAAAGGGGAAACCCCCTTTGGGGAAGCCATAAAGCTCTGAAAAAAGGGTTTTAAAATGATTTTGTAACTAATCGTACCCCAATAAAGTTCTCTTTCCCGCCCAACCCTTTAAAATGTGAAAAGTCATGTTGTCAACACAGGAGATGAAATGATGCTTAAAAAAAGGGTGTTTCCCGCCCATTCAGGTCATCCCAAACTCTGACTGTGGCGAAAAAAAAAGGGCGGGAAATTGTGCACCCCCCCCCCCCCGTTTCGTTTTTCTGGAATCATAATTGTTATTTATGTTATTATGAGTAATGTTATATTAGTTTAAACTCACTCGCTCTGCTCTTCCCTTTCGGGGTTGAATTCCTTGACCCATACTTTTTAAATTTTTTTACTCTGTGACAGTTTTTAAATCCTTTATATTACTCAAATTTTTGTATATACTGTGTCTATAAATGTGTATTGGTACATAATGGACCAGCAAATGAGTTTTTTGTATCCCATTTTCTTTTTTTAACACTTGAAACTAAATTTTATGAACTTTCCCCAGACAATTCCCTCAACTTTCCTTCTTACACTTTCTCCCCTTGTGGTTGTAACTCAACGTTTTCTTCCCAGGGGGGGAAAATTAAAGGGGAAAGCATAAACGGGAGGGTTTAGTACCTTGATAAAAACCTTTTTTAAAGATGGAAATCCCTATCATGTCATAACGGGAATATTATGATCACGTACTGTAGGCTTAAAATTACAGATGGGGGGAAAAACTTTTTTGTGGATTTTTTTTGCATTCCGTAAAAAGGGCCCCCTAAAATGGGGGTCTGATCTTCTTAAGTCATTGATAGCAGTAAATAAAGAGAAAAACACAATGGGGAAAAAACAAATAACACACACAAAAATGTATTTTTAAAATTGAAAATTTTAAAAATTTTTGAAACTTGCACTGGCAGGGTCTGTGCCCCAAAGAGTTTTTAGTACCTGGTGGGCCCCCCTTCCCAGCACCAATAACCTAAACCCAACGTTTCCTGTAGTTGCTGCAGGAGACCTCGACCCCCACACCTCACCTGACGTCAACTACCCCCTTACATAGGCGTCATTATCCCCCATTATCTGGCTGTAAATATGTAGTACACACAGCCCTGAAACAAAGCTGGCAAGTGATCAAATATAATAGTATTATAGCTGCACATGGTAAATGTGAAACGATAAAACACAAAAACACAAATCATATTTTAAATAGAAAAATTTTCAGGGTAAAAAGGCCCATTTGTTTGCTGTTTTCGAGGAAATGCAAAAGCATGGTCAAATTTCCTACAAAAGGAAATGCAAATACTAAAACTACGCTTTTCGGGAAAATTTTAACTATAATAGACTATGACACTAGACATAGACACAAGGAATAGTGAAATAAAAAAGGTGTACAGTACGTCCATCCAGAAAATTGTCATTTTAACACATTTCTTCTTCAGTATTCAAGAACAGAAACTTACTCTAAGAAAGATGCATTCTAGGAAGGTTTCAATACAGTACGTGCGGTAGAGAGTAGCGTTACAACCCCTACACAAACCACTGTTCATTCCTTACTTAGCGGAAAATACAGATGAAACACACCTTCAGTTTCTTGGGTTTGCTCCTTTTCCTTTGAAGCTACACAAGCTTGAAAATGTAATTGACCAGAAATGATTTGTGAGACAGGACGGTGTGTCTTGATTTTCAATGGAAAAGAGGCGTGGTTGTGCAGTCTGTCTGTGTGTTTTTAGAAAGTTCAATTAAAAATATTTAAACTTTCAGCAAAAGAGCACCGTACTTCATCTGGGTTTTCAATAGTTGCTGAGCCTCGTTCAGACAGCCGGTCAGAGGCGAGGGATGACTCACTGCCCGATTTCATCGTTACGTACCAAATACGTAAGAGTTTAACGTCAAAACAACCTTCAGCCTTTTCTAACACATCTTTTTAAGACGAAGGTGTTTGTTCTCCCACACAAAAAGAGGTAAACATTTAATTAGTGTCTTTACTGAGCGGCTTGTCGACACTGAGAGAAACTGCATGACTGAAGGACTGCATGGTCTTCTATGGGTTGAGAAAATGCCTCTTTCTCACCAGCAGCAAGACTGTGTTACAGCAGATAAATAACTTCCCATTCTTTAAGGTCCGATCACACAGGACACGTTTTTGTTGAAGCTACGAAGCTGAGCACTGCTGTATTGTTGTGTTTTTGTTGCCAGGCAACCAGAGTCGGCTCACCGACAGCTCTGAGTCACTCAACCAGCTGTTGTCTGCTGTGCTAGCTTAACGTGTTTCAGCTAACTTAAACATCGTCCGACACCTGAAGAGTCAGAAGTGTCCAATCAGATCAGTTTGAATACATTAAGCAAAAAACAAATCAGTAAAAATTCATAATAAAAAGTTTCTAGACATTTGCAGGTGCAGCACTAATTTGCTTCCAGGCCTGCTGTTTCCTGATAATCACAATTCATGAGAACTCGTAAAGCTTCAGGTGATCAACGACAACACATTTGGTGTCTCTCCATTGATCCAGTAGAGAAAAAAAACACAGCGAAGTAGGACTGAGTTGAACTCTTTTCAACATGAGGTGGTCAAGGCGAAACGGAGAGAGCGGAGAAACGCGAGGTAAACAAAGAATTCCGCTCACATTTCATATTTTGCCTTTATCGGATCGGACAAACTAGAGAGAGACAGGAAAAAGGCTGACATGACACGCTCTCCATCAACCGAGTAAACATTTAATTAGTGTCTTTCCTGAGCGGCTTGTCGACACTGAGAGAAACTGTAGCGTCCACCGCCTCCGTTGTTGCTCCTTCCTTCTTCCAAAACAAATTATTTCCAGATGGACCAGTGGCATTGCAGAGAGAGAGAGAGAGAGAGAGAGAGAGAGAGGGGGGGGGTGGGGGGTAGATTTTCAACACAAGACGACAAGAATCAAGAATTTGATGTTGAGGAAACTGGAATTCAAGACTCACTGTGGTACCAAATCCCCACCGCGATAGAGATGATGATGATGATGATGATGCCGCCAACAACAGCGCCGACAATAGGTCCAGTTATGTTTGGTGGAATATCTGTTGGATTAACTTAAAGACAGATACAACATCTCAGCAGCGTTATCTATGAAACTACACATGAAACTAATGGAGGATGAGCTCAGAGACAACCACTGGGGAGGGTTCGTGTCGAGGGCTTCTTTCTAGACCGACGATCAACAATCATACAGGAGAAATCCATCGGAGGAGAGGAGAGAGACCAATTTCTCCACCGACAGTAGATAGACCAGAATGCAATGCAGTAGCCAAGATAGACCAGAATGCAATGCAGCCACAAAACATGCTGGATTTTGAGTAACGGACACTAATCTCACTTTCTCACTTTCTCTACCTACACCTAAAACCTACAGCTGAATGATCACACTTTCAAGTTTATCCTTTTATCTCGCTCAAGGAGAAGTCACGCTCTGAAATCTGAAAGATGAGGTGGGTTGTTGCAGGAAGAGGCTAACCAAAGGTTTCTGGTTAAACAAAGGTCTCTCTGTAGGGATCCTTTCTGGAATGTTGTCAGACACCAATAACAATCTGAGCCTGTCGGTGGCAAAAACAAAACACTTTGAGTGGACGTACTTTGATCGGCGCACTTCCTCCTGTGGATTACGTTGCAGCCATTGCAGCCTGTTTCGCGACTGCCGACTGAGGCGATCTACCGGAGCAATTCCAAAACTATTTTGCGGTATAAATGATAAATTTGTACAAATAGAGCCCAGGGTTAAAAATACCGGTATTCCCCTTTAACTGCGCCCTCCTTACTCACCTCCTGTCCATGTTGCACTGACAGTCTGGTTTGAAGTCGGGTTGTAAACAGTGCAGCTCACAGATTGCGACCCTGCGATGCTGACCGTGCTGTGGACGCGGTAGGTACCGTCTTCTTCACGGGTCGCATTGGTCTGTACCTCATGTGCTTCCAGAGTACGTCCACGGGCCCGGGAGGCGTTCCAGGAGGTCCACGTGACGACAGGGACAGGGTAACCTCCCTTCACCCTGCAGCTGGCGGTCATCTGTGTGTCATTTATGTCAATCGTGGGTTGCTGGAAGGGAGCTGGAGACGGTACCGGTTTAGTTTTGGGTGGGGGGGTGGGGGTTAGCTTGCTCACACACATACCAATGTTAAAAAAGAAGAAACGCAAACTATGTGGGTGAGGCAAAGAAACCCAAGGAGCTTGCAAAAATCACCCTACATGAAATAAAACATACAAATACACAAATAAGAGAAGGGAAATACCCTGATGCATGTAATGGCAATTTAATGACTACCTACTATAATAATCTACAAGTTACTACGAGAATCATCCACAAATAAGATAATATGATTGATAATATGATAAACTGTGTGATTTTATGACTACAGATCATCATACCTGCAACATGCAGAGTCCGCTGGCAGAGATTCTCTCCTGTGCTTCGCAGAAAAATGACCACGAGGGCGAGTCGGTCGTCGCTCAGCGCCAACGGCTGAATGACCAGGGAAAAGTTTCCCGAAGGTAATCGATCGGGGAAGATTTCGGTCCTGTTCAGAAACGCCCCACTTTGATGTTGAAACTCTTCCCTCCCTTTGTTGTACACGTGTAAAACCAGGGTGTTATCTTGAGTCTGCCAGTATATCCTGCAGTCTTCAGGCTGGAACGGCCTGCTGAGGTTGAGGTGGCACTGCCAGTGCACCGGGGCTCCTCTCGTCCCATTGATGTTTCCGTCCTCAGGCGACACCGGTGGCAGTGGGAACGCCAAAGACAAAACTACAAAGAAAGAGATAAACATTTCGGTGAACACGATGCTGTGTGTTTACAGCAGTCGCTAACCACTATTGGGCAATAAGCAGCCGAAGATTACAGGTGTCACATGTCAGCAGTCAAACCAGCCTGGCCACAATCACAGCAATAAAGAGACACCAGTATGTTTATATCACTCACTGGTTACATATTATCACATATGGACTCCTGCCAGTCAGTCCTGGTATGTGCAACTTCCTGCCCACAGATTCCTAACTAAACAGGCTAGCAGGGTAGATAGGTGCAGCAGTGAACGAAAATATGTTCATAAAAGTACAAATGTTCAGCAGACGGTAAAATTGTAGGAATGTCATGATGCTATCAGGCAGTATGTGTGCCTGATAGCATCATGACATTCCTACCATTTTGGGTAAAGACAAAGTTTGACCAGTATACATGTTTCAGTTTGTCCAATGGGTTAAATCAGCTTCTTCTGTGTTATTCAAGTTAAAACTAAACATCTTCTCTCACTCTCTGTCAGACATTTTCTGACTATGCGGCAGTGAGCTCTGACTGCAGTAGCTCGGCCATTTCATGACTTCACTAAACCACAAGTTTGTCTGACTGCAGTAGGAAGACTTCACCAAACTACAAGACAAACAAAGTACAGCCACATCCACATTCACACAAAGCTGTCTCATGTTTCCAAAAGCTACGGAGCCCCCTAGATCAGATAAGTCACTTTGGAAAAAAGCATCTGCTAAATGACTGTAATGTGATGTGATGTAATCCGTTCCCTAAAATTAGTAATATGTGCCCTCAAATCACTTCAAGTCCCTTGTTATTGAGACTGCGCCTGGTGTAAGATGCTCACTCTTAGAGTAACTGAAACGAACCACAAACTTAACAAGAGAGAGGGAAATGAGCACATCTACACGGAGCCTTCATTTCACTACACACCCCGTGTGTGTATGTGACAAATAAAGTTCTTGAATCTTGAGTATATGTATCAAGAGCACATATTACAAAATCGAGGGATTTTTTTCCCCCCTTGACACCGAGGGGGCTCCGTAAAAAGCAATATAATTTCAGGAAATATTCAGACGTCTTTTATAAATGCTTTCTGAGGTGTAGAGATTTGAGAAGGGGTGAGATTAATGATTTTAGACGCCCTCCTGCCAGAGGACCCGGGTTCAAGCCCCTCGGATCGACATGGCTCCAACCTGATGAAGTGTGACGGAATTTTAGTGTGATTTATTTTTTTGTCACTTGAACCCAGATTAAATAAAATATTTTAAAAAATAAAAAAATCACATTGTGCTCCCCCGGGGTGTCAGTATAATGCAGCGGTAGTTCAGCAAGTGTGCAGTAAAATGTGTGATTTGACTGAAGGCTACAAGTTTTCAAGGAGATGCTAAAGGAGATGCTAAAGCTTACTGACTGAAGGAGTTTTTGCACACAGGGATATCTGAGTTTTTGTTAAATAAACAATGTAAGTATATAATTTACTCGTGTGTTCTTTATTTGGTTCACATAAGGACTTTGTAAGGTAATTCCTCTATAATACACTAAACAATGACCAACTCCTGCACAAGCATTGCTGTAAATAAACTGACCTCCTCTGCTCAATCAAGCCGAGTCACTGCATCACACATAACTCGTCTACTGTGCAAATCCTAAACGGTTTCCCGTTGTTATCCCGTTGAGTTGATAAGAGCAAATAAGTAAAGTGGCGACTCACCAAACACAAGCAGACACAAAGCCTCCATTTGACTCGGGGGCAGGAAAGGAGCGCCGTGATGGAAGAGGAAAACCGAGTCTGAACCAGATCTGCGTCAGAAATGGGCTGGCAGCAGTGTGTCTCTGAATACCTTTTTTAAATCGCTTTGATGGGATGTTCAAGCTGGCTCCTCCCTTCCTTCTCTCTCTCTCTCTCTCTCTCTCTCTCTCTCTTCACGTCTCTTCTTCTCTCTTTTACTTTCACTCCTTTCTGTCTCTCCTGGAGCCAACACAGCCCCGTCTTGTTGAACTCCACGCAGCAAGTTGTTGCTCCAGTGCTTGTGTTTACAGTGAAAGCGTGCCTTGTAAGGTCATTCCCAGAGCAGCAGGTCGAACATACTTTACATCAACAGTTTCACATCACATTTTTTCAACAGCTATCTGCATTTATTTTGCTGTATTTTTTTACCACTACACAAGCCGAACTCGCAGGTTTAGTTCTGGGTTAACAGCAGAAGTCTAGAAGCAGTGAAACATCCGATAGTAGAAAGCAGAGTTGACTTTCTTGTCTCACTGTGAACAAAAGGTTGGCGGTGAAAGAAAAAAAAACATATCAACTGGTGCCTACATGGCCGCTGCTATATCGCTGCTTTCTAAGAGCATGAGTGTGCACTTTTTGTAAATGTGTGATGAGTTACTGAACTACCATGCCCATGTTTGGAAAAATCAAGTTTTCAAGTTACAAAGAAAGGACTGCTAACTTTTTGGTTTCTTCTGCAACCTTATGGTGAGACTTCACAGGAAGCGATGTCTGCCAGACTACAGCAGGATGTGTACAGGAGGACCACATTACATCACCACGAGTGTTTGACGTCATACACAGATCACCAGCGTGAAACATGTGAAAAGTGAAACATAACTTGATCCAGCAGCCAAATGAAAGCTGACACGACGTCTGCAGCGAAATCAGGAACTCAATATATTTCTGATATCACTTATATCAGCTTCCACAATAGAGATATTGAAGACACCAGCAGCCTGAGACAATGTCTAACACATATATCACTATATTGCTCTGTAAACTATAACTAGGCATCACCGTTTGCATCAATAATATCATTGAAAAAAGTACAAATGTTTTGCAACGAAAGGTTTCCAGTAAATTGTTTCGCTGTCTATTTGAAAGTTTTCACTAAACCATAAAAGTCTAGTCTATAGTTTTACACCGAGCAGTAAATACATTATTACATATTTAAACAAAGATTTAATGCGTGTAGGCGTCTACTAAAAAACAGAAACCTTTGTTTAACCTCTTCATGCAACAACTCACCTCATCTTTCAGGTTTCTGGTTAACCAACGGTCTCTCTCTGTAGGATCCTTTCCTAATGTTGTCAGACACCAATAACAATATGAGCCTGTCAGTGACAAAAACAAGCACTTTGAGTGGACGTACTTTGATCGGCACACTTGCCCCTTGTCATGGAAAATTGCCTATAAGCACACAAATAACACACAAAACACTGACAGGTTGAAGTATAAGAATATATTGTATACAGATATATTGGAGACAGGAAGACACAGGTCACACAGGATGTCAATATCTCTCTTTGCCCTCTCTCACTCTGAAAGTCAGCTCACTACAGTCTTGATAGTTTCTATAGTCTCTCATGATTGGTCCTCCATGCTAAGACCATATGGTTCATCCTATAGACTATCTTCATGCACTAGTGGACTAGTCAAGATCACATTTCTAACTTCCTTAAGAGGCCTGACTAGCTAGTCAAGCTAAACTTAGGAACATGTTCACATGTTACATGTCTGTCACAGGGGACAGCATGGTATCAATACAACAGTCACAAAATAATAACTAATAAATGATAAATGATAAATACGAGCACTCTGCGCTAATTCAATTACCTATTTTGCGGTATAAATGATGAATTTGTACACATAGAGCCCAGGTTTAAAAATACCGGAATTCCCCTTTAATATGAAATACTAAGGCAGCAACTGTTCCAGGTACTGCTACTGTTATGCAGAACCCTTCAGGCATGATGGGTGGCACACAAACATACCTGCATGAACATCTGAAGCCCTTCATGAGGAGGTGTGTGAATGTTGATCAGCTTGATCCACAACAATGTTGAAAAAAATGAAAAATATTCAGTGCATGACCCTGAGCTAACCTGAGCTAGCCTCTTGAAGAAGTGAGCGACCAAAACGACTTCACTCTGCAATAATGCCGTCACTCCAAACGTCTGAAACTCAAGGACACACACACACACACACACACACACACACACACACACACACACACACACACACTTGTCCATGAAGTGTAGTGAAGGAGTCCTGATCTTTGCCAGCTTCAGAGAGTTGCATTACCAATCTAAGATCACTGCTCCAAACCCCTGACCACTTACAACACACTTACCTAAAAGTGTCATTTCAGATTTTTTACAATACATTTTCTGGCCTACTTGGCATGAAAAAAAGTCACATCGACTATTTTTACAATCAAAAGTGGAAAAAGACAACCTGGATTAGCACTTTTAAGACGTTTTATTTGATGCACGTGGGTCCAGATCTGTGCCAGGGAGAGCACCGGGCCTAACCAGGGCTCTTCAAGGTCACCCACTCAACATGGAACCTCTTCAAGGTCACCCACTCAACATGGAAACCCCTGAACACAATTTATAGATCAAAACCCCCAAATGTCTTTCCAAGTGTAGTAGATTGGGGCAGCACGTAGGCCGCGCGGTAAAAGCATCTAAATTGTGAAACGTATTGAAGGTTTCCATCTAATCAATCCAGTTTTTCTCATGTTAAGTGAAGACAACAGACAGATAACACACAAACAAGGGCTCATACAGATCTACAAGGATGAACGATGAGAAAGTCCAGAGCAACAACAGAGAAACAGAAATGAGCAGCGGTGTAGGTTTTGTTTGAACATTAAGGACATTAACCGAAACCCCAGGAAATTCCTGCATCAATTTGTGGTGGAAATGTCTTTATTTATGGAAGGAAAACACAAGATTCAGGTACCAAAATATAATGGAACATAATGCAGTAAGGCTGTCAGGCTGTCAGGCGTAAATATTTATCCTCCTGTAGATCAACTTTTCATGATTTACTCTTCTGTCCTCTGTTGTGTCTTTCATGTTTGTATTGGGGGGGCAAATGCACATCTAAATATTGAGGGGGACGTATCTCCTGGCGCTCGGTATTTCTGTGGCTTTGTGGAAGCAGCAGAAACAAGAGGACAGTTCTGCTCATGAGTAGGAAAGGATTAATTTGTTATTTCCTTTTCCGTTTGGTGTGTATGACTGCCTGCCTGTGTGTATGAGTGTTTCCAAGAGTGTGTGTGTGTGTGTAGGAACCTATGTGTGCATGTGTGTGTGTGTGTGTGTGTGTGTGAGGATGAAAGCGATAGGTCACTTACTCATCAGAAACCGTTCAATCACAACAAGCAGCGCTTGTTTCATCACAGCTCTCCTGACTGTGTAAATGGCAGTGTGTGTGTGTGTGTGTGTGTGTGTGTGTGTGTGTGTGCGTGTGCGTGAGAGAGATTACTTTTCAATTTCTGAGAATGATCGCTTCCTCTTCTTATGTCTTTTATTTACGTCAGACATAAAACAACTTCCTGTTTCTATTAATAAAACACTCCTCTGCCCTGTTCCCCCCCCTTCCTGACTGAAAGGTTATAGGGTGTCAAAGTGTATAAAAATTATTATGAATTAAAGAATAACTATTGGACCAACACACACACACACACACACACACACACACACACACACACACAGTGGAAGAAGATGACGGATTAACTTGTTATTATAACATGTTGGCACCTAGTTTGACATTCTCTCCATACCAAGAGAGAAAGAGATGCCAAACCTTTGTGAATTAGCAAGACGTTGCCAGTGAGTTTCTGCAGCGGCTTCTTGTTTTTTGTGAATGAAATGAAGCATAGCAAACATTTACTGATGAAAGAAAAACAACAAAATCACATAAAGTTCACATAAAGTTAATTCTTTAATCTCTGCTTGTGTAAAAGAGATATTCTGCTAAAGCTGGGAAAAGACAGATCGCAAAATACAGACAAAATCACTCCACAGAGAGCATGCTGGGACACGCTAGTGTGTGTGACCTGACAGTGGGCGTGTGTGTGTGTGTGTGTGTGCTTGTGTCTTTCCTCCTCACATGCACGTCCTGATAGTACTCTGGCTCTAAAGGGAAACCAGCAGCAATAGAGGCCTGGCATGACTCTCTAAACACACTGTAGGTCAATATGAGGTCAATTCCACAGACAGATTAACTGTGATAGACTGACCTTTATCTCTCCAGGGAAGGTTGATGATTAACATCCACACTTTCACACAGGTTTGACATGTTGTGGCAGACTGGGGAAAAACGGTGGGGAGTGGACTACATTCCCCAGCAAGCCACGGTCAGGCGGCCATCTTGCCCCAGTTGAACCAGCTCAGCAATCAGGCAGGGCGGCTGCTGGAGATCCCCCCACCCAAGTTGCAGTTTAAGAATATTGAGTTGTAATTTGGTGTAAATACCCGGTAAAATATAATTTCTCTTTGAATCTCGTCTCCAGTGTGATCTGTGGCATGAGCGAGCCCCAACATGGAGGACATGGTTAACATATAACACATGAACCTCCCCAGGAAAAGAAACGTGCTGGTCTAGCTGGTGTATTTCTGAAAATCTGGGTCGCAGTCTAAATTTGGTGGCAGACGTGTTTGTGGTCCTGCAAGAGCATGACAAGCATGCAGCGCTGTAATGCGGTTTTGTTATTTATCAGAGGCAAGCCCACTGACTCTTCACACAGAGATTGGTCTACTTCATTTTTGGTCGATCTTGTTCTCCTGTCAGACCCAGACAGTCTTTTATCTGTGTTTTATGCAAAAAGCCAAAAAACAGAAATCACCTTGTTAACCAACTAAACTAAATTAGTAGAATAGGGTCAACTGGCCAAGAGACCTGGGGCCGTATTCACAAAACATCTTAAGGCTAAAAGCTCCCAACTTGCTGATTTAGGAGAAACTTCACAAAGCGTTTTAGTGCTAAAACCAGCTCCTAAATCTGTGAACAGTTAGAGGTAGTCAAGAGGACTCGTAAGTCACTAAGACCAAATCACAAACAATCCTATGCTGGTGTCTGAGTGCCCAAGGACACTGAACACCACTGAGGCAATAGGTGATAGAGCCTCGGGTGCTGAGCCTCCTAACAGATGAATTATAGATTACATGTTCATATAATGTATAGCAAGGTTCATTTATGTATAAATACATTTATGTTCATTTTTATATGGGCTAAATACATTGAATGATAGAGAATAAAACATTGTGGTCCTAGTGTAATTGACAATAAATGGCCTAACGTCCTGTTTCCTGTTTCCTGTGGTGGTTGTTTGTCGCTTGACTTCTGCAACCTCTGCGACTGAAAGAATAGCAGCACTTCTCACAGTCATCGGTGGTTCTGGACAGAAGTGGGAAAGCTGCATTTATTTGCAAGCATATATTTTCCCACGCTTCTTTTTTGGTTTTTGAAGTGATACCAACTTCAAATTTCCCTTTAATAATGTCCTTCCTTTCATGCACAAGTTGGGTGAGAAGTAAAAGCTGTTCTTGTGTCCAGTTTGGTTTTGGTTTGCACAAAGTAGCGTCACACGTCTTCCTATCAGCCATGTCATTCTAGTCTGATCAGTAAAAGGCTGCTTATATGTATATCCGCTAATTGTTGACGAGATGCCAGACATGTAAGAGGCTGACGATTAGCTGAACATATACTTGACTAGTCAGTAGCCTGTATTATTCTTGGTTTCATGTTGAATCAGTGACCTTAGCCTACATTTTTATTTTGAAATCTTTATTTGAATATGGCAACATGAACCTCCTTCTACAGTATTTCTATGATAGAATCACTGACAGAGACCCATCCCCTATCAGCCAATCACTGTGGGCATAGGAAGTAAGCGTGTGACATCATCCATAGCAACGGGGTCAACCCCGCCCCTTTCTCTTAGCTTAAGATCTCTCCCCATTCCTTAGTAAAAGTTGGTCTCAGCAGCTTTGTGTTTTTAAGAGGAAACTCTTATCTAAAAACTTGTACTGCTATTTGGGAGTCCTCTTAGTGATAAGATGAAATGTTTTGTGAATACGGCCCCTGGTGTCCATCTTCAGTCAGCTAACCATATGGGTAAACTCTGAATGGACAAAACATGAGGGTCATCGATTCACCTGTTAAATCCACTGATCCTCCTGCTGAGATGCAACTCAACAGGGGGAAGGGGGAACTAGTATTTTGCAAGTGGAAATATCTTTTTGCAGTAGGCCTATATCATTTGTATTGCAAATAGACGGACTTGCTTTGATTACATAGATCAAAATCAATGGTTATCGCTCTTGGCAAACAGGTTGGCGGACGGCGTGCCAATCAGGGGCGCGGCAGGTCCTGGCCTCGAGACTGAATATCCTGGTATCATGCCCCAGCTCACGCTCGTGCTGGCTTGTGCCTGCAAGGTTAGAAAAGCACTAGACAAAGCACAAAACGTACAATAGCTTTGTATGGTTTACATTCAGCTGTCTATCATGTGTAACGGCTGAGGTTAGTTTCCTTTGTTGGCTTCACCAGTGGTAAATATAAACTCCTCTATAGGGAAGAGAAGTGGACAGAGGGGATCGAGAGGAGGAAGAAAAGAAGAGACGTGGATTAAGAGCAAAGTGATGAACACAGAGGAGATAAGAGGACAAGAATAAGAGGAGGAGGAAAGGAGATCACGAGAAAGGAGAGGAAAGAGGAGAGAATTTAGAAAGGAGACGAGGGAAGAGAGGAGAGGAGGAAACAAGTGGGGGGGGAAAGTGGAGACAACCAGAGTAGAAGAAAACTAAAAGCAGAGGAAGTAGCAGGAGAGAAGAAGATAAGGAGCAATTGAGTGACAGTATAATGTTCAATAACCGCAAGAGCACATAGAATTAGTAGATATGAAAATCGCTGAATTGGAAACATGCCAAATTTAAATTGTGGGTTTAAGTCATCGCCAAACTTTCACCTGTTCAAAATCTGAGCCAGATTTTATCGCTGCTTTGTCCCAGATAACACATATTTTTGAGAATTTTAAATATTACATATTTTTGTAGATTTCAACCAAACCCTGTTTCAAAACCAAAGCAGTGTGAAATAAAAGTATAAAATATCAATAAATATACACTTGAGGACCACAAGACATTTTAGTCCAGATACTTTTGGGGCCCTCCCTCATGTTGAGGCCCTGGCTGATTCCCCCACCAGCTCAATGGTACCTAAAGATCCCACAAACAGCAGGACGTTTTGATGAAAGTATATTTACTCCTTTCATTTTTCTTCTTTTCCCCACAAACTTTCTAGGTTATATAATAATAATAAAGGTTAATTTATAAAAAGCCCTTTTTTTTTCTCAATTTTTAAAAATAAACAAGTTTACATCAAAACAAAACAAAAGTCCAAATTAACCCAAATTTAAAAACAATTTCTAAAAATGAAATTTTAATAAAAGAAGCCCAAAAGATGTAGCAGCTCCATCTCATCGGGGAGGGGTATCCCAGGTTATGCCAGATTTTTCCAGAGTGTAGGACCCCGGCTGAAACCATGGCACCTTGGTACGCAACAGAGATTTGTCACTGGATGAAGATTGCCTTGACCCTAAGGAGATAAAAACCTTTTAAAAAAATTTCCCCGGGGGGTGAAAAATTTAAAAAAGCTACACGACCCACGCCTCTGCCTCTGGGAAGGGCGTTTTTAACATTTCCCTATGCATCACCTCCACAGCTGCAGCACCAATCCAAAAGTTCCCAAAAACAATATCCTTTCTGTTTTAAAAAACCAGTTTCAAAGTCAGTCAGCCAGCGATAACAATATCCTAAAAACGAAATGTGGCAGATGGGTTTTGGTTGGTGGGGCTAAGATTCCCGAATTCCCAAAAAGTTTTTTTTTAAATTTTTCACATACACACCCCGAGGTTTGGGAGGAAAACAAAATGGCAATGGGCCAAACAGAAAAGTGCCCAAAAAAAAGGTTACAAAAATTTACAAAAAAACCAACACAATATTTTTCAATGTCACGTTTTTAAGAGCTCTATAAAAAAAAAAACAAAACCCAAAATTTACAAAAAAAGAGCACTTTTTTTAAAAAAAAAATAGTAAAAAAAAGGGGGGAAAAATTTTATGTGTAATTTTAAATTAAAAAATTATGTGTATCTTTTCCTAAGTGTGTGGGGTGTGCATAAGGGGGGGGCAGTGGTGTGTCTTGGGGGGGGGGCCCCCGGGGGGTCAGAGTTCACAGTCCTGTTTGGGCCCGAGGAAAAAACTCCGTCTCGTCTCTCTGTTTTGGGGAGGGTGAATACGGAGGCGCTTGCCTGACCGCAGCCGCTGAAACAGTCCGTTTTTGGGGGGGGGGTGAGGATCCTTTATGACCTGCAGGCTCTGGTTCTGCACCTCCTGGGTTTCAACCCCGCAGGGTGGGGAGTGTTTAAATTTCCCAAAAGTGGGGTCGGCTGAACGCAACCCACTCTCTGCAGGCCTTCCTGTTTCCCGAGCGGGGCTGTTGCCAAAAACCCGGCAGTGAAAAACTTCCTGTCCGGGGTGCTCCCCCCCAGCTCCAGGGTTTTAAAGGGCTGAAGGATCCCCCGGGGGGCTTTTTAAATTTTCCCCAGCGCCCTGAGGTGGTTTTAAAAGGCCCCTGCCCTCGCCTTTCTCACCAAGTTTTCGTGTGTGTGGGGCCATGTGATCTTCCGGGGATGTGGACTCCCGGATTTTTTAAACCCGCTCACCCCTCTCCCCAGATTCCCATTTTTTTCCCCCCAAAGGGGGAGTACGTCCCTGTTGGTGCCCTCCTAAAGTCCCAAACAGCCCCCTTAAATTTTTTGGGGACATTCCCAAGGGGGAGGGTGTTTTTCCTGGCCCAAACCCCGAGTGCAGTCAGCAACTTCCTCCAGTAGGCCCTTTCTCGTTGTTTGGAGATCAGGGCCCACCACCCCTGTGTCATCCCCAAACTTAATGGGTGGAGTTGGGGCCGAACCTGGCCCACAGTCAGTGTTTTAACAGGGGGTACAGTAGGGGGCTGAGGGGCGCAAAACCCCGGGGGGGTCCTGTGTTCAGGGTGAGGGGGTTGGAGGTGTGTCTTTCCCACCCTTTACCACCTGGGGCCCGGCGGTTCGGAAATTCCCCCGGGTCCAGGACCCGGGGGGTGGTTTAGTCCCCGCTCAATCAACTTGCCACCCAAGGGGGTTTTTTGGGTTTGGGGAAATATTGGGTTTTTTGAAAGCTGAACTATAATCAATGGGAAAAGGGAGTTTTCACATTGCCCCCCTTCCGGCTGCCAATGAGAGAGTGTGGGGTTTTGCAGTAAACCCGGGGGGACAAACACATCCGTGGATCTTTTTGGGGAGAAAAAGCCCAAAATGGGGCGGGGTCCATTGGGGCAAAAAAGGGGGGAAAGGGCCAGATGTAGTCCTTTAAACGGGCCCTCGAAAACATTTCAAAGCCCCGAGGTGAGGGGCCCCCGGGCGGTAGTCATTCAAGCATGCTGGAGAAGGGATTCCTTTTTTCACAGGGGAAAAAGTGGGGTTTTCTTAAGCAGGCGGGGGGGGCCACAACTCAGCCAGGGAGATGTTTTAATAAAAGTTGGGGGGAACCCCTTTGGGGCTAGTGATTAGCACAGGGCTTCAGTACTCGTCCAGAAAATGTCATCCGGACCCCCAGCTTTCCCGGGTTCACCCTCGTTTAGAAACCCTCCCACACTGTGCTCGGGGCACAGGGAGTGTGTTGGGGGCATCCCCCGCGGTAGAAATCACTCCCGGGTTTCGCTAACGGGGATGGGTTTTTAGCCGGGAAACTAGCGCTTTTTGTTTCTAACCCCAAACCGGGGCATTTTAAAAGAGTTCATTTCCCCCACTAGGGATGCGTCGGGACCCCCACAATTGCGGGGGGGTCTGCCCCCGGAGTCCGTTTTAATCCGTTTTGCCCCTGCCAAAAGGCGTTTTGGTGTCGAGGGTGCTCCATCTGGGACTCCCCTCTGTCCCCATACCTCCTTGGCCCTCCTTCACCCCCTTCTCTCCCATGGGGCGTGCCTTTTGCTCTTTCCCTGTTTTCCGGATACAAACCCGGGGGTTTTTAGGCACATGGGGGTTTTAAAGCGTCGCGGATTTGGGTTTATCAAACCCCCGGTTTTTTTTTTTTGGAAAGGACCCCAACTTTCAAACCCTAAGGGGCGATGGGGGTCCACTAGCGTTTCTATGAAGCTTGGGACCCCGGGGTGGGGGCCCCAAATTTAAACCTGGGTTGCAGCCGGGCCCTTTTTTAAAACCCGTGTGAGGGTGTGGGACTCTTTTGAGGGGGCGGCCAGTGTGAGAGGGGTGGGGAGCGATTGGGGGTTTTGGCAGGAGGGCGGAGGGGGAAAAGGGGCCCGGGGGGAAAGCCGGCAGCCGACCCGGGGCCGGGGCTCCCGGGGGTTTTCAGGCGGGAGCCCGCCTGCAAGGGTACCAGTCGGGGGTTTGGGGGGGGGATGCCCCGGAAACCTGGCAGGCTGGGGGGATGGGCCCTTTGGGGGGCCCCGCGGCTGACCCACGGGAGGGGGGGAGGGCCGCGCCGAGGAGGACGGCGTCTTCACTGTCGTCAACGGGGGGCCGGGGGTTTTTTATTGTGTTTGAAAAAAACGGGTGTTAATTTTCCTCCCGTGTTGTCTCTGCCGAACCCCGGTACGGTGGCAAGTTGGCCCCAAATGACAAAATAGAAATAACGAAGGAATTTAAAAGAGTTCACGAAATTTAAATTTTCTTTACTCCCTTTGTTAACATTTTTGGGTGCAAGCTATTTGTTCAAACTTGTTCACAAATTATGCTTTTAAAAAAATGAAGGGGACAAAATCGGCCATTTCAAAAAGTGGGGGGGGACATGTCCCCAGTGTAAATGACGCCTATGGCCCCCTGGGGGAATCACCTGATGTTTGCAAACCCCGTCCCGCCCTGCCCTTAAAAACCCTGATCACATTTTATCCCCCCGAAAAATCCAAGGGGCATTAGGACATGATTTGTTTCGTTTAAAGCCTCTTTAAACAAAATTTGCCAGTAAAGGGGGGGGAAACCTTTTTATTTGTGCATTTTAAATGCCTTTCTCCAAGTTTTGGGTTTTTCTGGGTTTAAATTATTTCGCCCTTTGACACGCACCCAAAACCCCTTTTATGTTATACACAACAAACTTTCCCCCCTGCAGAAATGGCACTCTGGGGTAACCTGCCCCATGAGATGAGAGCTTTTTACATCTGTGGGTAGCCACAGGGCTAAAATTTTGTTTTCTGTTAAAATAAATAAAAAAACATGTTAAAATTTTAACCATTTCGTTTTTTTTAAAAACAACCCGCTGTTCACAGTTTTTTTTTTGCTTTCCCCAAGTGCTCCCCACAAATTTGGGCCCCCAGGGGTGGAAGGCCATAGAGGGGGGAACTTTTTTGAGTGGGCCCCTTAGGGGTTTTTTAATGGGAATAGAGACCCCTACATATGCAGATGCTTTGAAGAGGAAGAAGGGGGAGGGACAGAGAGAGAGGAAGGGGAGAAAAAGAGAAGAAGAAGAAAAGTGTTTTGCCGGGCCCCCCCCTGTTTTTGGGGGGCCTACAGCTGGTAGACCCCTACCCCCCGTTGCCCCCAAAAAGGTTTTTATTTCTGGGAAAGAGGGCCCCAAATGGGGTTTACTTAAGTAAGCTGCCAGACATTTTACACACACTCTCTCTCTCTCACACACACACACACAACCAAAACCACACACACTTACACAATTGTTTTATCTGAAAAAAAGGTTGCCCGTGTGTGCTGATTTATGTGACCCTTTTTAAACCCCGACCCTAAGGATCTCTGAATTTGTGCCAAAACACCCCACCAACACACAACACACACACACCACAAAACACTCCCAAATTAACAGTTTTTTCCTACCACAATTTGTCCGTATTGGGGCCCTCCCTCATGTTGAGGCCCTGGCTGATTCCCCCACCAGCTCAATGGTACCTAAAGATCCCACAAACAGCAGGACGTTTTGATGAAAGTATATTTACTCCTTTCATTTTTCTTCTTTTCCCCACAAACTTTCTAGGTTATATAATAAGGTTATTTATATAGCGCTTTTATTTTCTCATTTTAAAAATAAACAAGTTTACATCAAAACAAAACAAAAGTCCAAATTAACAATTAAAAGCAGATTTCTAAAAATGAGTTTTCAATAAAAGAAGCCACAGATGTAGCAGCTCTCATCTCATCGGGCAGGATATCCCAGGTTATTCCAGAGTGTAGGAGCCCTGGCTGCAAATCCATGGTCACCTTGGTACAGCTAGCAGAGATTTGTCACTGGAGTGAAGATTGCCTTGACATAAGGAGATAAAAGCTCTAAAATATACCCTGGGGCTGAAAATCAAAAAGCTACACGACCCACGCCTCTGCCTCTGGCAAGGGCGTGTAACATCCATATGCATCACCTCCACAGCTGCAGCACCAATCCAACAGTGCCAATATCACAATATCTACTGTAGAAAGCACCAGTGCATGTCAGTCAGCCGAGCGATAACAATATCCTAAAATACGACTGTGGCAGATGGGAGGAGGGTGGGGTGAGGCTCAAGATTCAAGATTCAAGAAGTTTAATTGTCACATACACACACGAGGTGTGTAGTGAAATGCAAAGTGGCAATGCTCAGCAGAAATGTGCAAAATAACAGGTTCACACTATTTACAATAAACCAACACAATATTTACAATGTCACAGTTTTTAAGAGCTCTATATAAAAAAACAACACAATATTTACAATAAGAGCACTTTATAAAAAAATATAGTAAAAAAAGGGAAAATTGTATGTGTAATATAAATTATAAATTATGTGTAGTCTTTACCTAAGTGTGTGTGTGTGCATAAGAGGGGCAGTGTGTGTGTCTTGGTGGGGGCCCTGGTGAGGTCAGAGTTCACAGTCCTGATGGCCTGAGGAAAGAAACTCCGTCTCAGTCTCTCTGTTTTGGCAGCGTGACTACGGAGGCGCTTGCCTGACCGCAGCAGCTGAAACAGTCCGTTGTTGGGGTGGTGAGGATCCTTCATGATCCTGCAGGCTCTGGTTCTGCACCTCCTGGTGTACAAGTCCTGCAGGGTGGGGAGTGTAGTTCCAATAGTGCGCTCGGCTGAACGCACTACTCTCTGCAGAGCCTTCCTGTCCTGAGCGGAGCTGTTGCCAAACCAGGCAGTGATGCTTCCTGTCAGGATGCTCTCCACAGCTCCAGAGTAGAAGGACTGAAGGATCCTCCGGGAGACTTTGAATTTCCTCAGCTGCCTGAGGTGGTAAAGGCGCTGCCTCGCCTTTCTCACCAGAGTGTCAGTGTGTGTGGACCATGTGAGATCTTCGGTGATGTGGACTCCCAGGTATTTATACCTGCTCACCCTCTCCACAGTATTCCCATTTATCCCCAATGGTGAGTACGTCCTCTGTTGTTGTGCCCTCCTAAAGTCCACAATCAGCTCCTTAGTTTTGGTGACATTCAAGAGGAGGCTGTTGTCCTGGCACCAGAGTGACAGATCAGCAACTTCCTCCAGGTAGGCCTTCTCGTCGTTGTTGGAGATCAGGCCCACCACCACTGTGTCATCCGCAAACTTAATGATGGAGTTGGGGCTGAACCTGGCCACACAGTCATGTGTGTACAGGGAGTACAGTAGGGGGCTGAGGACGCAACCCTGGGGGGATCCTGTGTTCAGGGTGAGGGGGTTGGAGGTGTGTCTACCCACCCTGACCACCTGGGGCCTGGCGGTCAGGAAGTCCAGGATCCAGGCACACAGGGGGGTGTTCAGTCCCAGCTCAATCAACTTGCCAGCCAGTCTGGTGGGGACTATGGTATTGAAAGCTGAACTATAATCAATGAACAGCAGTCTCACATAGCCCCCCTTCCGGCTGTCCAGATGAGAGAGTGTGGTGTGCAGTACCTGGGAGACAGCATCATCCGTGGATCTGTTGGGACGATAAGCAAACTGCAGCGGGTCCATGGAGCAAGGGAGGAAGGCGCAGATGTAGTCCTTAATCAGCCTCTCGAAGCATTTCATGACCACCGAGGTGAGGGCCACCGGTCGGTAGTCATTCAAGCATGCTGGAGAAGCATTCTTGGGCACAGGGACAATAGTGGATCTCTTGAAGCAGGCGGGGACCACAGACTCAGCCAGGGAGATGTTGAATATAGTGGTGAACACTGGAGCTAGCTGATTAGCACAGGTCTTCAGTACTCGTCCAGATATGTCATCCGGACCAGCAGCTTTCCTGGTGTTCACCCTCGTCAGAGCCCTCCTCACACTGTGCTCGGTCACAGAGAGTGTGTGTTCATCCCCAGCGGTAGAACTCACTCCGGTTGCGCTAACGGTGATGTTGTTAGCCGGCGAGCTAGCGCTGTTGTTGCTAGCCTCAAACCGTGCATAGAATGAGTTCAGGTCCTCCGCTAGGGATGCGTCGGCACTCACAATTGCGGGGGGTCTGCCCTGGTAGTCCGTTATAGTCCGTAGCCCCTGCCATAGGCGTCTGGTGTCGCGCTGCTCCATCTGCGACTCCACTCTGTCCCTATACCTCCTCTTGGCCTCCTTCACCGCCCTTCTCAGTCCATAGGACGCTGCCTTGTGCTCGTCCATGTTGCCGGATACAAGACCGGAGTTATAGGCAGCAGTGCGGGCGTTCAAAGCGTCGCGGATGGATTTATCAACCCACGGTTTTTGGTTAGGAAAGGACCTAACTTTCACCGTAGGGACGATGGTGTCCACTAGCGTTGCTATGAAGCTTGGGACCGGGCTGCGGCCAATTAAGCCTGATTGCAGCCGGGCCCTTTTTAACCTGTGTGAGGATGTGGGACTGTGTGAGAGCGCGCCAGTGTGAGAGGCTGGTAGAGCGAGTGGAGTTCGGCAGGAGACAGGAGTGGGAGAGCGGGCGTCCAAAGCCGGCAGCGACCGGCCGAGCTCCGGAGGTTGCAGTCGGGAGCAGCCTGCAAGGGCTGACCAGTCGGGGTTGGGGCGGGATGCCCCTGGAAGCCTGGCAGGCTGGGGCAGCCTTGGTGCTCCGCGGCTGACCTGACGGGAGGGAGGAGGTGCGCGCGCCGAGGAGGACGGCGCTCTTCACTGTCGTCAACGCCGGGCCGGGTTTATTATTGTGTTGAGAATAAAACGGCCGTGTTAATTCTCCTCCCGTGTATGTCTCTGTCACGAACCCCGGTACGGTGGCAAGTTGCCACAATGACAAAATAGAAATAACTGAAGGAATAACAGAGTTCACGAGTCAATCTCTACTCCGTTTGTTAACATTTCTTGGTGCAAGCTATTTGTTCAGAACATTGTTCACAAATTATGCTTTTAAAAAGTGATGGGGACAAAATCGGCCATTTCAAAAAGTGGTGGGGACATGTCCCCAGTGTAAATGACGCCTATGGCCTCTGGGTTAATCACCTGATGTTCTGCAATCCCAGTCACGCCCTGCTGTAAACACCATGATCACATTTCATCCCCTGAAAACTCCAAGTGCATTAGGACATGATTTGTGCATTAATGCCTCTTTATCAAAGTGTTGCCAGTAAGCCAACACTTTGATTTGTGCATTAATGCCTCTTTCTCCAAGTGTTGGTTTACTGGCTTAAATTATGCGCTTTGACACGCACCAGACTCCATTGATGTTATACACACACATACTTTCCCAACTGCAGCAAATGGCACTCTGGGATATCCTGCCCGATGAGATGAGAGCTGCTACATCTGTGGCTAGCCAGCAGGCTAATTTAGTTACTGTTAAAATAAATAAAAAAACATGTTAAAATTAACCATTAACGTTTAGAAAAACAATCAGCTGTTCACAGTTATTGCTTCCCAAGTGCTCCTCCACAAATGGCCACCAGAGGGTGGAAGCCATAGAGTGGAACTGTTTTCTGAGTGGGCCCCTTAGGTTTTCAATGGGAGATAGAGACCATACATATGCAGATGCTGTGAAGAGGAAGATGGGCAGGGACAGAGAGAGAGGAAGAGAGAGAAAAGAGAAGAAGAAGATAGTGTTTTGCCGGGCTCCCACCCTGTTGGAGGCCTACAGCTGGTAGAGCCATACCCACGTTGCCCACAAAGGTTCATTGTCTGGGAAAGAGGCCCGAGTGGTGTTTACTTAAGTAAGCTGCCAGACAGTGACACACACTCTCTCTCTCTCTCACACACACACACACACACACACACACACACACACTTACACTTACACATCTGTGTATCTGAAAATGGTTGCCTGTGTGTGCTGATTGATGTGCACCCTTCTTACCCAGACCGTAAGGATCTCTGAATTGTGCCAAACACACACACACACACACACACACACACACACACACACACTCACTAATTAACAGCTCCCATGGGGGGAGTGTGCAGTGAGTGACTGCTTGTCACGCTGGTTTAATAATGAAACAAACCGGCCAGTGGCTTTGACTGGTCAAGAGTTACCATGGGTACAGAGAGAGAGAGAGAGAGAGAGAGAGAGAGAGAGAGAGAAAGGGAAAGAGAGAGAGAGAGAGAGAGAGAGAGAGAGAAAGGGAAAGAGAGAGAGAGAGAGAGAGAGAGAGCGAAAGGGAAAGAGAGAGAGAGAGAGAGAGAGAGAGAGAAAGGGAAAGAGAGAGAGAGAGAGAGAGAGAGAGTTTAACAACTGACTTGACTCTGTGCCTCGGCATTCCAGCTCAGATCCCCTGAGATTTAAAAAGATCCTCGGGAATTGAGGGAGTGATGGACTCCTGAGGACCGACTGCAGAAGGGAAGTAAGCAAGTGAAGGACAGAAAGGAGGAAACGTTAAAAACCAGGAGGGTGGAAATACACAAGAGGACTTTGTCATCGTCAAAGAGGTGCGTTGAATCTTATGAGACTTACACAGAAACAAAATAACGTCCTTCTAAATGGGTTGTAAATGTAATAAAACACCTCAGAATATATTTTTTATATGCACCACCTGGAAGCCATAGAGTATATATATATATATATCCCCTGAAAATGTAATACTTTACTTTATTAGCTGGCAGTTACTTTACTTTATTTAGTACCAGTTACTGTATGTTCAACCCGTTAAGAGGAACATTTTGCAACATTTTGACCAATTATTAAATCATCTGGCCTTAATGACATCATCAGTTGCCACGGGCTGCCTCAGCACAACGGGGGAATGGTATAGTTCCACTTTTATTTGAACTGAAGATGGGACGGTGAATGTGATCGGAATCACTGCTCTGATCAGAGGTTTCACTTTCCTCACCTATAGTATGAAGAGTCGTCCAGTTCTGCACCAAATCGTATTCAACAACCAATACCTTCTCAAAGGAAGACAGAATCCTATCAGACGGGGGTCTAAAAGGCCTTGATATGAAAATATGATTGCTGGCATGGAGGGACAGCTCAGGAAAGAGACTACCGTTGAAGTAAATAGGCAAAAAAAAAAAAGTACAAATGACAGAAAAGGCTGGCAGTGACTTGTGTACTTGATGTACTTTCCCCACCAGAATGAACTGAAAACATGCTCAGTCCTGTGTACTTTCCTAGTTGCCACTTACACTGTAATGACTGGGACTGGTGAGAGTGTGTGTGTGTGTGTGTGTGTGTGTGTGTGTGTGTGTGTGTGTGTGTGTGTGTGTGTGTGTGTGTGTGTGTAGGGGTGTGTGTGTTCTCACATTTAATAAGCTCCACCAACTGCAAACAATGAAATGAGAGATGATGATACTAAATTGATGGAGAAAAACAGTAGAGCATCCTGTGCTTAACAAACATGAGTCATGGTGTTAAGTTCAGTCAGACCAGTAATCTGTCACACCCAGTGAGGGAATGTGGCTTGGCAGATGATTCAAGCTTCCGGTTTCAAGTTTATTGTCACATACTTGATAACAATCATTACCAGTAATGAACCTGCTGCTTCAGAGACAGCTGGTGTCGGGGGGGCAAAGGTTCTTCTTGGAAATAAGTAGAAATCACATGGTGTGTGTGTGTGTGTGTGGGTGTGTGGGTGTGTGTGGGTGGGTGGGTGTGTGGGTGTGTGTGGGTGTGTGTGTGTGTGTGTGGGGAGGAGGGGAAGGGCAAAGGTTCTTACTGGAAGTATGTAAAAACCACCTGCAGTGTGTGTGTGTGCAGCATGGCTGTCTCTCTCACCAGAGATGCTGACTATGTGTTTTGGTCACGGTTGGATAGCGTTTTGCCACGCCTCCACCAGTCCCTACAACAGTGTGTGTGTGTGTGTGTGTGTGTGTGTGTGTGTGTGTGTTATATTAAAAAAAGTCCTTACATCAATGTTATGCAGTTCAACAAAATTACTACATTTCAATAAATAAATAAATAAATAAGTGAGTGATCATTCTGAAAGGAGAAGAAAACCTTTCCAGCAGCGTTGAGTCATATCTCTGTAATGGCTGCATCTGTGTACTCAGAAAAGGACCGGCCCTTTAAAAGTGTAGCCTCCCACACTCCTTTTCTGATGCGTCCTGGGCCGCCACCCTGAATCATGGTTGTAAGTGCACTGGGTTTACTGGGTGTACTGGGTCCACTGGTCATTGCCTCAGAGTTACGTAACCATTGCTTCAGCACAGTAGTAGTTATTTGGTTTGGGTGTTCTGGGGGCGTTGAGTTTCTCTGCTGTTTCAAATGGAATCAGGACCCATGAAGGGGTTGGGAGACCCTGACAAGCATCCTAGGGCTCTGATATATCAAATAAATGATGGTCAACAGTGCACTAAAAAAAGGTTTTCTAGTGCCTAAATTGTTTTGGTTAGCAGATACTAGGAGAGAAACACAATCTAAAACAGATAACAGCTGGGGTTTGTTTTTTACTCGTATTTGGTTTTGTTTTATTGAAATATACAACAAATATAGTCCTGTACAGTCTCATAATATCATTTGGCACCCTAGTGTCCTTTTGGAGACTCCAAATGTTTGTTTCTTTTTGGAAATCGGCCTAGATGTAGTCTTAGAAAAAAACTGTGCAAATGCTCATTGTTGGTATTATTACACACTTAGAAACAGGAAGAGGTTAGGCTAGAGCTCCAGTTAGGCTAGAGCTGAGTGTCTGAGTTCTGAGTTCACACATAACAACCACAGGGAGATATTTACACTAACAAAGATGAGGATGAATCTTCAATTTCCACTGTGTTTGAGCCTCTGTAACTCTGCTTCAGTCATTCCTACCATACCTACAGTCATTCTGACCCTCGCATGTAGTCAAGAGCAGCAACCATGTGATGTTGGGGCTGTTCAGAAACGGGGACGCTTTCTAGCAGGACGTTGTTCATCAAGACTAATGTGTGGGTGACGTACATAAACATCTGGGACATTTAATTGAAACAACTTCAATTAGCGATCGCCAGCAGAGCCCCTTTCTTCCCTTTTAACCTCAATTTTACTTACTTAAGGGTTTTAGCTGTGTAATGAATTCTCTGGGGCTCAGTGGCATGACGTTCATTATTTCACCACCCTGACTGCATACATGCTATATAGTTATTCCATGGGTCTGTCAGTTTAATGTATCCTTCCACTGTATGTGATGGTTTGTCTTTGCTTTGTTTTTGTGCGTGTGTGCCCTGTTATAAAAATAATAAAAACATTTGGTCACCACAAAATTAACCCAACAGGAAGTGATCTCACTGCCCAAACCCTGAGAGGAGCAAGAGCCAGTTTTTCCATCTGCTCCGACTCTCTCTGGGATCTGTTTTTTCAGCTTCAGTTGCTACTAGCGACAACAAACATTTTCAACACACATCAGTAAATGAGTCGTGACCCACCGCTCCTACCCAGGGTTACTCACTGGTTCTTTCTATACATTTACATCTATAGTTTTCTATTTTATTTTACAAATGTTTAGTTTTTATTTAGTTTCAAGTCTACTTTTAGTTTATTAGTCGGGGTGGGATTTTTTAAAGGTATAATGATAGAAGTTCAGTAGAATTATTATATTTTTGCAAAAACAATAAATAAATCATACATTCTTTTAAAAATGTATTTACATAAATCTTTCAATCACAGACTGACAAGTCCGTCTACTGGATAATAATAATAATAATAATAATAATAATAATAATAATAATAACTTTATTTATATAGCACTTATCAAAACAAAGTTACAAAGTGCATCACAGGTGTAAAAAGCGACAGAATGAAGAGATAAAACAAAATAAATATGATAATAAAATACAAAAAAAATAAAAATAAATAAATAGCTCAAGATCTCGCCTCATCTCGTGTTGCAGTTATCCGTCAGTAAAAAATAGCCAGAAATTCTCCACCCAACAGTCACTCTCTTTTTTACCCTGCAGATAAACAGAAAGATGAAAACTAGAATCATTCCACCTTTATTTTTATTTTATTTGAATTAGTTTTACAAGTAAACAAGACACACACACACACACACACACACGTTCAGGACCGTGATGTTTAATGAGCAGTGTTTTCTGTGTCTGCGCAGGAAAATTTGCAAATAATTGTTAGTTAATGTTTAATGCGCTTGAAGTACCAGGCGGGTGGGGTTTACTGTACCAGGACAACTCAGGGAAGTCAGTCAAAGAAAAACATTAACTTTCAAATCCTTTCCTCTGCTTGTCTAGACTCTCTTGACACCCATTTTACTGTCCTGCGTGGCAGACCCCACCCACCTGGTGCTCCAAGTGGATCGAAACAAACGCTAAGAATCATTACGTTCCACCTGTTCTGTTTAATGTTTTTTTGGCTGCCACACTTCGCTGTAACTCATTCACACGCAACACACACACACACACACACACCCTTAACCCCAACCTCATACACATGAACAAACACACACACCCACACACTCACACACATTTGTGGACTCACAATCATACACACACACACACTAACACCAATATCAATGCAAACTGACCCGACTCACACACTTCTATCCTTATGAGGACCTGCCATTGGACCTACATTCATTCCTTCCCACAACCCTTAACCCTTTAACCCTTAACATTTAACCTTTAACCTTTAGCCCTAACCCTGAACCTAAACCTAAACCTAAACCTAACCTAATCCTAATCTTAACCCTAAACCCAAATCATAATTTAAACTAACCCCGTGAAGAAGCAGAAATGATCCTCACTTCACAAAAATGACCTCACTCCGAAGGTCTAAAGCTATACTGGTTCTCACAAGGATTACAAACACACACACACACACACACACACACACACACACACACACACCTTTTATTATGGCAGAATTTGTGAGCTCATACACCCTGAACACCTTTATTTACCACAAGATGGCAGCATCCACAGACATCTAAATGCAAAAAATCCAAATGCCTTGGAAAAAGAGGGGCGGGTCCCAGAAGAGGAGGAGAGAGAGAGAGAGAGAGAGAGAGAGAGAGAGAGAGAAAGGGAAAGGGGGGAAAAGATGAGAAGGGAAAGAGAGCGAGAGGAAGAAAGAGGAAGAGAGAGCGAGTGACACGCAGAGAAAATGTGCAGAGTGTTTGCGTCTGTCATGCTGTCAGCACTGAAGAGCGATCAGGATATCTGGTGTTCAAGGAGTAAGACCTCTCTCTCTCTCTCTCTCTCTCTCTCTCTCTCTCTCTCCCTACATTTCTCCCCTTTCTCCCTCCCTCTCTCTTTTCCAGCTTTCTCTCTCTCTTATTCTGTTTCTCTCGTTTTCCCTCCCTCCTCTCTCCTTCCTCCCTCCCTGTCTTTCTGTTTTTGTATCTCTATCCCTGCTTCTCCTCTCTCTCTCTATTCTCTCTCTCCCTCTTCTCTTCTTCCCTGCCTGTCTCCCCCCCCCCCCCCCCTCCATCCTTACTGTCTGTCTCTCTGTGTTGTCAGACAGACAGATGAGGTTTTCCATCGGACCTGCAGACAGATGTGGAAGCTGCTGCTGTTCTCGCTGCATGAGGAGGAAGCCGGCTAGATCTGTCTGAAAACCAACCATGCCTCCTTAACCGATGCTACGCTGTCTGTAAGTACACACACACACACACACACACACACACACACACACACACACATTTTCATTATTCATCCTTTTTTTCTTCCTCATTTTTCTGTCTCTACCACTCTACCACTCTTTTTTTGAGGACTTCAATACCCAGAAATCGTACACCGTGACATCAGTAACGTCGCTGTTCACATAATATATCGTAAATATGAGCTGCCAACCGGGACAAACTGTTCGCATGTGGGATTGTTTTTGGCTCCGATATCTCCCACTTGGCATCACGAAATGCGGAAAATGTGCCATCGATGTCGGCAGTCTACGGTAATAAAAATGAAAATCGTCAGTTTTATTCACACTAACACAATAATGCAACATCTGCTGCATTTTAACTCGTAAATCATATGTGGGCGCTCCGAGTTGCAACAACCAGATCTCATTTTTTCCTCTTCTTCCGATACGATGTGAACGTGGAATAAACTGTTTCTTAGTGGTTGGTGAGATTCGATACATCACTTCCTGTGGGCGGAGAAGGTTTCCCGCCAGCCGTCCATACCTGACATCAGAATTTAAACTGGGTGAATCTCGGGGGATCGATTACGGGGGGACGGGACGCTCTTTAGTTCATAAGACGGGTGCATCTTTACTTGAACATCTTGTCAAACCTTGTGCAGCTTTAACGTGTTCTAGTGTTGTTTAACGTTTGTCCACCTCTTTATTTACAGAATAAAGTTTACCCACCTTTTTACCCTGACGTAAATCACCTCAGAGTAAATAGCATCAAACTGATGTACATTTTGGGGATAAGGTCCTTTAATAAAAACAACAATTGATTTTTGATTAACAAGGAATAGCCTGGTGAGTTTTGTGTTGCAGTATACGGACGAGGTACTACTGTGAAAGAATTACCCGCAGTACTAAGGCAGGAAAAAATCAGGAGAAACACAAGAAGGGTAATTTCTACAGTGGGCGACAGATTATCTCTATCTCACACCAGTGGTATTGTTAGTGAGTGTTTATCCACATTAAGACTACATTTCCCATAAGCCCCGTTGCTTCATGTCCCCCCTCCCTGGCGTCTTTGTCTTCCCTGAAGAGGATCAACATGTTGGAAGTGATTTCTCCATCTTCCTTTCTCTCCTTCCACCATCTGCCGTTGCCAGAAACTCTTTAGCTTTAGCTCCGTTAGCGCTGGAAGAACAGCGCCCTCTTCCTGTTTTGTGCCGTAAAGCAATCCAGCAGATTTCCCTCCAAATTGACCTGGTGGCCACGATGTGAAATGCAGAGTAGAGGCTTGTAGAGGCTGACAGGCTGGTAGAGGCTGGTAGAGGCTGGTAGAGGCTGACAGGCTGGTAGAGGCTGGTAGAGACTGACAGGCTGGTAGAGGCTGACAGGCTGGTAGAGACTAGTAGAGGCTGGTAGAGGCTGACAGGCTGGTAGAGGCTAGTAGAGGCTGGTAGAGGCTGACAGGCTGGTAGAGGCTAGTAGAGGCTGGTAGAGGCTGACAGGCTGGTAAAGGCTGGTAGAGGCTGGTAGAGGCTGACAGGACTGACAGGCTGGTAGAGGCTGACAGGCTGGAAGAGGCTGACAGGCTGGTAGAGGCTGGTAGAGACTGACAGGCTGGAAGAGGCTGGTAGAGACTGACAGGCTGGTAGAGGCTGACAGGCTGGAAGAGGCTGACAGGCTGGTAGAGGCTGGTAGAGACTGACAGGCTGGTAGAGGCTGACAGGCTGGAAGAGGCTGACAGGCTGGTAGAGGCTGGTAGAGACTGACAGGCTGGAAGAGGCTGACAGGCTGGTAGAGGCTGGTAGAGACTGACAGGCTGGTAGAGGCTGACAGGCTGGAAGAGGCTGACAGGCTGGTAGAGGCTGGTAGAGACTGACAGGCTGGAAGAGGCTGACAGGCTGGTAGAGGCTGGTAGAGACTGACAGGCTGGTAGAGGCTAGTAGAGGCTGGTAGAGGCTGACAGGCTGGTAAAGGCTGGTAGAGGCTGGTAGAGGCTGACAGGCTGGTAGAGGCTGGTAGAGGCTGGTAGAGGCTGACAGGCTGGTAGAGGCTGGTAGAGGTTTAGGGTTATTAAACTAATGTCTCTAAATTAATGTGGTGATGATTTATTGATGTCAAAATGCAACCTTTAAATTATCACATGACGAAAGTTAACAGCTCTCTTGAGCTCTGTATTTACAAAACGACCACATTTAAGACAAACAGCGTCTGTGTTTTCCAAATATTGAGCCACAAACACGTGGAAACATTTTTTGTGGATATACAGCGTTTTGGAAAGGAAACCCTTTATTTTTGTCTCCGTAGTCCCGTGTGAAGCTGCAGCTGGTGAGAGAGTGAGAGGGGCGAGAGACACCGAAAAGAGATGGGTGACATGAAGGGGGAGAGGGAGAGGAAGAGGGGGATTGAAATGGAGAGAGAGACGGAGAGGAAGGGAGGATTAGGGTGGGTGCTCGCGGTGGAACATGATGTCAGAGGAATGCGTTGAGCCTCTCCTTTAACGAGCTGGAGCTGTCACACACACACACACACACACACACACACACACACACACTTCAGACAAGCATGACAGGTCACTCATGGATATTAATAACAATTCATATAAAAGAAGAATCACACACAAAAACAATAGAATTAAATATTTTAGGTCATATTCAGTTTGACTAGTCAGTATTTTATTACTCTACCCTCTCCCTCTCTCTCTCTCTATCTCTCTCTCTCTCTCTCTCTCTCTCTCTCTCTATCTATCTATCTCTGTCTGTATCTCTCTCTCTCTCTGTCTCTCTCTCTCTGTCTCTCTCTCTTTGTCTCTCTCTCTTTCTCTCTCTTTCTCTCTCTGTCTCTCTCAGCATCCGGTCTTGCAGCTGGAGCTTGTTGCAGGGATTTAAAGAGAGCCAGAGAAAAGGAAAGGGACAGAAAAAAAAAAGACGAGGAGAGAGGAAGAAGAGGAAAGACAGACAGAGAGAGAGAGAGAGAGAGAGAGAGAGAGACTGATGCATAGTGTGGGAGAGGCAGTAAGAGACGGAGGCTGGGAACAGCTGGAGCGAGGATGACTAATATTAGCAGTGAGGTAAGAGAGTGGAGGAGGATGTGTACGGAGGGCAGCGGCTACTGTAAACCAGCCACGCTGAAGTCAGGTTTATTTATAGTGGCCTTGTCACCGTACCAGAGTTTTGACTTCGAAGTTTAACGCTGCACTAGGCGACGTGTTTATGTGAAAATACACAGCCTGGGGCGCCCCGGTGGCTCGGGAGGCTGAGGTGAACACCATAAGTCCTGGGCTCCAAACGGGCCGGGACCTTTGTTGCATGTCACTCCTCCGCCCAGTCTTTCGATTTCTGGGTAATGAAGTCCTTCAAACTTCCCAAACCCTTATCTCCCGCTGCCACTTGGAGCCGCCAAAGTGCAAAGTTGCCCAGTGCAGCTTTAAAATAAAGAAATTTGATACTGGCAAGCAAGAAAAACACGCAACCATTGTCACAGAACAACCACCAAAACCACCAGGGTGTCACCAGACAGCTTTGTAGCAATATCTTCGGTCGGGCGTCCGTCGGCTCTGTAGGCAAAAAAGTTCCATTTTCCTACTCCTGGCTCCAGTTTGTCGACCAGTTTAGGTGGACTGGGATCCAGTTCAAGACATGGTGGACTTTTTGACACTGTTGAATGTTTTCAGCTGTTTCAGCTGCTGCAGTCCACTGTCAGACTGACGCCATGTCTAGTCCGAGTCTTCTTCTTCTCCTTCTTCTTCTTCTTCTTCTTCTTCTCCTCCTTCTCCTGCTTCTTCTCCTTCTTCTCTTCTTCTTCTGCTTCTTCTCCTTCATCTTCTGCTTCTTCTCCTTCTTCTTCTTCTTCTTCTTCTGCTACTTCTTTTTAACTAGTCCCATCCGTTTGCCATCTGCATGTATACGCCCTCTCGAGGTGACCTTGCAGAACACATTTGGTCCAATCATCAAATGTTCAAAATAATAAATTCAATACTGACTTCTTTAGCAAATAATGTCACAATTTTGGTTTTCATGACGACAGTAAATGATGAGAACTTTTAATCATCATTTCCATAAATAATAAAAGGATTGACACACATCACATCTGTTTCAGCTTCTGGATTAGCCAATGGGGAAGCTTTTGACACACCCCTTTTGGTATGCATCATTTCCCCAAGCTGTGATTTACACTATAAAAAGTTATCTTGATGCCAAATTCAGTGGGTTGCGTTGATGTTCTCCAGCTAGTTTCTCTCATTCTCCACGGTGGTAAATCTACAGACATGATTTATATGTGTTTTTTAATCACATTCTTTAAAAAAAGGAAGAACAGGGACAACCAGTGCAAACAGGGACGCTGCCGGATGAAGAAATAGTTCAGGTAAAACGTCCCGGGTTTGCATTGGCTGTCCCTGTTCCTCCTCTTGGGAACCCAGTCCTTTTCCACTTTTGACTAGTTTTAATTCTTCTTCTTCTTCTTCTTCTTCTTCTTCTTCTTCTTCTTCTCATTCTTTGAAATGATCTGACAGTGAAATGTGGAATAAAGTCAAGTAACATTTGTATATATATAAATATATTTCCTCTCAGCAAACAGAATGAGGTGTATGTATACCCTGTAGTATTAGTGTATGTCCCATATTAGTGTATATTTCAAGTGTCTTATAATGGGGCAAAGAACTTATCCAGGTTATTGTTGAGTACACATAATAACAGCATATTAGTCAGAGTGTCGCGTCATGTACTGTATGTGTGCTCTACGTTTTATTTGGCCACAGCTTTAATGGGTGTCTAACAAAGGGCCCCTTTACAAAACTGATGCCTTTTATAACTTATCCCACACACATCCCGACACTAGGAACAGTCCTGAGCAACGCTGCTTGGTTTAGAGTTGAACTGATCCAGATGACGTCATCCAGCAGACACTGGATCCTTGTTGTGTTAATTAAAGCTCAGTTAAAGGGTCCTACTGAAAAGTGAGCACCTCCCACGGCCTCGCTGAGCCTCCGCTGGAACAATACAGTTTCCAAGTATATTAAAAACAGCAAGATTGGCTTGCTGTTTTTAAGGTTTTTGGAGTGCCGCTATCCCACGACATTTTGACTGCAGCAGAGCAGCCGGCCAGACGAGAGGAAGCACACCTGTTGCATGTCACGGTTTCCAAGTAATAAGCTGGTTTATATACTTACAGGAGTGAAAAGGGTTATATAAAATCACTAAACAAAGACTACTATAGCGGTAACACCCAGCGGGGCTTTCTTTACCGTGTTTATAGGTACAGTATTGACTATGGGGAACCATCAGCATGACTGGAACGCATCTTTGACCAATCAGATTGCTTGGTTGAATCTACCCGTTGTATAAAATCAAATATCTTGTAAAGCAAAATGGGAGAATCAATTACAGCCAAATAAAAGAAAAATACTTGCAAAGTGAATTGTCATTGCGATGCCCTTACAGTAGTGGTTTACACAATATATATATACATAGATGATGTTATATGGATTTGATGCTGGACGTTTCCTCATATATACTTGCTGTTCAAATAGATGTAGAGTAAATTCTGGTGACCATCCTGGTGCAAGGGCTGGCAAACGAAACCCCAGTAAGCCAGCGCAATTACCACAACCTGTGAAGTTTAAAGGTTTCTTTTGTACCAGATCCATCACGTGTAATTTTTTTTCCAGACATGTTTTCAGACAACCAAGTACATTTTGTCCAGCCGTCCTGCCAATCTTAACATCGGAAATTCCTCTCCTCCTTCAAAGAAAAAGAGAAGGGGAGAAAAGTTGACTCTGGAAGTCAAGACTGCTTATTCATCCCACTTTTCCTCTCTTCCTGAATGGGAAAAGAAAGAAGGCAGTGTTTCATTTTTCCTGGATGTTTTAATGTGGCTGGCCGCTGCCTCTTGCACCGCAGCGCAGCGTGGCGCAGGCACTTTTATGGACAGACGTATGCCATCCGCAGTAGCCCGGGGCCTGGAAGGACCGCTCCCCAATAAAGTTGGGAAGCAAAAAAAATAAGTGGCTCAATTACGTGTGTGAGAGCCAGAGCTGGACTGGAAATAAAGAGCTGGATTCAGTTGGCTGTCGGTCTTCTGCTGGCCTCCGCATGCTGTAAAAACACAGAGGCAGACCAGAAGCAGGTTACTATAGGACACAGAGCGAGAAAGAGAGAGTTTCTTTGTGTGTCATGTGGCTTTTTAGTGAAGGAACAGGAAAGGACTGGAGTAAGTCATAGACCGGAATGAGTAGATACTGAGTTTTGATTTGACCCAGAATATCAGGTTCGATGACTCAAACCTGTCAGACATGTGTGACTGCTGGTACTGTGATTTGTTGTCTGTTTATGGATGCTTACACGCTAACATGCTAACACGCTAACACGCTAATGTTTTTTTTTCCTCTGCCGGCAGGTTCAGTCGTCTCCCCGCCCTCCAGTACCTCCACTCGGTGAAGATGTAGCCTGTTTCATTTCCGTGGAGATGTCTCTAAACAGGATCTCCTCTGCCCTGTTGCCGTGGTTACTGTGGCTGTTGTTCTTCCCGTCCCCGGTCACCCCAACGTCAAGCTCCGCCCCCATGTCTGCCGACGCAGCCAATACAACGCTGTTGTTCGCCGGTGGCGCCCCCGGCTACAGCCTGCGGAACTGCAGCTGCTCCGTCCCCGTCCGGGACTGCGACGAGGCCCTGGCCAACTTGCTGTGCAGCTGCCGCACCGTCCTGCGCTCCACTCTGCCCCCTGCTGGGCTGAGAGAGCCGGGAGGACTGACGGTCTGGCTGAGGGAGCCCTGGGTGCTGCAGGAGCTGCTGAACAGGAGCATGGTTGGACATTTGCGTCTGTCTTTCTGTGGAATAAACCCACTGGATAGCCAGTACCTGGTTCTGTTGGGACTTAGGACCCTGAGGATCCACAGTGCAGCTCCAGGAGCCCCGTACCCCAACCAGGAAATTACAGTTGCCTCTGCAGCAGGAGGTGTGGCGGAGGTGGAGCCCCTCACCTTTGACTCCTCCTCTATCTCCACCTCTTCCTCCTCCATCCTCCACATGACCTTTCTGGATGTAGCAGTGCTGAACGGGCTCTCTGCCCTGAAGGCGTACAGTGTGGTGGGGCCGCCGTTACCCACCCTCTCCCAGCACTTCCCCCACCTGCCCCTGCCCCTCCCTCTTCCCCACGGCGAGCCCACAGAGGCCCACGGTGAGGCTGCAGAGCCTCAGCGGAGCTGCGTTCTCACCTTTGTCTACTAACAGCCACAGCTCTCCATCAAACGACAAATGGTGCACAGGAGTTACAATGCAGCTGGATATTCTTCGTATTTGTCATAAAATGTCTCTTCACAAGGGAAACGTTTCACAGCTGACATGTTCTCAATGGGATATAATATTTTTCTATGTGATTGGGTACAGTACTGTTATGCTGGCCTGCAGCGTTCAAGGATCAGTTGATGTCTTTTTTGCGATGCCTTTTGGAGGGATGTATTCACTCTTTATACATGCTTTCTGCACTCCTGCTACTGTGTTTCTCCACTACAAGTCCAAATGCAACATCTTTTGGGTACCAACCCATTGACACGCTAACCGGCTCCTTTCCAGACATCGCAACTGATCTGCTCCAATTGAAAGGCGATGCTTTGGGCATCGCTGCATCTTTGTGTTACCCTAACTGGAACTGCGACACATTATCCAGTGCATTATCCAGATCCCGTGTTTACATACATGACGTATTGCAGATACTAGTTCATATCATAGTTCATTACATGCCATTACTCAGGCTAATATCACACCTATCATATCAGGGTTTCTAATAATCAGGATGAGAGCTACTATATGGGAGCCTTATTTTGAAATCCAGTTATCTCGAAATCATAATTCAATTATCTGTCTTAATTAAATGTTGCTGACATCACAATTTTTGTCCCAGCCTTCATGAGAGGACGGGCTAAAGACCAACACCTTAATCAGTAACCTAATTAAGTTGTGATCTCTTTCGTGACCTCCTGATAATGAAGTGAGTAAATCGTGATCACAAGAAAACGTTTGACATCTCAGTAACGAGATAGTAAAGTCGTGAGTGAAAACAAAAACTCGACAGTCTGAGGCACCCTCGATGTTTCTAGATAAATTTGGTCTTAGATGTTTATTTGTTTGTTTTCTGCATTAGTGTTTTGAACTTTTCATTTCATTTTTTTTGAAAGCATCTTCGCTTTACAGATTTATTTTTATTTTTTTGCATGTGCCTCGGACTTTTGCACAGTCCTGTACGCTAACTCTTGTACCTGACTATCCCAAATTAGATTGGACTGTAAATGTGCTCGTAAACACCACTCGTTGTGCACACTGTTGTCATGACTGTTGAGATCAGATTTTAAGAGATGACGTGTGGGTTTGCGTCTCCTGTGGATGTATTTATTTAAGTCATTTATTTAACGGAGTGCATCCAGACTATGCAGAATCCAGATCAACATATTCTGGTTTTGAAGGTCTTGACGGCAATTTGAGCAAAATCTGATCTTTGTGCGTTCCAGACGTGTCACTTAAAGCTTCCTGGTTATTGAACAGTGTAACCGCAGCCAGACTGCCTTCTGATATATCATCTGCTAGAACGATATCTGAGCCTCACGCCTGCTCTCAGAGGGACGGGATGTTCCCAGATCGCATTCGCAGCTGCCAAGTGGGAGTCGGGTTTTTATCTTCGACTCCCATCCAGGTGTTGTCAGATCTATGAGGGCAGCAGGGTGGCGTAGCGAGCAGGGAGACCTGGTTTCGGGCGCTATCCACACTGAACGCACTACTTGTGACGTCCAAGGAGTCTGTGGTGTGTTTCATGTGTGTGGTGTGCATGGAGGTTGAATAGAAGAACGCAGTATGGTGGTTTTATGTACGCGAGAAACACCCGGACGTATACGACGTTAGCAAGAGTGTGACCAGCGTTACTTGATGCACCAAGATGCCCCAAAATGCATCGCTGCAACATAACCTCCTTCTTCTTGTAGTTGACAGGCGGTTGACATCCATTTTCCCGTCTCTCGTTATGTAACCTCCTCTCATGTCATTTCAAGCCCGTGATGGCGGACAGAGAAAAAAAGTGCTGATAAATAGACCAACACTAAATATCTGATCATTTTTATATTGACTTTAAATTAGATAAACTCCATGAAAAAAATCAAGAAGTAGCATCTCATGTCGATTCACTTCTGTGTTCAGCCTACAATAAAATTCCATTAAACGTTAGCTTAGCTCGGTCGTACAACGTACTGCTTGACTATACTGTGTAGACGGTCCACTGATGATAGTATACTCATTCGCCACCTGAGTGTGTACTATGCAGTACGTACTAATAAGTATGTAGCATGTAGCATGTTAGTATCCCATTCTGAACACAACCTTGCTCTGCAGTCGGTGATGAAATCAAAACGTGAGGCGAGAGAAAAACTCTGAGCTCAAGCAAATGATCTCAGTGAATGTGGTGAAACTGACCTCCTCTATTGATTTCTCCTTCAGGGATCAATAGAGCATCACAGAAAACATGGCAGCTGACTGCAGTATAAATTAGAGAGGGGTCAGAGGCCGAGGCTGAGGAGGAAGCTCAGAACATTATAGTAAAAGCTGTTGTCAGGAAGACAGTATCGGTACGAGTCTGCTGTGGTATGAGCCGACGGCGAGGCGCAGTGGGCTCACTGTTATGAAGGCTGCAATCCGCCGCTGCGTTCCTCCAGCTGGTCCGCTCACCCGGCCTTATTGAGTGCAGATGGCCTAATAAAACATGTTGTTATGAAACAGGTTAAATGGACGTCCAATGAATAGAGGCCCAGGGTGAGGATCCTCTCTCAGCAGCCCATAAATCTCACTCTTGTTGGATCAAAACAATGGATTTTGACTCTCAGCTGAATTGTGCGAGTTGTGCAGTTATTAACCCGCCTAAGGCCAGAGCTGACTCTGCAGATTCAGTTCCCCTGCTGGCTTTGATGCTGTGGAAGCGCTGGATTTGTCAGGAGTGGATCTGAAGTGAATCATGCATCGCCCCGACATAATCAATTTCCCTTCTTCTTTGGAAGGACACGTTGAGACTCTTTAACCAGATGAGACTTGGAGGACATTTGAAAATAGGGTGTAAAGAGGTGTTGGGAATATTGAGAGAAGTCAGTCTGTCTGCCTGTCTGCCTGTCTGCCTGCCTGTCTGTCTGTCTGTCTGTCTGTCTGTCTGTCTGCCTCTCTCTCTCTCTCTCTCTCTCTCTCTCTTCCCCTGGTTCCAGCTCATATCCTGAGAGAGACGTTGTTAAAGCTGCTCTCACAAACACTTTCTGCAGCCAACACTTCTGTTCCGCAGATCAGAGCACACTGAGCCGTGTGTGTGTGTGTGCGCGCGTGCACGTGCATGGGTGTGTCTTTGTGGGTGTGCATGTGCTTGCATTTATCTCCCTTACCCTTCAGTCACAGAGTTCATTCACTTCACATGCAGGACTCAGAGCTGCATCGTAGCGTTGGGTTTACTCTACTGATGCACCGATGCAACCAAACCAAACGTCTTGCTCCGGGTTTTTCTTGCAACCTTTGATGTTGTTGTCAGGAAAACATTTCAACACTTGCACTGATGAAATTATGCAATGAAAGTATATGTTTCATTTTGGTTTGTTTGAGCAACAGGATCCCTGCATACATGCATGCAACACAAACGCATTATGGAGTAAGTGTGATTTTGCCATTCTATATATGGAACAGTAAATGTGAGAAATTGGTAAATGTATATATTTAGCGGTAAATGTGCGGTTAACATTTCCCCGACTTCTTCTTTGGAATTACATGTTGAGAGTGCACATTTACCGAGAGTGCACATTTCCCAGTTAATGTGAGTGGAAAACGCTGGTCACTGTCCTAATGTGAGTGTCCTGCTGGTCGCATTCCTGTAACTGCAGTTCTGCATCTGAGGGTCTAGTGATGGATTTAATCACATGAGGACATCGACGGGAAAGTATTCATCGTAGTAGAGTCTTATTGGTGATGCATGGAAACGTACTAAATGCTGGTTTGCCTGAATCTCTCAGCCTGTCAGATCTCAGTTTACTACAGAAGCTGATCTGAAGAGGTATTTTGGCCATGTGGGCTGCCGTACCCACAACAAAAGCGTAGTGACAGGACTGTGGCTAGCGTTTTTCACTCACATAAATGTGCACAATTACCCATTTTCCCACATTCCCACCGCAACATCTATAAATCGGTGTCAGGTGGAAACCTCGTATCTCCAAAATGATACCTTTCTTCAAATATCAGATTAAGGGCGGCTTGTTTTCATCTGCCTAGCTTTAGAGATCATATCATTTTCGTCGTATCGTTTCCCTCCGCTGAAGTGACAACAATCACACACACACACACACACACACACACGTCGTTCATTCATTTCAAATGCCAACTGTTCAAGAAAAACGTTGAGTTTAGTTCAACGGGTTTTGAAAGGTTTCACCAAGGGCTTGTAGAAATGTCTCAACCCACGGAGCACCGTGTGATCCTTCAATTTGAGTTAAAATTGGAGTCACCAGGCAGCGACAATATGCCGATCTTTATCTTATCATTGGTTTGTGCTTCACTGACGTCTACTGCTGAGGGCTTCCTTCTGGCACTGAAGGCACTTTCTGACTGTTTCATCTCACTACTGTACTCACCACGTGGATGTGTGTGGTGTTACTGGACTCCCCGGATGTGTGGGTACTGGTTGGGACTGGGAGTTGGTGGAAACGTTTCCCTGATACCAGCTCTTTACCCTCTGGTCCTTGCTGAATGAAAACACATTTCATTATGCAACAGGGTGAATTACTTGCTCTGTGTGAGCTACGGATGCCATCTGGTTTAGTAAATACAACCAGCCCACGCTAAATTGATTTCCTCGGAACAGCGGCACATAAACAAGAGCAAAACTTCAGTTGTTGTTGAGAAGAACGCAACGTTTTGAAGCTGTTCTGGGCCCTTTTTCTGCTTTCTGACGTCACTCCCATCTGGGGGAACCGGCGATTCCACACCTCCGCAAGACACCTTTTAATGGGGTTTGAAACCGGACGTTCAGGACAGGTCATCACATTCGTAACCACGCTCCCGCCGCCACACATCGCACAGTCGTAAAACGTCTGGAACGCTCCGCCGTCAAACTGGTGGAATGAGATCATCGGGTTTTTGGGCCTTGACATCACTGTCTGGTGTTGCTGCCTCAACTTCCTGCCCTTTCTTTCTCTCTTTCTTTCTTTATCTACATTACAGCACCTTAAGTATTTGTATCAGGGAATGTAAGTATTCAGAGGTTTGTTATAAATACTGAAACCCCGAGGCAATGTGCCTGGAGATGATTTGTACAGATGGCTTTACGTCCTGCGGCACGCTTGACGTCGTCGTCAATGGACAGTGTATTGCTGAACAAAGAGTGTGTGAGTGTGTGGAAACGGCTTGGCAGGATTGATTTGTATATAATTTGGTTTGTTTGAGCAGATTGTCGAACTGAGGCTGATTTGTTTATGACGGTGTGGATTGTTTTATTGTCCACCAACTCTGTGCTGCTGTTTAGTCTGTGATAATAAAAAGCAATACAAGTGGGTTCTTGGTTGACACGTGTTTTGATCTTGTTCATAATAAACATTTATACATGACATATACATGACATATACATGACATATACATGACATATACATGACATAAACATAACATCTACATGACATCTACATGACATGTACATACCAATAAAGGTAAGTCTTGGAAAAGAGCAACAGGTTTTTTTACTAAATGTTTGCTGACATGAAACTAAAGCTCAATTTGGAGAAACACTTAAAGTGGAAATCTGCAAGATTTTATTTTATTTTTTAAATTTAGAGGATTTCTCCCAGGAAAGACACCCGGTGTTCAGAACAGCTCATTTTCAGAGCTTTAGCACCAAAGATCTCAACAAAATGAAACACATGAGGAACTCGAGGATTATCACTTTTCACTCTATTAAATCTATTAAAGCATTCAACTAAAAAGTGTCATACAAACATCACTGGTCCGACATTGTAGTGTGGATTAACTCTGATAGACTTTCACACATCCCTTGCAAAAAAGAAATATCGCAATCCTGTCAAATACATAGGATACTATATAAATAGGATACTATACAAATTTCACAGAAAAACTATATTCTTTATACAGGGATGTAGTGACCTAAATTCATAAAGTTATCTTAGACAGAAGTTAAATGAGGACAGGTTTAAGTATAAATTAATGTTTTTGTGAAAATACAATTGGGTTTTTTTATACTGGTGGTTGTTTCCAGATGATGAGCACCAACTGGAAGTGATAGTTTACCCACCTTTTTATTTACCACCACATACTAATATTCTACAGGAATATCATAGGAATATTACTAAGGGAGATAGAAATACAATTTAGTACAATAAAGGTCACTATAAACTTACTATTGAGTCCCACAGAGACGATAGAAATCCCTGTAAGAATATTATAGTGATATTATAGGATTATTATAGGGATATTATAGGGATATTATAGGATTATTATAGGGATATTATAGTGATAGTGAGGTAAAAATATAAAGTACCATAAGATCACTACAAACTAACTACTGAGTACCACAAACACATTATGAAGTCCTTATAGGAATATTATAGGGACACCATAAGAAATATCATAAGGTACCATAACGTCACTATAAAGTCACTATTGAGTCCCAAAGAGAAATGAAAAGTCCCTGTAGAAATATTATAGGTATATTATAGGATTATTATAGGATTATTATAGGGATGTTATAGGGATGTTATAGGATTATTATAGGGATTTGTCGTAAAGTATTGAGTAATCCTCCAGGTTTTAAGGGCTCAGACATTTCTCCATTCCTGCAGCGCCCTCTTGTGGCCACATGCCACAATGCCACAATGCCTACACGCCATCTTCCTCAATGGTCCAAAAACGACACGTGATTGGAAACTACCGAGTGACGTTACGAAAGCGCAGCTGAGTTTTCTGAAGTAGCGGAGGAGCGTCAAGTTGGACATTGAGCGCCCGAACCATAACGGGAGTGATTTGGTGAGATTGTCTTCATAGAAAAATTTTCACTTTTGAAAAACATGAAGGATGGCATCGTAAACTAAAACTAAGACGAGTTGTCTTAGTTGTTAAAAGCATTGGTATAAACTGAAATAAAAATATACGAGACGGTGAAAAAAACGAACTAAAACTATCTTGTTTACTTTAATAAAATTAAATAAAAAATATAAGTGCTTCTTTTTGTTTTTGTACTTTTTTGTAAACAAGAGCTGCAAAACTCTTTGGTGTTAAACGACATTAGAAACAGGGACGTTAGGATCTAGGCTATACGGTTATCAATATACAGCTCTGGAAAAAATTAAGAGACCACTCCAAATGATCAGCTTCTCTGGTTTTGCTATTTATCGGTATGTGTTTGAGTAAAATGAACATTTTTGTTTTATTCTAGAAACTACTGACATGAGTTGTGCCTGTGTTGGAATTCAGCAGACACTGGAATGTAATGGCTGCGATACATGTAGAGATGCTGATTTAAGAAAAATTTGGAGTGGTCTCTTAATTCTTTCCAGAGCTGTGTGGTGTAAAAAGGACATTTGGGGTTTAAAAAAGCAACAACTGTAATTTAATTTATTTGTCAACATTTTTTTGCATCGGGTGTTCGGATAATCGAGCTTTTATTCTGAAAGTCATTACAGGAAGTGGCAGTTGCTATATAGGCCTGACTTGACGGGTTGATCCAGGCAACATTGTTGTTAGATAGCATCTCCTGTCTGGCTGCTTGTTTTCGCTTCTGCTTTCTGGACACAACTACACGGGGATACTCGGCTGTTTGGGTAGGTGGTGAATGAGTCCGTGGGTTTAATGTGAAGGGGCTTTTAGTGATGTTGAATCATTACATTATGTTATGAATAATGCGATATATATATCAACTATTCACTCTACAATGTCGCTTTCTTACCTCCAACCAGTAATGTAGTGGTAAATAGAAAAGTGGGTAAACTATGACCTCCAGACTGTGGTCATCTTAAGGAAAACAACCACCATTATAAGCAAAGGTCGATTATATTTTCAGAAAAGCCATAATCTGTGACTCAGTGCTGTCTGATAACAGATATGGTACTGTGGAACTGGGACTATGAGGAATGCTGCCAATTCATGTCAGAAAGATGTGGTACCTGTATTATACCAACCTAATAAGGTGGTAAACTCTATTATAGCAGCCGAAAAAGGCAGGTAAACTATTACATTAAACTCTATTTTATCAGTCTATAAAGCTGCTAAACTCTTATTATATCAACTTCAAAAGGTAGTAAACTCTTTACTAAACTCTATTCTGCAAATAAATAGGTGGGTTTACCCTCCACTGCATCCTAAGACATTATGATCTCCGTTACAGGCAGCAACAATGCCGTCTACACCTACTCCTTGGTGCTTTAAGAATAAGAGAGGATGAAATATTGTCTCTTCACTCTTAACCTGGTGATACAGGTTCACTTTGGTAAGTCAACCAACGAGTTCACTCAAGGCTTCACGGCAAGGCTTGGTACAGTATTTATTGCTGAAGGTTTTCAAATTCCTAGACACACCCATATAATCAATACCTGCAACTCATTAAACAGCCGTGTGTGTGTGTGTGTGTGTGTGTGAGTGTGTGAGTGTACTTTGTGCTTGTCAGTTTGTATTGAAGTTAGATTGCATCTTATATTTTGTTCTTTGTGCAGCGCTGAGCTCCCTTCCTGCTCCAGTCAATGTTACCGTGGATTCTCTCAACTTCCACCATGTCCTGCGTTGGCATCCCGGGCCTGGCACCCCCCCAGGAGCACAGTACGCGATCTTCCGCTGGTAATTACCCCGTCTGCCCCGTTACTGACTATCCCTGGTCTTGTCTCATATCACACAAGCTCTGAAACATGCCATTCTCTCTCTTTATGGGAGAGGATATCCTGTCAAAACTCTGTAGACCTTACCCTGCCTTCAAGTGCTGTCGGAAATACCACAATTATGAGTTAGAAAAGTGGTATCCACACTACCGATGGACTGGCCTTGTCACTCAGTCTCTCACAGGTTGCTGCACTTGCTTATTCACAGTCTCAGATTCTTTTGTTTGTCATGATGATGCTGCAGAACAAGACCTGTCAGTGGCAAAAACAAGCACTTTTAGTGGACGTACTTTGATCGGTGCACTTGCCCCTGCGGATTGCGTTGCAGCCATAGCAGCCTGTTTGCGACTGCCGACTGAGGCGATCTACCCGAACAATTCCAAAAAGTTTGGTACCTATTTTGTGGTATAAATAACAAATTTGTACACATAGAGCCCAGGTTTAAAAATACTGGAATTCCCCTTTAACTTTGTTACGCTGTTGCTCTGTGGTGTCGAGGCTTCTGGACATTGGACACATAAGGACACATTTATGAGAGATTTGCCTGCGAGGTTGATGGGCTGTACAGGTTCATTACACTGTCATGTGCACAGGATGGTAAACTTTGAGACCAAATGATGATTTTTGTTTTTTTTATTTTTCCTTACTTGATTAAATAAGAACACAACAATTGTAAGGAGCCTGGAGGCTTCAAATACTGATTATTTTTACAAGAAAAAAGCATTTAGCACCAAGATTACAGACACAACGGTATATTATTCAATCAGCCCAGACTCCAGGTTGAGAACCATGTTGAGCCATTACACAACATTACCTCCAACCAGCGATGTGATGGTAAATATAAAGACTATGCTCTCCAGAGTGTGATGTTGTGCAAACAACCTCCAATACAAACAGAAATCCACCAAATGGGCATCAGTTTGATAAATGCTGTCATGAAGATTTCATATCTGACTCTGTCCTGGACCTGAGCCCCAGGTTGAGAACCACTTTTCTCACGGTTTGCAGCTCCAGGGAATAGCTCTCACTCTCAGTCATTCAATATTTTCACAAGCACTGAGTCAGTACATGATCTGTCGGCCAATACGTGCTTCACTTTCAGCATGTGTTCGATGGAACATTTGACTGCAGGGTATTTTTTTTTTCTCTCAAGCCCTGCTTCTCACTGGACCGTGGGTCACAGCGGTTATGTTTCCATCCATCGGAGAGATGCTAGAGAAGCATCTTGCTGTGTGTGTGTGTGTGTGTGTGTGTGTGTGTCTGTGTGTGTGTCTGTGTGTGTGTCTGTGTCTGTGTGTGTGTGTGTGTGATGCAGCTGTGACCACAGAGGCCCGCTGACACTCTGCTTTTAAAGGAACTGAGGAATGTACCAGCCCTATAGACAACCATCCCCAGGGTTGTGGTGTGTGTGTGTGTGCGTGTGCGTGTGCGTGTGTGTGTGTGTGTGTGTGTGTGTGTGTGTGTGTGTGTGTGTGTGTGTGTGTGTGCGTGTGTGATCCATAGTGGAGGTGCACAGCTCAGGTGTACAGCTGATTGCGTTTCACACCACTGAGATGTCTTGTTTTGGCAGGGAACTGATCGTACATAACATTACATAATTACTGTAGTTCAGTATGTACTTTCTGAGTATTTGCTGAAGTCAGTAACTTTAGTTTGACTTAAGTATGTTTGCCTTAAATATTTGACTTCATTTTTTCTTAGTTTGAATTGTGTCCTATTGTCCTTTTTGCATTGCATGAAAAAGCTCATATGCAACAGTAACTCAGTAACTGTTGTGCATTTTAAATGAACTACTTTTACTTAAGTAGATTTTTACCCCAGTAATGTTACTGCTACTTAAGCAAAAAATCAGCAAGTAACAGTACTTCTACTTGAGTAGGATATTTTAGTACTCTTACTCATTATTTGTGCAAAGCCAATCCTCCAGTGGACCTCCATGAAGGTGCCAGCAGTGGCTGCTGGGAGATTTTTCATGCAACAGCAAAGTCTCTATAACCACTCAATATATACATCAATATATACACTACCGGTCAAAAGTTTTACCCCCATTTTTCCAGTTTTTATTGGAATTTAAGCAATTCAAGTCCAGTGAGTAACCTGAAATGGTACAAAGGTAAGCGGTAAACTGCTAGAGGTTAAAAAAGTTTAGGTCAGCAAAAACTGAAAAATAGTGTAAATTTGAGCCGAGGTGTCAGTGAGTTCAGTTTCCTACACCATCAAAAGGCACTTGGAAACTGGAGGAAACTCTACCAGGAAGAGGTCTGGCAGACCCGAAGCCACAACAGACTCAGAAGACGAGTTTCTGAGAGTCAACAGCTTGATAGGCGGCTCGGAGGACAGCAGCTTCACAGCTCAACACTGGTGGAAGTAAGCAAGTCTCAGTTTAACTGTGAAGAGAAGACTTGGAGCTGCAGGTCTGACAGGTGGAGTGGCAGGAAGGAAGCCATTGCTAAGATGGCAAAATAAGAAAAAGAGGCTTGCCTGGGCCATGAAGCACCGCCGGTGGACTACTGGAGACTGGAAGAAGGTCTTATGGAAAAATGGGGGTGTTCTGAAACGTTTGACCAGTAGTGTACACATTCACAACATATACAGTATATTGTGCAGTATATTGACTCCTGGGACATTTTTGCATGTTTGCAAATATTGTCAGATACACAGTATTTGCATGCAGCCTGGACACACTCAGTTTGAGGAAGGCCATCAAAACCATCATGGGCTTTCTGCTAAACAAGAAAAAATGTCCCAACCCTGCTGAGAGCATTGCAAGAGGTTCACCGAACATGTACATATACTGATGATGATATACATCCCTAAAACGAGATTAGAAACCGACAACGTCTGAGCTCTGCGTTTCTCTCCGTGCAGGGTGAACAAGAAGAAGAACAGGCGAAAACTGCCGAACCGATCCAACACGACGACGTGGCTGGAGCTGAAGCTGGAGAATGAGACGAGGTACTTCTTCTCTGTCCAGGCGTCACACCACCTGTCTCCGTCTCCGTCTCCGGAGTCGAGCACCGTCACCTTCACCCCCTTCGTAGACAGTACGTCAACACAAACTTCACTTCTGGGTTGAATCTGTTTGCTGGCATAATGAATGATGTATTAATCGTATGTAGTAGAACGATGAGAAAAGGTGAACTTTGGTTCGCGGGGGGAAGTTGAGTTGATTGCAGCAGCAAAGAATAGAGGTGTAGGTTGGGGAACAAAGAGTAAAAGGTACTAAAGGATATTTAGTTTTGGCCCTTTAAAGACCCTATCCTCACAGCATGTCTATAATATCTTTAAAATGTCATATAATATTTATGACATCTTAATAATAAATAATGAAGGACATGATGTAAGGGGCAGTTAATGGATAATGATTAACATTGCCTGTAATAACCACTTTGTACTGTCAGATTTGACTTGACAGGATCAATGACGATTCTCAGTTTGCCCACATAGAAAGACGCAGCATGATGAGTGTTCAAGGAGAAAGGGGTTGAACTTAAATAACGTGGATATTAAGAATCGTCCATTTAAATTCAATTTAATTCAATTCAAAAAGAATATTATTTGTAAAGGATCCTCAGTAAAAACAATGCTTGTCTCTAGCTGTCCTCGGGCCTCCGACACTCTCGCTGGCTGGATGTGGAAACTGCATCCACATCAACATCTCGATGCCTGAGGCTGGCAAGAGAGCCAAAATACCAGATATCCACGAGTACTACAAAACCCCGTTTTTTCTCTTCTGGAAGAAAGCCGGAGGATCACAGGTAAGAAATCAAATCAAATAAATAAATTCCTTCCGATGAATCTGAACTGTGATTGGTTGGAGTTTTAGCTCAGAAGCAGAGCTGCAGACGTGTCACCAACTCTTTCTTTCAAGGGACGTCGCTGTTGCTCCAAAAGTTCGCAAGAAGTCGCCAAATGACGCCATAAATGTGATGTCACTTATCTTTCATATGAATGAGAGGGATATTAGGGTTTGTTTATGTGTTGTTGTTGTTGTTGTTGTTGTTGTTGTTGTTGTTGTTTTATGGGGACAGGAGATCATTCAGAGGGAGGGAGATGATCAAACTATTAGACTCAAACTGCTTTACACATATTTACAAGGTTGAGCCAGAAGGGAGGAGAGTTTGATTGTGGCTTTTCCGGAGATTGTCACAAAATGCTACTGGGGTATAAATAAAAAGAAAAGCTTGTGGGTGCCAAGCGACAACTCTGTCATTCTTCTTTCAGACTTCTTTCAGACTTACCAAACAAAAAAAAAAAGCTATTTTAAATGCACATGCAAGCCGACAGGTCACATCTGTAGGCAGCTGGAGTTTAACTGTTTCTATGGCGACCATTTCTGTTTGTCTCATTAGCCAGATGAGCCGTGGTTCTTTAGCCCCGCCCATTGAGGTTTAACTCAACCAATGAGATTGTTTCTGCCCTCGGAGCAGCTCTGCCTCCGAGAAATGTTCGTGTAACTAAAAACTCCAATCTTCCTTCTGGAGTGGAACCATGTTTAACCGAGTTATTTCTCCATGTTCCTTTGGCAGGCTTCATCTCCATTATCCTTCCATGATAAGACCTTTACTCTTGATAACTTAGAGGTTGGTACGGAGTATTGTGTACAAGTGTACATGAGGATGAATCACGATAAGAACAGTATGTCATCGAATTGGACATGCACCTTCACTAGTATCCTGGAGCCAAGCAGAGGTGAGTTGAAATTTAAGGCCTACTGTTATTAATGTTGTTATAATCAAACTTCCTTATATGTCAGGGTGGCCGTGGAAAACCTGGAAAAGTCATGGAATTCAAAAATGGTTTTCCAGGTCGGGAAAAGTTATGGAAAATGGAACATGTTCATATAGTTTTGGAAATTCTTTTGATATATTTTTTTCTCCAACCAGTGAAATGTTGAATTTTCCAGCTTGGCTGCTTGTTGATCCACTTCCCTTTGAGGAATAAAAACCCAGATCAGAAATGTCCTGATAGCATCGGTCGACCGATAAGACCTGGGACATTCAAATGGAGCTTTACGTCATGGAATAGTCTTGGATTAGAATTTGATTAGCAAAAAAGCACCCTGATGTTCTGGTCCAGTCAATAGTTTAGACACTGAAAGCCTTTTGTTGAATACATACTACTGCTAAATATGGGTCAGTTGTCATAATAGTGTGTGTGTGTGTGTGTGTGTGTGTGTAGTCTCTGCTGTTATAGGTGCAGTGTCTGCTCTTCTGATTGTTGCCGGCTGTGCCGTGGCGGCCCTCACGTCCTGCCTCATCTACACTAGGTTTCTGTGTCAACAGGTCCAACTGCCCGGACCACTGCTTGTGAGAAACTTTCTTTAAATGTTTTTTCTTGCTCTATTTTTGGTTGTTGTTCCGTCTCCCACATCTCCCTTAGGAGTTATTTGCAATACAATAATAACACTAACAATAGTAACAATAGTATCAATAAGACTCATAAGTAAGATCAATAAGATCATCAGATCAGATGTGCGTGTTTTTACATTTTATATTTGCCTAGTGCAGCTTTAAGCTGACCTGTGTTATACAATAAGTCCCTTTGTAGTCCAATCAGTTACTGATCTGTCACTCTCTCACTGTCACTCTTCATCCTTTCTCTCTCTCTCTCTCTCTCTCTCTCTCTCTCTCTCTCTCTCTCTCTCCATCTCTCTCTCTCCATCTCTCTTTCTTTCCCTCTCTCTCTAGACTGTTCTGGTCCAAGCCAACATCCTCACACCACAGCGCACAATCCTTGACCCGGTCTCCATCAGCACAGAGCCGGACAAACACAGGAAGATCCGCAATCCCAGAATACCACAACCTGCCGGCGGGGGCCCTAACCCAGAAGAAGAGGAGGATGAAGACGAAGACGAAGAAGAAAAAGGGAATAATGTCTACATGGACAGAGCAGCAGAGCTTTCTTCGGGCACGAGCTCCTGCAGAGACTCCGGTGATGCATCAGGGGCAAGCGTGCCCACTGTCTCAGGGGATTCTGGGAGTTTCAGTGTCAAGTCAGCTGAGGTGGAGGAAGGGGATGAGGTGGTTGCCGTTGGGGTGGTGCAAGGGGGCCAAGATCAGGTGGAGGCCAAAGATAAAAGAGCGGAGGTTTCTTTAATGCCTGATTGGGACCAAACTGGATTTCTGGGTGGGATGGAGGAGGAGAAGGATTGTGACAACTTGGGTAACGTCAATCTGTTCTCAGTGACTCTGGCGTCACTGAGGACAAATGAAGAAGACAAAGAGCAGGAGGAAGAGGAGCAGAGCACCAGAGACTCTCTAATAGACTTTTTCAAACCATCCGAGCAACCGCTTTTACTTCCCACAGATTTACGGAGGACTTCGAGCAGCACAGAACCGGATGATCAGACTCCACTGGCATTAATGCAGTCTGCCGACTGCAGAGAGACGAGGGGATACGAGGGGAGACAGGCAGACAGGACAGACAGGACAGACACATTCTTCTTCACGAGTCATGCTGGTGAGACGCAGCCTAACGAGACACAGGAAGAAGAGGAGGAAGAAGAGTTCTCAGGCTATATGGGACGCCGATGATATGTTGCACTGAAGTTTGTGTGTGTGTGTGTGTGTGTGTGTGTGTGTGTGTGTGTGTATATATATATAGAGGTATTCATCAATACATTGCATCCTATCAAGTACATTCCTTCCCATTAAAGGAGAAATACACCTTAAAACACTGTAACATTGTTGTAAACCGCTATTGTCGTTGCATTTCTTCCATATTACATTGCTTGGGGACCAGCTTGTCACAAAATGGCATTTTTGTATGGCAAGTTATTGTATGATGAAAATGTATGGTAATATACCTATCGTGGGTCATTTTACTTATATGCCCATACACTATCTTTGATGGTGAGTGGGTAGTGGGAAAGTGGGTATACCAAAAAGGAAAATTACAACACTTCATCACAAAATAACTTGGAATGTATTGAACATGACAGATTGATGATCAGAGGATCTAAGGGTGGATGTCGCGTGGACATGGTGGATGATCAGAATATAATCCTGTCAATAGTTTAGACACTGAAAGCCTTTTGTTGAATACATACTACTGCTAAATATGGGTCAGTTGTCATAATAGTGTGTGTTGTCATAATAGTGTGTGTGTGTGTGTGTGTGTGTGTGTGTGTGTTGTTGGATGCATGTGTATAAAGTTCTGATTAATACGTTCTTGTTGATAACTTAATAAGTCTTGTTGAAGGTATACAACTGACTGCTAAATACAGAACAATTCTTGCCTCAATAAATTGTGCAGGGCCAATGTAAAGGTAAATAAATACCGTGTAAACTAACAATATGTTGTCTGAATTTATGTGAAATGAGAAAGGTAGACTCGTGATGGTATTATGTCTCAATGCTCTTTTTGCTCTGAAGATACAGTAAAGCCACGCTGCATGCTGGCAGGCTACTTCTTTTGGGTCACGTGATTTCCTATCAACCCTTGCCTTACAGTAAGAGCAGCTGCATTCAAATTCTGTCGGAAATACTGCGATTACGCGATGAGCGAAAATGAACAACAAAAACCCAACAGTGTGGTACGAGTCTAAAAATGATATTTACCCCAAACTATATGTGATACAAGGTCCATTATGTTATAATTGCCAGCTGAAAGCACTTTGAATGTTTTGTTTATGATTCTGGGGCGGAAGGGGAAGTTTACGAGGAGCATGTGAAGGCAGCATTCGTAGCGGCACAGTGTTGAACCGCTTCGGGGATTTACGGAATCTTGGCGCTGTGCTTGTTACATCCTTTATCTTAGCCAGAACTTACTGGATAAAAATGTGAAAACCTCCAGGAACAGGTATAACACCCAATATCATTACAGCTTATATGTTATGGACAATCTGTGGCTTTTATTTTAGGATAGTGTATCTCGCTAGCGTTAGCTTGCTAGCTAACATTTGTTTATTTTACTGGATAAGTAGTAAAGCTGAGCTCCCATCGGTTATCTAGTTTGTCTGACAGGAAGCCAACATGCTTTTGGGCATTTCATAAAAAAATAAAAATAATTGTGTGGCTTCTTGATAGGTAGATAACCACCCTGGGCAAGTGAACGTAAATTATAACTGCTTTTTCAAAGTAACTGAACTTGGCATAATGTCGAAAGCCAAGTTACAACAGTCACACTAGACGCGCTGTCACTGATGGTGTCGGTGGTACATAATATTAGTTACCGACTTGATATTGAAAGAAAATCCACAATAAAAGTGAAAGTACGATACAGACTAACTGTAACTCGTGGTGTCAGTGAACAACAGTGGCCAACTTGACATCACGTTACCGCCACACTGACTCATATTCGTTGTCACCGGCAGTGCTAACATGGAAAAGGACAGCAGTCGGGTCCAGTCAAGTGCGGTGCCATCGTGACTGACTGACGGCAACGCAGTGGATGATGATTTCACTGCTATGACTGCTCTCATGTGGATGCTCACATGGCTACCTCAGGTCGTTTCAGGTGAGTGTACAGCCAGGTGATGTTACACGCTAGTCACATTGCTCTATAAGGCTTTCATGACTGGAAATGCCCCTCCTCGAGACAGTACATCTTGTGGTTTTGTGTGACTTCCTGTGCAGATTGAGCTCGAGTTCACTCGCTTTATCAATTGTGTGCAGTGGTGACACTCATTTGAGCAAATACACAGCCATTCATTAAAGATGCTGGGAGAGAAGCTGAGGGTGATGTTGCATGAGTATTGTTTATCTGTATGTCCAGGAGTGGATGGGAAGGGGATGGTCTCCATTTTTGTTAACTTAAATTATTAAGTGCATCCAACTTAGTAGAAGGGGGAAGCCCCGGATGTAGGCAAAAGGTACGCCCACCTAAACTCTGTTAACCAATCCCCTTGTGAAATAAAGTTTACAACCAGTTTTAAACTTTTTAAACTCTAAATTTATATGAGATGAATCTGTAGTTTATATTAAGTAGTATCAGACTGATGTAACTCCCATAAAAATAGGACTTAATACTGTAAAGAATAGTTCATTGGTATTGGTAAATCTGGTTGATCTTTTGCTTGTTTGTATTTGTGGTTGTGGGCCATATATTGATCACTGACTGGAGTTAACCCACCGTTTGGTCAGCTACAGCAACAATTTACCTGATCATTATCCACCTTTTCTAAATTTGATCAGATCATCCATTGAAAGATTTATTTACCCATAATGCCAGATAATCTGTCACTCACCCAAAAACTATACTAAATCGACTTTCTATGAGGAAAACCCCCACCCATCTGGCAACAATGGAGGCGAATAGCAGTGTGGCCCAGGTCTTACTGTATAGAAGCATGATGTATGAATTTATTTACATGATATCTCAAGATCCTTTTTTTTTTGTTTGTTTTTTTCAGCTATGCGTGAGCTCCCTAAGCCCGTCAATTTGACCCTGTCCTCCAGACATTTCATCCACCTGTTGAGGTGGGACCCTGGACCGGGGACGCCCAGAAACGTCTTCTACAATGTCGTAGTTCACTCAGAGAGGTGTGTGTGTGTGTGTGTGTGTGTGTGTGTGTGTGTGTGTGTGTGTGTGTGTGGTGTATAGTGTATAGTGTATAGTGTGTTTCTTTACGCAGAATCTTTATAGTATGAGTCAATGTTTGAGTCACGCCCTTTCTGCTGCAGGCTGTTTTGATTTGTGGAAGACCAGAAGCTGCATACCTGGCTAATCGCAAAGCATTCAGAGACAATTGATCTGTCAGAACAGGAATAGGATTAGTTGTGTTTGCCAGAGTTTGTACAAACCCACAAACGCATCAAAGCAGGGGCCAGTCTCTCACAACGCAAGTTCAACATAGCAGGGTATCTCTGTGGTAGCTGGCTACACAGAGCCTAGCAACGGCACCCCCGGCTAACTGGTTTCACCAACTCGCTCTGTCAACACATGCAGCATGGACCGACCCAGAGCGGTGCATTTAAGATAAGACTATTGATCCCCGTGGGGAAATTAGGTCGTTGCAGCATGATAGAATCAAGCTGGAAAAATGAAATAGAAGCACACGACTAGAATATAAAAAGAAATAAAAAATACTAGCGTGAAACATGCGCTGCCGACACTTTCATCATGTAGACTGTAACTAGAAGTATGGGGAAGGAAGGGATTGCTAATATTATATGGAAGTGTGAGCTGATGGGTGTTGGAGGCTTTTTAACTTGCAAACATACTGAGCGCCTGGACTTGCATTCTTTGATGCCGCTTTTATGGTCGCATCTTTTCCTCTTCTGTAATGATGTATTTCTTGTTGAAACAGGATGTTGGGGAGGGAATGTACAAAAGGTAAAAAAACGCTTTGTACACTATGTTCTCTCAAACCTCAGATTCTGAATAAGTGGATAAATTCCAGCCAAAGTGATGTCTTAGGAAACGGAAGCAGGGTTTCCGGGGTGTACCACTTTATAATTTTGCCTCTCATGCCACTTTGAAAGTTGTGAAGTTGCAGGTTTTATATGATGGGGGGGTGGAGGGGAGTTCAAAAATCATTGGTTCATGTACGCCTACTGATACACCATGAACTCACTACTAAAAATACAGTGTTTTCCGAATGTTTTTGATTAAAAAAATAAATACAAATATGAGTAAATATATATTTTTAAAATGTTTTTGGCATTTATTGTTAAATATATTATGATATGGAGAATTTTTCATTTCATTGTGACTTTAAAAACAAGACTACAGTGTGGCTCGGTACTCAGACCCTCTAAATTCAGTTGTTTCTCCTGCTGTGTTGCAGGGGCACCTCCTGGGAGCCGGTGGTCGGCTGTGAGCGGGTAGAGCACCCGCTGGTGTGCAGCCTGACTGAGGCCTTTCCTAACACCAGGCAGCGCTACTACACCTCGGTCACAGCGGTACTGGGGGACCGGGTCTCACCAACGGCATCCCTGCCTTGGTTTTTACCCATGAAAGACAGTAAGTGTCGTTGTGTTGAACCCGAAAGGTGTTGAGTAAAAGAAACCGTTGATCCCTTATCCTTTAAAGGCGTGAGATTGTGAGATTGTGAGATTTTACCTTTAGTCAGGCCTGCAAGATAAAAGCTATTCATTTCCCTTTTTTCAATCTATTTTTATTTATAGGCTGTAAAAAAATAAATAAAAATCTCCCCTATAGCTGGGGCCTCTTCCACACCCGCCTCTTCCACACCCGCCTTCTCCAGTGATGCGTAGTTCAAAATGTGGTGGAGCAGCAGCCAGTTTTTAAGACCGAGAAACTCTGGTATGCCTCCCAAATTAGATAGAGCAAGGTCATCTGGACTATTGCTATTGGGGAAACTAGCCTAGCCCTAATAACTAGATCTAACACCTCATATCCACTACTCAGAACCAGGGCGTGCAGTGCTGAGCCCGATTTAAAGCCCAGCTGGTTCATAATGTAGCTGCAATACATACAGAGTTCACTGAGTGGCAGGATGCTAACAACAGTATAAGCTAACCGTGGCTAATTTTAGCCGACTGATCCGCTGAGAAATGATGAATGGAGGACTTAGATTTGGTGTTGTTTATGTTGTCCTCTGTCTTCTGAAACTACGTGTACAGAGACATTACTATTCTAATGCTTTTCACTACCCATGCATGTCTGAGAGAGGCCCCTTGTTCAGGGTGATATATGATGTTTTACAAGGTCCCAGTGCAGAGCGAAGTGAGGTCACTCTCCCTTCTCCGAGGAGATAAAAGTATCCATGTCCACCTCCCTCTTTCTCCTCCCAAGAGATAACTTATGGTGTGTGGAGGACAAAGTTCCTCAGTATAGCACACACTGATTATTCTCTGAGACTTTCTCTGTTCTAGACTCTGCAACTCTCCATATATAATATATAATATATAATATAACCACTAGCGGCATTTTGGGGTTTCAATATGAGCTATGTGCCTTCATTGCAAAGATGCAATAGAATAATGTTGTTTTCTGAAACCAAGACAAATAACCATAGTTAATAATTGTGATCACAATTTGTAGCAAAATAATCAACCTTATAATTTTTGCCATAATTGTGCTATACTTAGTTGTGTACTTACCTTACTTAGTAGTTCCTGTTGCCCCTCTTCAGAGAACTATCTATGGCTACTGGATGGGGAAAACATCTAAAACAAAGCTTACAGGACTGGTCGACTTTTAGTGTGCTGGCATTTTAAGGAACCTACATTTTAATAGCCGGAAGTGTGATGCCGATTTCCTCAACTACCCTCATATGAGCAAGTATGGAGATGGTTCAACCAATTGTCTTTAAATTGATAATGTAGGATTCATGTGGCAGAGAGACCCCTGTCTTCTTCCAGTTGCAACTATTTTTTACCGTACTTCATGCCTGTATACATTCACGCAAACGAGGTAAAACAAATAAATCCCTTACAAAAGACTAAACACTTAAAGCGTGGTTTCTCACTCCACTTCCATCAAGTGCTATTTCACATACAAGTTATGAATTATGAGTTACTATATTATTATGTTTGTAATTGTTTTGCCATGGCATCGTTTTAGAATCGAAACCATGACACCTTGGCTGGTATCGGAGTTCTGCCATCGTGACAACAATATTACACACAAGTCTGTTCTTGTTTCTGGTTTCATCTAGGCAGGGCTAGGGTTATTTGTAAAGCACCTCTCGTACACAAAGGTGATTCAAAGTGCTTCACATAAATACAGAATACAATAGAATAAAATAAAAACGGGGCATGTCTATGGTCTTCTGGGAGTTTGTTCCAGGTGTAGTAACTGAACCCTTCCTCACCATGTTTAGTTCAGTCCCAGATGACCTTAGGTGACCTTAGCGGGGTCAATTCTTTGACAGATTGGAAACCAGTGGTTCGTTTTGGGGCCGAGGGTGAGACTCGGGATGTGTGTCGAAACTGTTGCTGCTGGGATTCAAAAGAGGAGGAGGACACACATTTCTTCACTGGTTGCTGGGCAGGAATCGGCCAGAGGAGTGGGAGAGACTTCTTTTATCTTTCCGCCGTCCTTGGCCAACTTTGGGTGATGCAGGGAGTGAAGAAAGTTATACGTGAACAATTTCACTGCAGATCTGTTAAAAGGCGAAGTCCATCCCCTGAAGAGAAGTCTACGTTGAAGTTGTTGATAACGTTCACCTTATGGAAGGTACAAGCAGCTGAAAGCCACGTGTTCAGCGCCAGTAGCCTGCTGAGTTTGTAGTCTCCTCGTCTCACTGATGGCAGAGGACCGCTGGTGAATGCCTCGATTTTCAAGGAGCTTAATGTCTTCAGTAGTTCATCAAAATCTTGTTTCAGTATCTCTGACTGTTCCTTGGGAATATCGTTTGCACCTACATGTATGATGATTTTCTTCACAGTTGGGTGAGCAGACGGGATTTGTTTTAGTTGTGTCACAGACCATATCACTACGGGAGCAGTATGTTTTAGTATTCCTACCCCTGATGTGTTTGATGCCATTTGAGTTTCTGGCCCTTCGGTCCTCGTCGAGTGGTGTGGAGATGAGAGATGAGTCTTCAGACGGTGGTCCAGGCTCATGCAGTCGTTCATATCTGTTTTCCAGTTGTGTTTTCTTTCGATTTCTCTCTTTCATAACAGTCCATGGCCGTCCTGTTTGATAGGGGGGTAGAAGAGTAGTGTTGTCTGGACAGAAGCAATAGCATTGGTATTCTCAGGGCGCTCAGGGTGTACTCACAGTTTGATTTCCCGGCAGTCCTTAGAAGAAAGTTAAAACAACTCCCAAAAGTAGTAGCAGCAACAAACTACCAGAGACTACCTAAATAGAGACTGATCCACTTTATTTGCCGTACATTACGACATTTTCAATATTACCCCAAGGGGTCGCTACAATTACAGGTCAAAATAAGGTGACATATTTGCTACTGATTGACCCAAGGAGGGACAGCATAGGAGACGACATGTGTTCTGTTGCCTTGTTTTTATCTGTGTTTGTGTCCTTTGTACTGGTCTGGACTGGACTGGTCTGGACTGGACTGGACTGGTCTGGACTGGACTGGACTGGTCTGGACTGGACTGGACTGGTCTGGACTTGCCTCGTTGAACCAAAGGTTTTGCCCCTGTATCTTCCAGCTCACCTGGACCTTCCCCTGCTGGCTGTGACCCCCTGTGGAAGGTTTCTGTGTGTGGACCTTCAGCCTCCTGTGGAGCACCTTAGGAAAGACTATGACTCCCTGGAGTACAAACTCAGGATCAGCAGCAGCAGCGCAGACAGAGCCCAGGTAGTGTTTCCGACCAGACCGGTGGTTTTCAGGCTTGTGCCATCGTGACCCAAGAGTCTGCAGGTTTTCCCCTCCACCCACACACTACAGTTCCTCCTCTCTGGTCCAAGTTTTGCTAATCGGTGAAATCTCCTGCTGAGGTGTTTGGGTTTATGGGTTTGCCTTTATATTTCTTTATGTTGGTTTTTAGATTGGTCTTTAATTCAATTCCAGGTAGCATTAAAAAGGTCTGTAGGAGGATCCAGGAGCAGGAAGAAAATATGAAGAAAGAGATTTCACCTCACGCCCAGTGTTAAATCAGAAAATGACTGTTAGGAAATATGGAATAAATCAACTGTACTGCTATGTTAATGTTAATATTTTGAGCATTGTGGGTTATGATCTTATTACCCCTGTATTTCTGACCAACCTAATGCCTGTCCATGGTCTCTGTTGGTGTGTGTGCAGTCCTTTAAGAAGACCAAATCCCTCAAGGGGGAGGTTTTGAAGGACCTGGCCGCGGGAAAGCAGTACTGTGTCTCAGTCAGCTTCTCTGACAGCCTGGTGCCCAGGGAGTCCAACTACAGCCAACCCCAGTGTGCCTTCACCACTGGCATCGACACTGCAGGTGTGTGTGTGTGTCTGTGAGTGTGTGTTTGTGTGTGTGTGTGTGTGTGTGTGTGCGCTCATCAATAATTAGTAATGTAATGTCATTCGTAACTCTCTCCGTAGACCCAGCGATCGCAGTGATGCTGTGTTTGTCGGTGGTGTTGGTCCTGGCCGTCCTAGTCCTGCTGGTCCTGACCGGCTTCTGCTGTCTGAGAGTGCCACTGCCACCAGTCCTTGTAAGTAGTAGTATCAGTAGTAGTAGTAGTGGTAGTAGTACTAGGTGTAGTGGTAGCAGTAGTAGAAGTAGTTGTCGTCGTAGTAGTGCTAGCACAACTAGAACTAGTGTAGTAATAGTAATGGTACCGGTAGTAGTAACTTATATATGACCCATGGTACATTTTTCTATCTATCTAAAAAAACGACATATGAAGTAAAAATTGATGCGAAGGGAATTGTGTTTACTGTTCACGGTGTGCGCCGCTATACTGCTGTGATGAGTAAATCCTCCTCTCAGACAGTTTCTCTTGCATCAAGTGTCTTTAATATCACGGGAAGAGATAGAGACACAGCAGTGCTATGCAAGTCTTCAACAATATGCTCAGTGTGCACAACCTTGATAGGGAGAGTGGTTATCATACATGAAGAGGTGTAACTTCTCAGGCTCCAGCTCGGTAACCCCCCGTGACCTAATTGGCTGTAACTCTCACACTTCTGGGGAACTGTGTCAGTTTCAGACAGACCAGCCAGTTCAAGGAACTAAACTATTGTGATGTCACAATGGGCCCAGAGATAAAGGAAGCTTTGTGCTCATGCAGTATTTCTTCACAAGGCTGTTCAGCAGTCCAACACATGGATATACAGTATTACAAAGAAAACATGGGTACATAGTATTTTCTTCCACTCTATCTATATCTCTATCTATCTATCTATCTATCTATCTATCTATCTATCTCTGTATTTATACATCTGTCTATCTATCTATCTATCTCTCTATCTATCTCTATCTATCTATCTTTCTATCTCTCTATCTATCTTTCTATCTCTCTATCTCTCTATCTATCTATCTATCTCTGTATTTATACATCTGTCTATCTATCTATCTATCTCTCTATCTATCTCTCTATCTATCTATCTCTCTATCTATCTCTCTATCTCTCTATCTATCTCTCTATCTATCTCTCTTTCTATCTCTCTATCTCTCTATCTATCTATCTATCTATCTCTCTCTCTCTCTCTCTCTCTCTATATATATCTATCTATATATATATATATATATATATATATATATGTCTATCTATGTATGTCTATCTATATCTCTCTATCATCTATATTTCTATCTATGTCTATTTCTATCTCTATCTATCTCAATCTCTGTATCTATCTATCTCTGTATTTATATATCTATCTATCTCTATCCTCTAATCTCATTTATTTTAGTGATGGCAGATATGATGTTCATCACCCCACGGTGACTGTTGTTTTTCAAATTGACATCAGTGCAGACTTAATGAACAACAACAGTAGATCCATCAGTAGGTTGATCACATACTCGTTGACGTGGCCGCCCAGAGGAACCGGGCTACCGTGTACGTCTGAACAAGGGCTAAGCCCTCGTGTAACGTTTTTCATGTTTTGTCAACATGTGGCTCTCAGTGAACAAATTTGTCCAACAAGACACAGGCAAGATCTGCAAATGGAACTTTGGTTAAACACACACACACACACACACACACACACACACACACACACACACACACACACACACACACACACACACATACATACTTCTGAGGGGTGCTGGGTTGTGGTTGATCTGTGGTGTAAAAGAGAAAAGACAAAGGCAGCTGCAGACACTTTCACCTGCAATAAAGAGTGATGGATCCTCCATCTAGTTTGAGTAAGGTGTTGTCTGTGTCTGAAGTTGAACTAGTCGATAGTCTATAACCAGCTAAAGGATCTGAGCGTTAACAAGGCGGCAGCTATGCTCAGCTATGTGGGGTTTTACATTGTGTTCTCGCTCTCCTTGCCCAGGATACCAGTAGGCTGGAAGATGTCTTGTACAGTCCCTGTTGCTGTTGTTCCGATACCAACATTTTGATCTCGCTATCAACACCAAACGGGTACCACAGTATACCGAGAAATTGTAATGAAATGAAACACAAACTTTGACAGGTCAAAATCTGAATGGAGGACTTGTTGTAAATAGTTAAGATATAATATGCCTTGTGTTAAGCAATATTATCAATATCAAAATATTAAGTCTGCATAAATATAAAGAGTGTGTTTGATTAAGCATGTAACTTGAAGATCATAAAGCATAAAGTTTTTAAAAAATACAGTCTAGAGTCTCCACAAGATAAGGGTGTCGAGAGGACAGGCTGAATATGCCCAGAGGCCCACAGCTGGGAAAGCATTTGTAATCGTGTAATTAAACAGTACCCAGCGCCTGCAATCGTAAGGGGGGGGGGGAGCACCCAGGGTGATGTAGTGGCCACCTGGAGGGCCGAGGTCACCAACCCAGACATGCACAGATAGGCCCAAAGCTATTATATAATGGTGTTATGTAACAGTCACCAGGAGGGCCCACATTTGGAAGTTATGAGAGATATGACACCATTGGTTTGTGAATGACAATAGGTTGGTTTGGGAAATGGGGCGTAAAAAGTCAGTATTCTCCACCCAGTTCTTGGGATATATAAGATCATGCACAGACAGTTGTACTTCGGTCTGGTTCTGGGACCAACTCGGGTTTTGTCTCTGTTGAAGAATAAAACTCTATGCATCGAACTCTGATTCTGAACTACAGAATCGTGAAGAAGATTAAGTGTTGGCGTGGAGGTCCGGTCTTCATCACTGGCCTGAAACCTGGGCTTCTTCCTCCGACAGACTGGCTCACTGGTGCTGCTGGGATGATTCAGAGTAGTGAACATAACACATAACTGTGTTCCTCTGGAAATTGTGAATATGATTATTGCCTTAATCCATGTGAAATAGGCTCATGGAAATTACTGCACATCAAATGGGACTGGTGGAAGGGGTCTGAATCGACTTGTACCTTGTGCACTATATCACTTAGTGGATGGATGTCTGTCAAATGCGTCGCTAAATGCAGTGTGTTGCCTCCCTTCGTGAGACAAAACAGGTTTTATATCAGCAGGTTTGCCTCTAATTGGCTTTGTAGGCAAAGGGCAGCCATATTTCACGTCACTCTCCCTGCTCTTCAACAAGTTAGAGATCGCTAATATTGTTTTTTTTAATACACTTGGGGCGGCTGTGGCTCAGGGGGTAGAGCGGGTCGTCCGCTAATCAGAAGATCGGCGGTTCGATCCCAGGCTCCTCCAGTCCGCATGTCGAAGTGTCCTTGGGCAAGACACTGAACCCCAAATTGCTCCCGAAGCTTCGCCTTCGGTGTGTGAATGTGTATGAATGGTTAGATTCCCCTGATGTGCAGGTTGGCACCTTACATGGTAGCGTCCTGCCATCAGTGTGTGAATGGGGTGAATGTGAATGTAGTGTAAAGCGCTTTGAGTGGTCGGAAAGACTAGAAAAGCGCTATATAAGTACAGTCCATTTACCATTTACCATTCAACCTCATATCTTAGCTTATAATTAATAATCTACACAGGTCATCATCAGTTTTACCCCCCTTTTTATTTACCCTGTATACAGCTGACTGCAGGCACAGTCGTGGCCTCCTGTCACTTGGAAAAACCTACAGATGACGCTGCCCTTGTTGGATGTTCTTTTAGATGGTAGTGACCAGACTTGTAGGAAGAAGGTGGAGAGCTTTGTCAACTGGTGTGACACAAACAGCCTGAACATCAAATTGATTAAGGGAAAAAGAGAGGACTTCAGTTTTGATCAGAGGGCAGCGAGGAGAAAGGGTGGACAAAACGCCAACACTCAGTCCAGGGTGATCTTCCTTTCAAGTGATCAGAGTATTTGAGCTAGTGTATATGCTGTTGTATTATAGCCGAGGAGAGGAAGAAGAAGGGGTCCTTCCTGCCAGCAGCCGTTGGGCTCTTTTCAATGTGGTGATACCCAATATGTAGAGGATCATTGATTTGTGGATCTCTCTTTTGTGTGCAGGGTGGCCACTTCAATATCAATCTGTTTCCTCCTAGATTAAGGGGGCAGCGGTGTTTTCGAGGTTAGAGAGCGATGGGGGAAGTGAATGGGAAGGTGATAATGCGTGCAGCAGGAAAAAGACGACACAGTCAACATTTCCTGGAAAAATAAAGATGAAAAATGAGCCTTGCAACAGCCTTGAATTGGTTCCCATGGCCGAGGAAAAGCAAAACAGGAGTTTAGGAAGAGTCTTTATTATTTTCTGATTGTTGTATTTGCTCAGAGCACGAGGCAGTGACTATTTTCAGTTGACAATCACCACTAGCTTTTGAAACCCTCAATTCATATCAGTCACTCTTATTTTGTTAGACCATTATGTGACATGAAAACCGTTATGCACGTGGGCGCCACTTACACTCAACTTTTTATTATTTGTGGTGTTTCTCTCATGCAATGGGGAGCTGAACACGCCTTTTTGATCAAATAAGACGAGGTTTCATGTTCCACTGTTAATGTCAATTAGTCAGCCACAGTGACAGCGAGACGTAGAGGGGTTTTCCCCTCATCAAGGAATTATATGGCTAGTAAATTAAAGATGACTTATGGGGGGATGATGTATGGTTATTGCTTGTTCGGCGACGGTTTCTATTCCAAAATGTTGCCGATGACAGAAACACAATAGAGAAACAACCAGTTTGTGGAATCTCACTTCCTTTTTATATGATTCAGATTCATGTGTACTGGTGGGAAACGTGTTACTTAAGAGCATCTAGAAGAGTCTAATGAAACGCATCTTCATCTTTGTTGAAACAGCGACTAGCACCAGGTTCAGAAGCAGGGTTTAATAGCCTCCATCAGGTTGTATCCTGCATCGAGCTGTATTAGTACTGTACACTGTGGTACCCAGCATAGTCCCCCTTCATGCATTTATTGTTAAGTGCTGCTGACTATTGTTTCTTTAATATAGTGCACAGTTGAATCAAATAGGAATGTTGTAATCTTGTAACTTGCTGAAAAAGACAAAACTACAATGGCTGCGTCTCTTAAGTGTTCCTCTAAAAGTGTGTTTGTCTTTCGACCCCCAGCCCTGAATCAGTCCTGAGCCTCTCTTTACAGTGCTAGCTTCTTGCTTTCATTGTTGCTAATAGGCACCGATGAGTTTTGAATCGTTAGCCTAGCAGAAGCAGGAGCCGTGCCCAACGCTTCCCATAATGCATCTGTTGAGCGTTAAAAAGGAGGTGGCTGGACGTGCTGTTGATGTGACCTACCCAATGACCTTCGTATCTGTCTCTCTTTCTCTTATCTCTCTCTCTTTCACCTCTATCTGTCTCTCTTTCACCTCTATCTGTCTCCTTCTCTTCTCTATCTGTCTCTCCTTCTCTTCTCTATCTCTCTCTCTTTCACCTCTATCTGTCTCTCCTTCTCTTCTCTATCTGTCTCTCTCTTTCTCCTCTCTCTCTCTCTCTCTCTCTCTCTCTCTCTCTCTCTCTCTCTCTCTCTCTCTCTCTCTCTCTCCCTCTCTCTCTCTCTCTCTCTCTCTCTCTCTCTCTTCTCTACCTGTCTCTCTCTTCTCTATCTCTCTCTCTTTCACCTCTATCTGTCTCTCCTTCTCTTCTCTATCTGTCTCTCTCTCTCTCTCTCTCTCTATCTATCTGTCTCTCTCTTCTCTACCTGTCTCTCTCTTCTCTATCTGTCTCTCTAACTCTCAGACATCTATCCAACACCAGGAGGAGATGCTGGTTGCTGGTTGTGAGACTCCCTTCATTTGCCTCGTCCATGTTGAGCCAACACCGCCATCTACAGGCGGAAAGGAGAGTTATCAGACAGACGACAGCGACGAAGAAACAGAAATGGAGAGCAAAGGAGGAGGAAGAGGAGGTTATGAATTGAAGACAGGTGCCCTCTCTGCCTGCTCCTCTTCATCATCATCATCATCACCATTGTCCTCTCCTTTATCCTCCAACCCAAGCACTGTGTTCCTCCCATCTGACTTGATCACTTCTGGCTCTGACCACACACATCCTCACCTCAGTCCTCTTTCAATATCAAATCCACAACCTGAAGCCGTGATTTCAACGGACGTCCCGTCGATAGCGGGATTGAACCACTTGCTGGCTACATTTATGACCTCACGTTCTGCTTCGCCACCACAATCGGACCAACGTGCTTTGGGGCTCCATCCTCACACAGACACTATTGATTCATCGACTATAGCGGGAATCGAACCAGGAGAGTGTTGTAGCCAGGATGTGAACCTCTTCTCGCTAACCTTCGGGGGGAATGAGGAGGAAATGCCAGTTAGGGAGCCAACGTCTCCCTCCGACAGCACCACTCCCCTTCTGCCTCCACAAACTAAGGAAGCCAAGGAAGTTGCCATGGAAACTGTCTCCACTTTCCAAGAGGATGAGGAAGAGGAGTGCTCTGGTTACATGAGGCGTTAGGAAAAACATTTTTTACAGCTGGAAGTTGTAATGTTTGCTCATGTTTGTTTCTTTTAACATTTTTAAACCAGTGTTATATTGGAAGTCTGTGCAGCTGCTGGTGTATTTAGCAGCACTGGTCTGGATTATGTTACTTATACTGAGCCTATGTTAAAGAGTCACGTCAGGTCAAGTTTGTTTGTCACATGTAGTAGATACAGTGAAATGCTTACTTAGAGACCCTACCTACAGGACAAAAACATTGGAATCAAATTTAAAAAATAATTACAATTGTGCAGTTGTAAAAAAGATAGAGGTGAAAGAGTCTATAAGGTGCGTAGAGAATACTTTGACTTTTTAGTCGATTGAAATCTCATCCTCATCCCACCTGCCACGTTAAACAAACATCATTTTGGAATTTTGTTGCCTCAGCAACTCCAAAGAGCCAAAAGTTCACCAGTTGCCAAACTGTCTGTTACAGACGTGCCGTTTTGTTTCCAGTTTTCCGCTTCATATTTTTTGTCCAATTTCTGCAGAGCAATCCTCTAGATGGATAAAAGCAACGCGTTTCCCACCAGTGGATGTATTGTAAATCATGCAATCCCTTATGTTATGGGTGTTTGTTTGGCAGACAGACTGGTAGCTCTAATAGCGATCAGCTGGGCTTACGCTATGGAGGCATCCTCCTTGTGAGGCCTTGGGTGGATCCCAAAACTTTTTCACTCCTCCTTTCCTGCGCTCCCTCCCTCCCACTCCTCATTTGATGAGGAGATGGGAGCAGCTTCTCTCGTCTCCTCCACTTTGTGTCACATGGCAACTATTTCTATACATTTTACCCAATTACTGTTGCAGTGCTGCTTCCAGGCTGTCAAAATACAACACCACTGCACACCAGAATGCATGTTTCTGGTCATGTGTAGCTCATGGCACTAACACTGCCACTGTTAGGAGTTTGTTTCCCACTGGAGTTGGCCACGGTGTGCCGATCAATACCAGTGACCCGCTGGTTACTTCGCCAGAGGCTGACATCTCTGGCTCACAAAATCTCACTTTCTGGTGTTGTGCCAAATTTGTAGCCCCTTTAAAATTGCGTTTCCACTCGTCTTTGGCTTGATTTCAAGGAAGGAAATGACAATAATACATTTTTTTATGGTTTTATTTCCTATTGCTGGCTTTTCAAAGTAAAACAACATTTTTTTTTTAATATCTCACAGGATTGTGACTGGAGACCACACTGGTTTGTGAACATTTAATGTCAAACCACGAGCATCCATTGATTCTTTCTGGGAACTTTCTGGACTACATTAGCCCAGTTGTCATTTATGAAGCCTGTTTGCCTCACAGTAATGACCTCGTGTCGTGGCAAAACACAGCGAGGTCACCGCCAGGGGAGACACATTGTTTAGGCGATAACAATGTTGGCACCACACATTTTGTTCTCAAGCCAGGAAAGAAATTGACAATGCAGTATGACGTTGCATTGTGATATATTACCTCTCTAGACATCCCCTGTTGGATCTCGGCTCTAACTAGCTAGCTTACCCGTCTCTTGCCAAACTACGATGTTACTTCCGTCATTTAGGTGCGACTAAGCCGAGCCAGAGACCTTTTTCTTTGTTGTTACACAATCTGGCCCAAGGCCACTCCAGATGTAATGACCCAGTACGTTGATGTATTGTGATGTTTATGTATCATGGATTTCTGTTGCTAGCAGAAGCTGACAGCTATGCACGTTGCGATCATGTTTTGGATAAAGTCTGTTGAATCATGTTGAATGTCGATGAATCACTGTTGTGTCATGTGTGAGGGCTAACAGGTGTCATTGCTGTGGTGTATGTTTTTGTTTCACACACTCCCATTCCCTGTTATGGTCAGTATATTGTATGTTAACAGTGCACATATTAGGAATAGGTAATAACATATATCACTGCAGGTTACAGTATAGAGCCATTTTTATTCAAATAATGCAATTCCATATTTGTTTTAGCCGTATGTTATTTTTATTTTTATATGAATGACATGTTAAACTATTACTGTTACATAACCATGCAAAACTGTTCAAAGGGGTCATATAACTCAGTATTAAACCATACATGAATAAAGTTACATCTTAGATATCAAGGCTTGTTTTGTCATTTATACAACCACAGTAAAGGCAGCAAGTCTTCCATTTCCTCACACTTACCTTGCACAGAAACTCAGTTAACATGTCACACACACAGTCAAATGCTACGATTTCAACAAAAACAACCAGATCAGACGGGAGAAGGTCCGGTGTTGTCAGCTAACTCCAGCGTCTGGTGCATGTGTGAGACCTGACAGAGTTAAATGCAGGAGGTATGGGGGGAAAAACACAGGGAGGGACTTCTGGGGAAAATGAAACTCAGCCTGGTACATGTTAACAACTGTGTCGCTTCCCATCCCCCACCGCTATACGTTGTGGACTAACCCAAACAGTCTTATCATCTTTTGTAAGCCCCAGACTGAAGCAGTGCGCCATAACACAGTCCATGGAGGGATGATGGGGCTGTGGATACCACTTCTTCTGCACCTACACCTTGGTAATGCTCCCTGGTGCGGATATGTGAGATGAATGCTTACTTTGTTTAACTGCATAGGTGTGTGAGTTTTGTCACTTGTGTGAAGGGAAGTTGCGTGTTGTTTTGTCTGATCCAGAGTCCTTTGAATTTACCCCTTAATATGTGTATATATGTGAGTGTGTATGGTGTATGTGTGGGGGGTAGTAAATGCAGAGTATCTTCTGAAAGCTCTGCAGGTCAACAAGTTTAGGTTTCAAGTCATTTATATATATATATATTGTATAAATGCTTCTTTTGATCGTGTGTGTATTGCATCATGAGTAATGCACGTTTCCTCTCGTCACTATCACTCATAATGTTCTTGGGAATTTCTTGGGTTTGTTAGTATTTCGTAATAGATTTGGCTCTCTCCTCCAGTGCTGGGTGTTTCTCTCCCAGACCCTTTCAATGTGTCCTTCGCCTCCTTCAACATGGAGCACATGCTGAGCTTCAGGCCGGGCCCAGGGACGCCCACCGACACACACTTCAGAGTTCAGGTGCTCCGGACCAGGTACTTGACGCAGCCGCACACAAATGGGCTAAAATTAAAACTGTAGAAATTGGGCTTTTTTTTTTAAAGGTTAATTTAAGGTATTTTGACTTTGTTAGATAGTATACAGTGGAAAGTCACAAGAAAGCTGGGAAAGAGGAATAGGAAGTGACGTTGGTTGTGAAGCAGACTCCAGGCCGCGGTGTTGCCAGTTGCCAGATGAGTCGAAATCAAACACTCATGTATTCCTCGGGTGTCTGTGAAAAAGTCTTAAAATGTCTTAAACTATATTATCTAAACTCAAGTCCTTTAAATGTCGTGAATACGGTTAAAAAAAAATCAGTTTCATGTGTGAAATTGGGGCTCCAGCCACGAAGACTTATATTCTGATATGTTTACAGTTGTTTTCATCTTCATGTTTGCTTCATTTGCCAAACTGGTCTCATATTTCACACTAACTGGCTCTAAAAAGATCTTAAAAAGTTTTAAATTGAACTTGATGGAACTTGCAGACACAGATTCCTAGTAAAGTGTGGCCCTGTTGCTCGGTGAGTTGAGCAAGGCATCAACACCGTCCGGGTTAGCGGTTCATTTCCCACCGGGGCGGCCCATGCTGAAAATGAATCACTTGATGGTACTCCAAGGCACTTTGGGAAAACATGTCTACCAAACGGTTCATCGTTGTTGTCGCCTGAAAAGCCTGTAACTCCAGTTTTGCTGATTTTCCCTCTTTTAACTTCAATCCATGAGTGGGAAAAAATCCACGGCCGTTGGGTTAATGAAACCTTTTAAAACCCCAAACTCAAAAATACATGGAGTCAAGCTAGAAATGAGGCTGTATTTCTTAGTTCAAGTTGACATTTTGGAGATCCAAGGTTTTAATGCTGCCTAGTTTTGCACATCTGAGTCTCCTACATTTGAAAGTGTGTCAGCCCAGACCAGATGTTTCCTTTCTGAGCACTTGGTTGCTTCTCAGTAGGCACTTCCATTTTATCAGGATGACGCATACGGTACTGTAAGTTTCCTTTCACCTGAACTGTGAATGATATAGTTGATTTTGTATTTTCTCTTTCATTCTGTCCCTCCCTTCTCTCCCTAAGCTGCCAGTTGATTTGTTACACATTATCGTCACCAATATTTGCAGTGTGTTGAAATTTATCAGTCTCTCTCTCTCTGCAACTCCCCCGTGTCACTTCGTCTAGACGGAAGATCTTGTGGACGCCGGTGGCAAGTTGTTTGGTGTTGACAGCCGGAGAGACATGTAACCTCACCAGAGCATTCAAGGACCCGTTTAATCAGTACCGAGCTCGTGTCCAGGCCTTCACACCTAACCAGACATCCAACTGGACCATGTCTGGGCAGTTCCTCCCTCTGACAGACAGTGAGACGACCCTGACTTATTGCAGATTGGAGTTCTAGTTACACAAACATTTCTCAGAGGCAGAAATAATCTCATTGGTTGAGTTAAACCTCAGTGGGCGGAGCCAAAGAACCACAGTTTTTCAGTGCGCAAGTTAGCTAACTGGCAAACTTGAATGGCAAAGAACTCTGGTCAAAATATGATAAAAAAATATATATATATATATAAATGGCAATGATTTTTTTTCATTCATTCATGACCATGGCATTCATGATGTTGGAAGGTAGCTAGCTAACTAGCTAACCTAGATAGCTATAGGCTAGTATGGCTAGTTTGAACTTGGAAGGTCAGCTAGGCTAACTAGCTAATCCTCGATAACTTAGTATAACTAGATTCTTCACTGGGCTTCAGTCTAACATTACTTAGCCAGACAAATTGGTTCTCTGGCTCCGCCCACTGAGGTTTAACTCAACCAATCAAAATTATTTCTGCCTCCAGAGCAGCTCTGACTCTGAGAAATGTTTGTAGAACTAAAAGTCCAAACTGCAATTTACTTACCCATGTTCTTTAATTCAGGTCCAAATATGTACCGTGTCCATTGGTGACCCCTTTGGATGGATATTGAAAATGCTGTGCAAATTGCATTTTATTTTCAGTGATCCCCTACATTTTTTTAAATGCCAACCATCTGCTGTTTTATTACCACTTGACCTGTAATGAATGTATTGACAATGGATTGAAAGCCAGTTCATTTTTCCCTGTAGCTGTGGTGGGCCCTCCCAAGGTGTCTGTGTCTGGCTGTGGGAACTGTTTGCTCCTGCAGGTCAGTCCTCCCACAGCTAGGGGGCAGCAGTACGAGCAGCTCAAGGATCTCTACAGGGGCCTCCTCTGCCTGGTGCGCAGGACTAGGGATGGTGCACAGGTATGGTCCAAGTCAGGGTCTGTACGTTTAGAGTAGGAGTGATGATCTGAGACCAAAGAATGTATATGTTAGCCGATAAATCACGGGTACACCAAAAAAACGGGTCCACCAAAAAACGGCTCCACCTTGCGATCTGCAGAAGTGCGCGTTAACCTTCACACAACTCGCTTTCTCCAATTTTGCTTCAGGCAGAGACTCCGTCTCTTTCTCTCGTTTCAGTTTCAACACAGTTACACTGGGGGCAGACTCAGTGTAATGGCGTTTTTCCCACAATGCTTTGCTGTGGCGTTTGGAAATATTTCTGCTTATTACACAGTAGAACACTATTGTAACACAAAACTCAACTAACTAGGTACCAAACCTTTGATTGTAATTTCAAAACCTGTTGTTTTTTTGTTTTTTTAAACAATTTTGGCATGAGTCCAAAGCGCAGCAGCAGTTCAGCCAGCATGCAGTAACAAGTAACGGGTTCCCCTCAAGGCTGCGTTCTTTCCCCTATACTCTTCTCCCTGTATACCAACTGCTGCACCTCCAGTCATCAGTCCGTCAAGCTCCTGAAGTTTGCGGACGACGCCACCCTCATTGGGCTCATCTCTGGTGAGGATGAGTCCGCCTACAGGTGGGAGATTGACCATCTGGTGACTTGGTGTGGTCAGAACAACTTGGGGCTCAATGCTCTAAAGACAGTGGAGATAGTTGTGGATTACAGGAGGAACCCAATCTGCAATCTGCCATCTCTTCAGGACCTGTACACCTCCCGGACCCTGAGGCGTGCAGGTAAGATTGTAGCCGACCCCTCCCACCCTAGACACAAACTCTTCGAGTCACTCCCCTCTGGCAGGAGGCTGCGGTCCATCAAGACCAAAACCTCACGCCACAAGAACAGTTTCTTCACATCTGCAACCGGCCTAATCAACAAGGCCCTGCCACTGACATGGACTCTCACCCCCCTCTATTTTATATTCTATTCTTGACCTTTGCCTTTTACAGTATTTGCCAAGTCAAATTCCTTGTATGTGAAAACAAAACTGATTCTGATTCTGACGTTTCCATGGTAATGTGTGGTAATGCTCATAAGGCATTATAAAGCATCATAAGCACATTATGAGCACATTATGAGTGCTTTATAGTTGTTATAATCAGAGCCTGATATATTCTGCACAACGTTTAACGCTTATAATTCAACTTGCAAAGCATTCAAGAGTATTTCCTGAGAGTTCACAGCGTATTGCGTGTGGTTAGATGATATGAAACTAGAGTCAGAGCAGCATGGAATACAAAGAAATCAAAACAGCAAACCCACAAGGCAGTTCTCTTGTATTTCTTTGAAAGACACTTGAGAAGCTGATCAGGATATTGCCGAGTACAAATACACGTGTTTGTCTATTGTGTCAAATTGTGATACATATTTCCTCACATGGCTTGTTTTTCCTAGAAACGGCGCGTGTGGTTTTGCCCACATCTTCCTCTCACCAGCTCGTGTTTGCTTGTTTTCGAGGAAACACTGTACACCAACACTACTTAATATGTGCGATTTCTATCTTCTCAACCCACACTTTTGCCAGTTACAGTATAAACTAACCAGATAAGCGATGGAAGAGATCAGTGACTAAATCATTAAATAGAGGAGAGGAGAGGAAAATGCTGCTGCTTTAGCCTCAACTGTATGGTTATGATCCATGTATCCTCTGAAATCTCAACCGTGACAGTTTTTACAGTTTATTTAGTGTATATTCACTTCAGCAAGGAAGTGTGTCAGTAAAGGAAATAAAATCAATGCACATAACAATGTGGGCTTAAAGTGGAAATCTGCCCGTTCCTTGTTTTTCTTTTTTTTATTTACTCTCCATCTTTGGTGCTAAATGCTCATTGCTGAATGAATGCTCAATCAAACCTGTCAATGTCCTTGAATGTTCTGGTTGATGGAGTTTGATTTTCTGTAGGTGGCGCTCTCTTCTTTGTCTGTTCGGCCACGGTGGCTATCGCTGCTCATGCTAACTAGTGCTGGGCGAGAAAGAACGAACAAAACATTTTGAGCGAATCATTCTCGAGCTCGAAACATACAGAGTCTGCAATGGTGCGAACTGGTACGAGTAAATCCACTTCCCCTCTGAGTTTTCCAATTTCTTCCAATGTCCAGTTGGTCGATTTCCCCCCCCCCCGGCCCCCTCAAGCCAAGCTCTCTCAAGCTGCACTGAGACTAATGTCGTCTGTAAGTTATCAAAGTACCGGCTGCAATGAGCCACAGAACCGCTGTCATTGATCACCATGTTCTTAATCGTTCTTAATTCTGTGGAGGCTAAATCAATATATTGCATTATTCCTTCACAGATAAAGTCATCTCACTTTCAAATCTGCTCTTGATTGGAAGTAGTGCATTGTTGGACAAGTTGTTCATTCGGGTTTGCGAGTATTCAGTATGTAACCCGTATATACTGAATACTCGAACTCGACTCCACATGCCACAAATACAGCCCTGCGGTGTCTGCCGATGATTTGCCATATTACAGTTGATCTTAAATAAAAAGTAGAAAATGTACGAAGCAAATCAACAAATAACAATTGAATCGAATAGAACTGTTCATGGCATACTTTGTTGTGTTGCAGTTTAGTGTGAACCTCCCTTACGAAGACGAGACTACTACTGTGATTAACTACCTGGAGCCAGGGGTGGAGTATTGTGTGACGGTCACCATGACAACCATGGTCAACCCCAATTCTGTGGCCACTAAACCCCACTGTGCCTTCACCAGCCCTCCGGCCACCAGCTCAGGTACATGGGTGTTGTATAACTCTGTTGGGAGAATGGGTACCTGCCTGTCATCTGCGCCATTCAGCATCCCCAAATCAAGTAGGCTGATTGCTTACCCATCAGGGATTGTGAAAGCAAGGGATTGTGGGAATTCTTTCGTCTGAGTGTCTATCAACATAGGCAGCAACACGGCATTCGCATTAAAAACTGAAGTTAAATTGACCCCGTCCACTGCCCTAGGCTCGATTTCCAGTACCTTCCTCTCATGCCATTTCTTAATAGGGTTCCCACTGGGCATGGAATTTGTTGGGATATGATGGAGAAGTGTATTCCAGTCAAGGAAAATCAGGGAATCATGATGTATATTCCAAGGATGTCATGGAATATCAGGGGATTTTACTTTACAGGAATATACCAGAATTATTTAACTTGTTTCACACATTCAGATTGTTGGTATTTGTCGTGGAAACCATTCTGTTTACCCCCTTTACAACATTTCTGAGCTGAAAAACATCAACAAAACAGGAAGGAATATGTCATGGAAGCGCTTTGATTTAGTAATGGAAAGTCATGGAAAAGTCATGGAGTTTGCAGGGCCACGCTGTCTCAAGACCCTCCATCTTTCAGGTCTAAATTGGCTAATTAACAGGTACAGGTAACAGGTAAAGTCATTCAACCCCAACCCTAACATATCCTCCTCCTCCTCTCACAGTGTATGTCGTCCTCACTCTGCTGTGTGTGTTCTGTGTGCTGGGACTTCTCCTCGTTGGATTGGTTGTCTACAGCAGTTACATGACATCCAAGTTGCAGAGACAAGGCCTACCCAGAACTCTGGTAATGGCTCTGACTTGGTTTCTGACTTGTTTATCATTGCCTCACCCTTTGTATTTAAGTGTTTAATAGCATGATACTGCATGTGTACTTAAGTGTGTATCCAGATCCTGATTGATTTGATTGGTTCTCCCCACCCGGCCGGTACACACTCTGTCTGTGTCTCTATAGAGGCTGTGCAGTTGCAAATGTTTCCTATCAACCAGGTCTGACGCCATCATGGAGGTCCATTAGAGAACTGGCTATACGCAAATAATGTCTAAGTATAAAACAACCAGACTAGAAAAAGTTCACTAGCTGAACCAGATTGGATCTGTAGATCCATCCAGTAACGTTCTCAGTAAAAGTGATCAGTGTGATCAGGTAGATTTGTCTCCAAATGTAGGTTACTGTGACTCAGTAAACTGTCTTGTCTTTAGCCCTAGTCTCTACTCCAAAACACTCTGAGTTGGAGCTGGAGAAGAGTCAGCTCAGTTAACCTGAACAAACTGGTAGCTAGCTAACTAGCCAGCAGGCTAGTTTAGTTACTGTTAACATGGGACTACTAGCCACTGCTAACGCTAGCTTCTACTAGCTACGTTAGCTAGTGTGCTAATCAGATGTGTTAACAAGACAGTGATGGTTAGCTGACCAGATGCTATGGTTAGCTAGCTAACAAGCTACATGATCTAAACACTAAATCAATCAGATGTATCAGTGATGAAATGATCGGTTTTCAGTTAGACAGACAGAAATGAACCACGTTTATTAAAGTCTGTTGAGACGTTTAGAAACACAGTCAGCCACTGTTGACCAAGAACTGAGGACCTCCAATATGGCCGCCAGAAGGTACTTTACGACACCTGAAAGCACTCTTTTCTCTCTCCATATATTTTACTCTCTTTCTTCCTTCTCTCTCTTAATTATGCTCTCTAAGCCATCTGAACGTAGCCAACAACTCTCTCTCTCTTGTCTCGTCTCCAGTCGTCCATCCCCCTCCAATCCCAAAGCCCTGGAAGTGCACAGCCTGAACAGTTCAACTACAGCTCAGCCTCCCATCATAACACATAACGGCTGCTTCCTGGCTCTCCACAACCCTGCTCACCTGCTGAGTAGCAGCTCAGTATGACATGTATGAGGAAAAGGGAGGAGGACAAAGACTGTGAATTTAATTTAGGATAATAATACAGTTTTAAGATGAGGAAGATGTTGAGGGTGAAGGTTATGGGTTTGACGTCAGAGGAAAAGGGAGCGTTAACATGTACCAACTGTGAAACTCTGCAGATTGTCATAATTATGTCTCTACACCAATATAACCTCTATAACAATATAAGTTCTTTAGATTGATTTATTTGGTGATTAAGGTCATTCTGACTTTAAGGTGGAGGAAGAGGGAGGTTGGATGAAGCTGTCTGCTATCAGGAAGTGACTTCTACTACCAGTACTACTACTGCTACTACTACTACTACTTTAATACTTTGCTGAGTGAGCCAGCACTAAATTGAATGCAATACTCAAGTAAAATACTTACTAATACTATGTGTGCAAAATTCATACCACTCAGATCAGGGCAAATGTAAATGCTGTACTTATCATTTTCTCTTTATTGGTAAATTGTGATCTTTCCTTCCATAATTATTTCATAGGCTTACAGTGAAATCCAAGTTTTGTGTCTCATGCATTTGATCAACCATGTATAGAATTTACACCTCTCTTAAATCTTTTTCTCAATAAAGAACACTGTAATCGATAAATACCAATAGCTTGGAGGTTTTATTCTGTAATGCTCTCTGTAGGAGTCACCACTGTCGCAGTGCTACTAAACACAGTTTGACTGTAACAGCAACAGCACCACAGTACCACTGCAGTGGCTTGTTGGTTGGGCAACTATTCATTATCTTCTATGATATAAATGTAAAATATAAATGTTAAATTCATGCATATCGGGAGCAGTGACCTCCACCGGCGTGCAGTTGCGGCCTTTGTTCTGTATTTGCTGTGATAAGTGGCGAGGTTAAAAAGTAAAAGGGGATTTATCTGTGTTAGTAGCTGATAATCGGGTTAACCACATGATTTGGTTTGGTGGTAAAAGAATAAAGGAGAGGTCAAATGTGGAACAGCATCATGCAAACGACGCACAATTATTGAATTGAATCATGAATTGATGTGTTCATACGTTTACTGAAGGCTAATAAAATATATAGCACTATAAATAAATAATAGAATTAGATGTTACATTATTGATGAAAAGTAGTTTTGATTTCCATCTGTTTTACAGCGTGGCCTGGTCACATGATGTCAATCTGAGGTCATCTGGTATTAGTATATGAATCATTACTGTGTACTGTATGTAGTACATACTGAGTAGTTCGTAGCAGGTTAGTGTCCCGTTTCAAACACAGTGAAACAGAAAACCTTTGACCAAAGAAGCAAAGATCCTCTTTATGACAAGAAACACCGGGGTTTATGGGAAATGTAGTCTTAACATTGAGAAACACTGGAACTAACTGAGGTGAGACAGGCTACCAATCATCTGGTTTGTTTACAGTAATTCTACCAAGGAATCACAATTCATTTAACAATGACATAGTGATGTTTAAAAATGTGGTGACAACTAACATACAAATACACAACATACACATATTGTGTGAAGGCGTCTTTACACAACACACCGGGACGGGAGCCGACCTATTGTACACTGCAAAAAATGTCCATTTATCAAGTCATTTAGTTTCATATTCAGGGGTAAAAACGTATTTTTCCTAAAATCCTACCAGTGGGATGAGATAATCCATTCAGTTTCACTTGCGTCAGTATTTTGAACACGAGGCAGATGACTTGACTCAACTAAACTCAACTAAGAATGACTTGTCAATGTGGGTATTTTTTGCAGTGTGGAGGCAGAACTTTTCTGTAGTTTCGCCTTGTGCGTGTGCGGACTTCCCCGTATCTTCCCTTCTCAGCAGTCTGACGATCTGTTGACTGACTGTGGGCGATAAGGAAATAAGCTCTTTATCGATTACAGAAGCCTCACAACTCAGTCGGGTCTTATTCGACTGATTGGAGACCCTCTGGATATCATGGCAGCTGTTATCCTAACTAGTATCCTGACGTTTTCAACACTTTGCGGACCCACAGGTAACTTCATCCGGCTTTGTGCTTAAATTGGGTTAATCATTGATTTTATGGTCGAGTGTTTGTTATTTCTGTAACTGATCACTACGAAAGTGAACTATATTCATTCTATAATAAGTTATAGGATACGACACACAAATCACAGCAAACGATGTGAATAACACGCAGCTACTATAGTTTAAAAGAATAATATCACATAAAACCCTTCAGTAATGCCATAGGACACAAAAGATAACATATAATGGAATTTACTGAGCACAACAGAAGCACTGTGTGTCTCTTTAGGAACCTTATATTTTATTTATTTACATTTTCAATTTGTCTAGCTCTTTTTTTGTCATTAGGACCTCATATTTTGATATAATTTACATTGACTAGACTAGAAACCCTATGAAACTCTATTTCAAACATGTGGGTTAGCTGGGTCGGACGATTTTGAAATAAATTGTCACATTATAGACACAAATCGCCAGGTTAGGTTACTTCTGATATAACAGCGCACCCAGAGATGGGTGGAAGTAAATCCAAAGGTGGGTAAACTATGAAATCCAGTCAGTGATCATCATAAAGCGAAGAAGCACCAGTACAAATATATTGATTCGTTTTTTATTTTCTAGAAAAGACCAAACCTCTCAGGTAGCTTGGATAATACTACTACCATAACACTGAGTTTAGGTGGAGTTTACCCTCCATTCCTGAGTGCATCTGTAATAATACTCTTCTTCATGTCATCTATTTGTATCTGCAGTTGTAGCAGGAGTTCTCCAAGAACCCAGAAATGTCAGGATCACCTCTTATAACATGGATCTGGTGCTGCACTGGGATCCATCTGAAAACATTACCAGTGGCCTGGTCTATAGAGCTGAGTACAGGTGAGTAAGCAGGACTCTCATCACCAGTCAAATCGTTTTGGTTTGGTGAATCTGTAAATAGTTGTTCCAGGACCAGTTGAGGACCACCCAGTAACATCCCAAACACTACATGTCCAGTGAAAAAAGTATTGATCTTTTATATAGTATAGTTGTGAGTAGTAGTGAATAGGCACAGAATGAGCAGCTTGGTACGAGGCAAATAAAAGCAGATTGGAGTTTTAATTATAAAGCATTTCTCTGAGGCAGAAATTAATCTAATTGGCTGAGTTAAACATCAGTAGGCGGAGCCAAAAGTACTACAGTTTCTCGGAGCAAATTAACTGGCAAACTTTGGTCAAAATCTAAATTAAAATCTAAATGGTAACAACTTCTTTTCATTCTTTCATGACCATGCCATTCATGATGTTGGAAGGTCAGCAGACTAGCTAACTAGCTAACCTAGATAGCTATAGACTAGTATGGCCAGTTTGAACTTGAAAGGTCAGCCAGGCTAACTAGCTAACCTAGATAGCTATAGGCTAGTATGGCTAGTTTGAACTTGGAAGGTCAGCCAGGCTAACTAGCTAACCTAGATAGCTATAGACTAGTATGGCTAGTTTGAACTTGGAAGGTCAGCAGACTAGCTAACTAGCTAACCTAGATAGCTATAGGCTAGTATGGCTAGTTTGAACTTGGAAGGTCAGCAGACTAGCTAACTAGCTAACCTAGATAGCTATAGGCTAGTATGGCTAGTTTGAACTTGGAAGGTCAGCCAGGCTAACTAGCTAACCCAGATAACTTAGTATGGCTCGATAGCATTAGTTAGGATTAAGAGTGCTAGGCTTCATAATATTAGCTAGCTCTTGTCTTTTTCACTGGGTTTCACTCTAACGTTACTTAGCCATAAAACTGTGGTTCTCTGGCTCCGCCTACTGAGGCTTAACTCAACCAATGAGATTGTGTCTGCCTAGAAATGTTTGTACAACCCGAAACAACAATCTGCCAAATAAGAAAAGATAGATAGGTTGTGAGAGCAGTGAACTGAGAGCACCAAATATGATATTTTTCTTCCATTTGTGAAAGGAATCAAAGTTAAAAGCTGATATCCCTACAGGGTTGGGATCCAGTCTGGTTAGTTCTTCTATGTGAGACAGTTATCAGATAGTGGTGAAACCCAAGCAGCACTAGATAGATAAACAATAAGCAGCGTAGCTTCCATTGCTTATCTTCTTAATAAACTGTCAAATAGAGTTAAAGTTGAATTACAGGCACTGTCATCAGTCATGGGTGTTTTTGTAAGCAGCACCCAGAGGTTTTCGAGTGGAAAATGTCATCTCCTCCTTGATATTGCCCAACACTGCATGTACACCCCCTGGGAAACTGTGTTTTATAGAAAACGAGGACTTTACCTGTGTCACCTCCCCCTTGTAAACAGCTCACATACTGACTTACATGGAAATATGAGAAACTTCCTCTTCTTGGAAAGAGGAATGACACGCCCACTAATGGCAGTATAGTGTGACTGACTCTTCGTTATGAGGAAACGTGTCAGATTTACAGATTTACCTGACACACTTTAATTTAGTTGTCACATGAAAACCTCTTAAAGTTGACATGGTCGTGACTCTGGGCCACTGAAACCCATTCAAAAGAAATAATAATAATAATAATAATCATATTTAATTTAAAAAATAAAAAGACAGGAGCAGCAATAGGACACTTTTTGTAGTGTTTTGTAGTATATATATTTTTGTAGTATATAGTATATTCCAATGAACAACTACTTTTTGCATTCACTTTTTTCTCACTTTTTACTCTCAAATTTACACACACACACACACACACACACACACACAAAACAGCAAAAGTGCAACCAAACATCATGGGGTTTTTCCACCCTCGTTCTTTTTGTACCGTGTCATCATGAGACTGAAAGCGCTACTAACAGATTTCTAATAACACTATTTTCATTTTGCCCGCAGCTCCTCGCCCATAACGTCCTACAGTGAGGGTTGTGCGAACACCACAGCCCTCAGATGTGACTTCACCAGCCCCCACATCACTATATATGGAAAATACAGAGGCAGAGTGATGGCGGAGCTGAGGGAGGAGAGGTCCGCCTGGGTGGACAGTACCGATATTGTCATGGACAAAAACAGTGAGTGGAGGTTTGCTGAAACACAACATTTATATATACATTTTGCAAAAAAAATAAAATGAAAATGTTCAGATGAATTTATCCTCAAAAACATGTATTTTGTTAGAAAAGCTCTTAAGATGACCCAGTACTGTAATAATATCCCATAATATGTGTTTTAGTAGGCGTCCATTTATTTATTTATTTTTTTCAATATTGGAGTGAAACACTTTTAGTTCAGTCCATTCAGGAAGTGGATTTCCTTTAAAGTTAAAAAGCAGAACTCTTTTTTTTTTGTTTGTTTTGCCTAGAAAGCGTCTGTCCAGTCTGTCCAGAAATGATGGCGAATGAAGACTGAAGGTTCTTCTTCGATTGTGCAAATTTCAACTTTAATGTACATTTTGAATTGAAAGTAAATTGACCCCAAACCCTGTCCGACTGAATTATCCCTACCACCTTCTTGTCATTTTTTCAGATTCATCTATAAGGTTTACAGTCTAAATGCTAGATTTTTTTAAAGCTGCAATGCACATTTTTAAACATCAATATATCGTTGTCAAATGATGTGAACAAATGAGACCGTGGTGGAGACGACTGGCCGCCTCTATCTCACACCAGTGGTATTGTTAGTGAGTGTTTCTCCAAATTAAGACTACATTCCCCATAAGCCCCGTTGCTTCCTGCCCCCCCTCCCCCTCCCTGGCGTCTTTGTCTTTCCTGAAGAGGATCAACATGTTGGAAGTGATTTCTCCATCTTCCTTTCTCTCCTTCCACCATCTGCCGTTGCCAGAAACTCTTTAGCTTTAGCTCCGTTAGCGCTGGAAGAACAGCGGCCCTCTTCCTGTTTTGTGCCGTAAAGCAATCCAGCAGATTTCCCTCCAAATCGACCCGGTGGCCACGATGTAGAATGCAGAGTAGAGGCTGGTAGAGGCTGACAGGCTGCTAGAGGCTGGTAGAGGCTGGTAGAGGCTGCTAGTTGGTTTAGGGTTATTAAACTAATGTCTCTAAATGAATGTGGTGATGATTTATTGATGATTTATTGATGCTACAATATACTCTCTCTCCCCTCTCCTTCCTCCACAGCCATCATTGGTCCACCCAGCGTATCTCTCATCTCCAACGCGCTGACTGTCGAAGTGGGCATTGAGGATCCAGTGTTCAGGATCTCTGAGCTCAGGCGTGCATACTCCTCAGCCACCTACAACATCACCTACTGGAAGGAGGGCCAGGAGGAACAGGTAGGATGACTGCACAGGTCACATGACTGAGCGTTTACTAGAGTCCAGGGTTAGGGGTTTGATTCCCACTGGGGCCACCTGTGATAAAAGTGTATGTCCTTCATGAAGGTGCTTTGGATAGACGTGTCCACCAGGTGGCGCGTGTCATGTCCGGGACGGAGCCGATGCAAACTCTTTATAAAGCAGGAGCAGCTGTTAATATTTCCCAGCAGTCATTTTCACGTTGGATGGATGGATATGACGGCCTGCACCAATGTTGACTTCTAAATGACTTGTCACGACATCCGTAGTCGTCTGTAGTTACCTGCATTGTTTTCTGCAACCGGGATCTGTATCAGTATCTGTATCACTGTGTCACACTGTGATTTGGTGCTTTCTGTATCCATGTTAGCGAGGAGTGAGCTCAAAGCTGCTTCAACACCGAAAGCTGGTCAGATGCTTATCATGCATCTTGTGGTTGAGGATGACACTGTGGGTATTATTATCTGTGGCCAGTTTGTTTCTACCTCTTTTTTATTAAGGCAGATTTCCTCCCTGTGTGTTGTTGCTGTGGTTTCCTGTGCCTCGCTGGAGCTAGCTAGAGCAGGGCATTATGGGTAGGCACTAGCTCACAGCACTGCCACTGCTTGGGTGAGGTGTTAGAGTCCCACAGACAGACTGAAATGTATGCAGTCATATTTCCTAGAAGTAATTGTTCTGATTTATATATATAATAACACCGGTTCTGAGGTGGCTTTGCACTCACACCAGGAACCACTGGTCTGTTGTGTTTCACTGTATTTAGGCAGGAGGGAAGAGGAGAGGATCATAGGAAGCTAGGAGGAAGAACAAGGAGGAGACGGTTTCATCACAGCCATTTAAAATTGCATCATGGGAGATAAAATGAGACTCCCATTCACACTGAATGTGTCGTTCTGCTAGCTCTAACTTGCTCCTGCACACTGTCTCTTCTGTAGAGAGTGTGGTCTCAGTACAGGAAGTATCACCAGACCGTGACATTTATGTACAGAGACAAGCCGTCTGTAATGATTCTCACACCAGGTTTATGGGAGACTAAAATCATCCATGTGTCCCCGGTGCTCCATGCTAACACTTTAGCATGCGGTGCACTTTGTTGATAGTAGGCAAGTAGCATTATCCATAGTAAAGCTTTAGTTATAAAATGTTGTTGGTGGATTTTATTACATGGCCTGTAGATTCATCAGTTTTATAAATAAAGCTGATGTAGCCAGGTTTATTTTTGGAACTATTTCAGGTGAACAACCGATTTCATCCACTTCACTTTCCCTGGAAACAGGGAATCGCTTAAATTGACCAATCTCCCCAACACGTGTATTCCTTTAATGTTCCTGCAACACCAACAAGGTGAAAATCCAGTCATTTACAGTAACTACATCCATCACATAGAGGAGTGAGATGTTTTCTGACCGCGCCACGCCACCGCTGACTACCACGTCCACATTGTGTTCCACAGGCGACAAGCTTAAGCGACTTACAGCAGAACCGGGTAGTGCTGAGCAAGCTGCAGCCCTGGACCAGGTACTGCGTCCGAGTGCAGATCTACGCGGACATGAACCCCACGCCCAGCCAGCCCAGCAACGTCACCTGTGAGAGCACCACTAGCGGTGAGCCTAAAAACCTAGCTAGGCCCCGGGGGGGTGATTTGATGGATGACAGGATTGAAACCTCCATGCTAGCAACAAATATTGGCATCCACTGGCCTTTGTTTTAGAGGAAATGTGTTCTCAGCATCCTGATCCTCCTTGTTAAATTGTAGTGGCCACTGTCCAGGCCCACAGTGAGCATGAAAAAAACACTTGAAACAGTAAAACATCAAATGTCCCAACAGGCATTATGAAAAAAACCTGCAAGTAGGTGAAATTAATAATCTATAAATTGTGCATCAATTTGCTGATACGAAACAAAAGCATTTCAAGTGCCAGTATACAGAACATTTTATCGTGCAGGCATGTTTTATATTTTGGCCTAGTTGTCATCCAGTGGTTATTTCCGTAGTTTGAAGGACCTCAGCCAGGTTGTCTATCACCGGGTGGGTAGAATGAATCGGCAGTGCTCTCCGCTCCTTCAACAACTAATTGCCTGACTCTTGACCATCCATGCACCTTGTTAGCATCTCAGCCCGGCGTGTCGGTCAGGTCGGCATGTACCGGACAGCTCCTGAGTGCGACTACGTATAACTGTGTGAATGAATGAAGCGTAAAAAAAAGCTGAAGATGATGATGATGATGATGATGATGATGATGATGATGATGATGATGATAAAAAAGTAACTAATTCTGCTCTCCCTGGTCTTTCTATGTTGCAGAAGAAGTTCCGTGGGGGGCGGCGGTGGCTACGTTCATTGTCATGGCGATGGTGGTGACTCTGGCGGTGGTCGTGGCGGCGTATTGGAAGAGGTTGTCGCACTTCTTCTGCCCTAAGGACTCACTGCCCCCGCACATCTTGAAGGTGTGTGTGTGTGTGTGTGTGTGTGTGTGTGTGTGTGTGTGTGTGTGTGTGTGTGTGTGTGTGTGTGTGTGTGTGTGTGTGTGTGTGTGTGTGTGTGTGTGTTCTGATCAACAATTGGAGGACAGAATTGTCACTTACTGCTACTGTTCCCACCACAACCTACAGTTAAAGGGGCATTAAGTAGTTATGACCTTTACTGACCTCTGTTGGCGACCTGGGGGACTTGGCAACAGCATCAATACACAAGTCTCTGGCATCATGGTTGTTTTACAAGGGATCAGTTCAATAACTTGCTGTTAACAACGTTCAGATAGATTCCAGTATTAGTGCATGTGTTTACCTGCAACGTGTGCATGTGTCTTACCACAAATAGTGGCAAACAAATCAAATTTGTTTCAATCTGAAACAAAACTGAATCCTTTCCACCGCCCTCTTTCCTCCTCCAGTGCCTGTTGGAGCCTCCCACTTCGACCATCTACCTGGCCATGAGGAACTCCCCACCTGAGGAGGTCTACCACCAGGTCAGCGTCATCACAGATGGGAAGACTGTGGAGGAAGAGCGCCCTCTGGAGGACGGAGGCACGAACTGCAACCAAACAGCCTGAGCCCCCAGTGGGAGAAGAGGGGTAGAAAAAAAAAGGGAGTGGTGCAAAGTTGCAAACATGGACAGAAGAGATGAGGAGGACATGCCATCCTGTCAGGATACTGTGGTTGTGCTGCAGATTATGAGCATGGACTTCCAAGATGAAGTGCTGTTAAAAAGCTTATGCTTGCTCTTCTTGTGAAAAAGTGAAAATGAACAGTTGAGCTCTGCTTCACTTCATGTGCTTCAGTTTTAATGTGCCAATTATGTGGCACTGCACAATTATACGTCCAAGCAGGTGTTATCATGAAGACTGCATGAGCATGCACACCTCAATACAACACAGTGATACAGGTGCAGCATTAAGACTTGATCGCGGTGGCATTTTTTTTGGTGTACTGTATAGACTCATGAGCCGGACCGTGGCATAAAACGCCTCTGATGTCGTTTACAACCGCTAAGAGGGGACGCACAATCTAGATAATCGGGTTGAACTGGCGCAGCTCCAGTACTTGGGTTTCCAAATGTCTGGTCACGGAGACGGCAGTCCATGTGGTTGTTTCATCCTAGTGATAAAACATTGACTGAATTGTCAGGCTGGCCTGGTTTCAGTCACAACAGTCCCTGGAATGAATCGTTCCTTTGAAATGCTCAAGCATCATAGTAACTCGTGGTATGATTGTTTTTGTAACATGCCTCTATGTCTGCATTCTATGAATAATGGAAACACCACATTTACTGTTCTACAGGTTTTCGTCAGAATGTATTTATTTGGGACTTTTTTGTCGATGCAAAGTGTTCTGTCAGAGTGAAAAGGAAATCGTGGAAGTTTGTGTGAAAGTATAAAACTCAAATTCTATTTTGCATAGTTTACATTCTCTTTGAAACTTGAAGGATTGGACTGCAAAGCCATCCAACCACTTTCAGATTAAACTGAGACTGCATTGAGACTGAGTCTATAGAATGAAGGACTGAAGCCTGATTTTTCCTGATATTTTCTGTGGCTTTAGATCCCCATCATCTCACATATTCTGATATTTGGCGCTGTGAAGAATTATTACATGACAAAATAACTCCTGAACACCTCAGACTGATGGTATCTAACAGGGTAAGACTATCTGAGGGTGGATTTGTCCTTTAAGTTATTGATGTGGACTTTTGAAATACTGTGTGAACCAACGCTCCGCAGGTAAATTTTGAGAAGCATTTATTTCATCGGACTGTCTGGCAACACTGGCGTTTCCTCAGAGACATGACGATCAACATTTGATGGAAGAAGATGGAAATTCAGAAAAGCGGCATAACAAGGAAAATATGTCATTATAAGCCAATATGGTTGAAGGCCACTTGTTTCTTAAACTGTGGGTCGGGACCCAAACTGGGTCACTCTGGTGGGTCTCAGCTTTTTTTTTTAGTGTAGCATTTAGGGAGAGACTTAATTTGTTAAATATGGGTTTTAGGGTTTTAACTTTTACACGTTGATTATTTGGAATAAGCCTTTACATGAAGCATGCGCCGTGCAACCCAGAGGAGAAACCGCAACTGGCATTACGCAGTACCGTCAGCCAGCCAGCCAGCGAAAAGCTGCGTCAAGCTGCCAGAGACACAAGGAATAATACCGGATGTGTGGTGATTTTGCCTTCACAATAAATGTCTAAATACTTATTGGCGCGTACAGAAGTGTGTAGCTATAAAAAAACAACAACAGCTTGACTGTTTCCCTCTTGTCTGTTCCACAGTCTGGACTCAAGGCAGAATATATTAATGACTCATTTTCATGCACTCTTTCATGTAATGTTTTTATGCTCTAAAAGGAGCTTTGTCAAATGTTATTCTTGAAAAGCTGCAATACAAATTAAGTTTACTATTATTATTGTTACATCTTGCATATATTATGAATATATGCTGTGAAAATGACTTTTGGGTGGAAAAAAAAACATTTACAAAATATTTTCTTTTACTACAGATTCCCCCTTCAATATTGGCCTTCTCCTTACTTTCAAAGGTATTTTCCTCAAACCGCTGCAACGCGGTCGTTGGTGAGGCTTTTATTTTGTAATCTGCAGCGGCAGTATTTCTTTTTTTATTCTATCGTCTTGACATAGGTGGGGGGAGCTCAGTTGAGTCGAGCCTGAACAGAGAGACGAACATGTGAAAAGGAGTAGCAGAAGAGTAAGGTGTCTTGTCACGTCGCTAAATATCCACCATGTACGCTGCTTTCTACGTTTCCGTTCTCCTCTGGTGCTGCCGAACCGGCGCTGGTAAGTTGTGCTGCTAGCATGCTAACGTTAGCCACTTGTAATGCCGCGCCACTGTGTGTTCTGTCACGATGGAGCTGAATTTCTCCGTGTGGGGTAACGGACACCTCGAGGCCTAACGCCCGCTACTCTTTCGGGAATATGTATTTCCCCAGTGCTGTAAGGAAATGTCTCGTCTCTTTGTCTGATGGAAATAAGCCGCATTCGGCTCGTTGCGGTAATTACCGTCGATTAGCGGTGTAACAGCGGTCGGTTCAGAGATGAGGGCTCTGCTGCAGTCGCCCCAGCGGTGAAGCAGCCTGACATTTTGAGTCCCAAATGAAGTGTTTGAACATTTCGCCTTGTTGTCGCAAAGAACATGGCGTTGACGTTGCTGTTGCTGTTGCCAGACCAATTACGCCTCCAGCAGTAAAGCCGGAGTGACAAGTTCATTTGAGGATGTTTTTGTGGTTGCCAATATTTAGACATAATACCTTCAAATAACCAATGTAAGAGTAGGTGACTATTAACTGCTACTCTAGTCAAATGTTTGGTAAATAACCAGCCGTCATTTGAGGATCCAGTGCTTTCCTAGAGATCCAGTCGGCTGGTAAAGTGCAGGTGAATTTTCAGCCACTGACGGATTCACACTGAAGTTGTTTTCCTGCCTTGTGAATAACGCCCTTCTTCATCTGCAGCCACAAACCCACTGTGACATTTCTAGTAGGGAAATGAGTAATTAAAAGGCAGTGTCTTCATTTGCTGTTACCCATTTAATTTAGATGACGTTACCTGTGTCTTGGCTACGAAAAGGCCAAGTAGCTGCAGTATTATGTCAGTGTAAATTAGTGTTTTAAAGCTGCTGTCAAGAAGAAAAATGTAAAAATGTAAAAAGTAGCCTACTGTAGGGTAAAGGGTAGTAGCTGACAAACAGGATGTGATTGGTTGCCAGCACAGAAGCCGTCCACATTACTCTTTGGGGGCATGAGAACACGTGTTCTGAAAATCCCTAGGAAGAACATCGGTCTTGAACTTCCATTTCCTCTATTTGCCGACATGTGACATGGCCTTGACTGTCTGCAGTCTCTCTTCTCTTTTCTTAAAGTAGGGAGTTATCCTCCCCTGCTGAGCTCTTCCTGTCCTTGGAAGAGACACAAAGTGATGGAAGGTCTCAGGAGAGGCAAGCTGGGCCTCCTAGGCTGCGTTCACACTGCAGCGCTTCATGCTCCATTACCAGTTGGTTGAAAAGACCACACATATGTTTTCGTATGTGTGGTTTTCCTGGTTGTTTTGACCGCATTTCATTTACGTTGACAGTGTTGTGCCCAATTCAGCCGTTTCCCCAAATACCAACAACATGGTTAAATGTTGCGTTCGAGTCTTAAATATGTTTCCAGGTCTTAAAAACATGTCTTTTTGTCTTTGCACTGCTTTTCTAGGAAGAAATGTCCCTGCTTGAGCAGTTTTTGTTGTTGTTTTTACTCTTCAGGCTTGTATGGGGAGGAAGTTGGGCTTGAATTTCATTTGAACTGGCATTCAAAAATTGCAAAAAGTGCAACGTTTAAACTTACAGAAATTTCTAGTCACCTTTTTTATCGTTTTCACTTTTATTTTGTTTTTGGCACTCATAATTGTGTTCATTCCGATTTTGCTCAAACTGTTGTGATCATATTGAACCGTGACTCGAGTACCGTGAGCTGAATGTGTCGTTGCATCTCTAGTTCACACTAATGAGAAAACACCAGATCAGCGTCAGACGCGAGGTGAAGAATCGGAAGCGGGACGGTGTCAGGTGCAGTGTGAACGCAGCCATAGAGGCTTGAGCTGCTGACTCCGGCCTAACCTTTACTCCTCTTGCATGTCTCCCTTCTCCCAAGCCTGAACTTTAATAACAATAACTAAATTTGTACATCGTCTTGCTAAAAGAGAGAGTTGACAAAGTGCTTCACAAACAAAAGAAACCAGGGTACACAAGAAAAGAGAACGAAAGCCTAGCTGTGTCTTGTTCAAATACTGCTCCAGGAGTTTAGTCCAAAGGTCTGTTTGCTGTTTGCAGGGTTGTGGTTGCTGATAGGACGTGCACCAATCTGTTTAGTTTCATACCAGGTGTGTTTTATGAGTAATTACTTGGTGATACTGAGTAACTGAGCAGCTTGTATTTCGTAGATATGTCAACATCATCAAATAGAGTTGGTTTGCCTTCATGGTATTTGCGGACTTGACTGATGACAGATTAAGATTGAGAGTTAAAAATAACCCCTGTGATCCAAGAGCTGAGAAAACACAGCCTAGACGGTTGTTTCAGGCTAAAGGGGACAAGTTCAACACAACATTGCTCACTTTAATACCACCAAATACAGATTTCAGAGAAGGGGAGACGTGTTTAAAATAAAAAATAAAAAAAAATAAACAAGCATTCCTTTGTTTACTTTCATTTTCCCTTCTGGATGCTTGTACCACGTCACCTGACCAGCCTTAGGGATTTAGTCATCGTTTCATTTTACACCGTAGCTCTTCAACCTGGCAGTTCATGGCTACATGTGATTTCATGAATGCAGTTTCACCCACAGCAGCCCGCCACGCCTTCATACCTTCAGGCCGAACAGAAATTAAACCTGTATTTAAGAGGAAGGAACCTTTTCCCTGTTTTGCAAGGGAAATGTATTGAAACTGAGGATATACTTGTGTTGTAGTCCTCCAGTGTAGAGACGGTTCAGGATCCTATTGATCACTTAACTAGCTAATCCCCCTGTTAGGGCATTCAAAATGTTTCCATGCCAGTTGGAGTCACCATGTCTTTTTATGGGGAAGTGGCACCGTTCACACCGAGCACGTTGGGGCTCCAATTCTGAAGTTTCATCCTTCATTTCGGTTCATTTCGGCCAGATACCGCTCAATACCGTTCAAATTCGCGTGGCGCCAAATAACCACACGGATACGAACCGCCTGCCTGAAAACTGCAGAGTGAGAAACGCAATCTGAAGCAGGGACAGGAAACAGGAAATGGAAAATGGAATCCCACCAGGTACATTATTGTTTTGGATTCAATTTGAGCTGGAGTACGTGAAGCTGGCGAGTCTCACCAGTGTAGTTTTCAAACCATCAAGCTTGAACGCTGCCAAAAAAACGGTTTGAAACGAAGCCTTGGATGGAAGTATAACCGTCTGCTGATGCTGCAACACCATTAGATTGAGAGACTTCAGAGCCTTACTGGGCTCGCTAAATGAAACCAGTCATCAATAACTACCCCACCCCTTCACACACCCCAGCTTTCACCGCTCTGCTTTCTATCCATCTAACAGTATCTGATGCATTCAGAAACTCGCCTGCCACGTTTAGAGTTTCTTCCTGTCGATTATTATTATGTTATCTTTGGGACAGTAAGTTGCGGTTGGTTACCTGCCAAAGCTGCCAAAGCAGGTAAAGGGAACAATAGAGGCTGTTTCATACATCACTGAAGAAGATGTGGGCGTTCACACCGAGCATGCTAGGACCGGTTTATTCGGACTGGAGCTTTTACTCCTTTTAGTTTGGTTTGTTTGCGCAAGTGAGAGGAATGTAATTCAATGCAGACGACTGAGACCGCCTGAAGATGCAGGGTTAGCGGGGTTAGATGTGGAGGAAGACGGTCTGCAAGTGTGATTTCAACTATATTGTGGTTGAGACCGAGAAACCGGTATGAGACAGAACAAAAACATGAGGCAAAACAGATTGAGTCAGAGAGGAAAATACTGTTCAACCCAAACCTCAGGAGTCCACTAAGAACACACACACACACACACACACACACACACACACACACACACACACACACACACACACACACAGGCACTTCTACAAGGACTCATCCTTCTCTCCAAAACTCTTTTCACTCCCCATGAAATATTTCCTGTTTCGTGGTGCATTCAAAGCCTTAGCCAGACTGGGTTTTTTTTGGCGTTTGGTGTTTTTACAGTCTCCCCCTGTTCAAAGTGGACCTGTGGCGTTACAGTGTCTCACTCCACACAGGTGTTTTGTTCTGTGAGAGACCAGGTTATTCATAGTGGGTTTTACTTCCTGTTTCTTGAGGTCACATTGGTTCCTTCCTCAACCCCCGTCCATTATTACACCAAGACCAAATCAGAGCCCTCAGGTTTTTTGGTTATTGCCGTCATTATTATTGATCTATTTATTTGTTTCTGTATTTATTTATCTGCTGTTTGGTTGTTCAGTCATTGCATAACATTACATCATTTTTCATTGTTAGAATTTGTATTTAAGAGTGGGGAAAGGTACTATAACTTCCATCTGAATAACCCAGTGACTTTGGATCATCACTCCAGTCTCCTAACGTTGTAGAAGCAGGAAAGAGACACCTATCATTATCTGTGATGCTTTCCCTTTAAATTGCTGCAATCTCATTTCCAATCTCATTGCCTTTTTTTGCAAACAGACAGAGAAAACACAGTTTCTGTCGTGATCACAGGCTTGATGAGGCTTGGCGAGAAAACCAACATTTTTCAACACGTAACTAGTTGCTAATGTTAGTGTTGTGTTTACCCCAATATGTCATCCTCAAATCAATTTTGTTAGCATAGTATAATGGCTGTAGAAAAACGAGACCACCGCTGAGAGAATTGGTTTATTCTGTGTTTATTCTTTGCGTCCCCGGCGTACGATTTCCCGCAAATTGTCCAGGATTGACTTGGGGCACAAAGGAAGTGTCTCAGTCAAAACAGGAAGAGGAATTGCTCTGCTTATTTGTCCGTGAACAAATACAGACCAGACCAGATGCTGTCCAGTCCCACAGCGCCTAGCTAGCCGTGCAGCCTCAACTGTTGCTGTAGTTTTGCTGTAGCTGTACCACATCACTCACCCAACGTGTTGTCAAGTGGGATCCTCTCTGTGCTGCTACGCTAGGTTCGCTGTCTTTCAGTATCATAGTGCAGTAGCCTTCCTTCATATTAGTTTAATTATGAACACGTTAATGGTAGTTAGCCTTAAGTACATAAAGAGTCATGCATTACGCTAACAGGATAATGGAGCTATAAGCTGCAGATTGTTAGGTTGATTACGTTAATGGGAAGTTATTACATCAGCAGTGGATTGGCATGGACCGGTCTTCTGACGTGGGCTTTCTCCTTGTGTGTTTCAGTGCAAGCGGAGCTGGCCAAACCACAGAACCTGACCATGATCACCATGAACACCCAGTACACCCTGAGCTGGGCCCGGGACCAGAGCCCTGCAGGGAGTCACGGCGTCACCTTCACCGCACAGTACATCGCGTAAGTCTCACTCACACACACGGTCAAAGCCCACCAGCCCACCAGCCTGTGGCCAGTAGGTCTCTGGAAAGTATATTTAAACAGGAGTGTAGATCTGATACCTCCCAAGCCCTGGTTAAATATTTGGTCACGTGATATCCACACTGAGCCGAGATCAGGACATGGAGGTTGTTGCGACCTGGCTCATGAGATGCAGCAAAACGGGGACAGTCAGCATCACAGAAGAAGGATATGTTCAGGGTACGTTCATGTCAAGCGTATTTGGAGCGGTTTATTATTAAGGGTATAAGGAGACTGATGTTGACATCTGATATCCAGCAGTTCCTCGTGCTCGGAAAGCCTGGCATGACGAGCAGAAGGAAAAGGTTTAATCACAAAATTATATTTGTGATAAAGCATGATCGTCGGGGCACCGCTGTGTCTGACAGAGCACTTAGGCTCTGCTAAAACAGGCCAGTTTGTGATCAAGGCTTGTTTCAAAACAGCACGTTCAATGCATCAAAGTGAAGGAAGTGGGTTGTTTCAGCTGTTGGAGGTAAGGCCGTTACCACATTATCTACCAATTTAGATCAAGTATTACATCATCACTTGCTCCAGAGCACTACAGAGAGTCAATTCACCAAGTAAAAACAGCAAATATTGTTTTTGAAATGACTAAATAATAAACAAGCTAAGAGAAAGTGATCTATTGGTTTGTTTTAGTGTGGTGCAAAACTAACCCGTGGACTATAACGTAGAAGGTCTTACTGTGTGTGGTGTATCACATATCCAATTATTAAATAGGACGACGAGTTTGCAGCAATTTACACACACACACAAACCTACACACACTAAACTCTCCTACACTCACATTCAATTGAGACTGCATTAATTTGTAACATCTCCAGCTATTTCTCAAATTGTCTGCATTTGTATCAACGCACGCAGTATTGTCTGTACTCGCGATGAACCGACGCTTTCTTTTCCCCCACATCCAGGAAGTACAAGTTGAAGAGGGTGACTCAGAGCTGGACTACAGTGTGCAAGTCGACGCCCCACACCCACTGCGACCTGACGGCTTTAAAGCTGCACTACCTGGGCATCTACGTGCTTCGCGTACGAGCCAACGCAGGCGAACGCCACTCGGCCTGGGTCGGGAAGGACTTCTGCCCTGATAAAGACGGTGAGGGATGGAAAAGACAGGAAGAGGAGGAGTGGTGGGAGGACTGGAAAGGGGAGATACCAGGCTCGGCTCAGGCGGATAAGATGGCAGGAAAGCTGCTTTTGCTCGATGGCAAGTCGTTTGAGCTCAGTTGCCAAACGCTAGAGTTGAGGAAGAAGAGCGAGAGAAGAAAAGAGCGCTGACAGATGTGGTATTCGTTCGGTGAACTGCATGCTGGGAAGGCTAAATTGTGATTTGAGCGCTGTCGGTTGAATGTCAATATTTAAGCTCAGTGCAGCGCCTTGAATCATAAAATGATGTGGGTTTCCAAAGTCTACAAGGTGCACGATAAGCAAACATGCCAAGTGACAACACACCAAGTTCACAAAGTCACACAGGCAGACACAAGTGAGTCGAATCTCGAGTAGAGAAGCTTGGCTTGCTTTATTTATTGAATCGAATCATTTCTTAATAGTCACTGGATTTAATCAGTGGCCTTATTGAAATCAGATCAAAACTAAAGGCTGTTGTCCTTAGTTGCCTTACTCGTGATCTAATTTCCAGTATACAGTCTTAGTGTAACATTGCCCTGCAGGGATTCTTCCACAGTCTCTTGGTATAAACCATCACATGAGCGTGCTGTGTGCAGTTCACTGACATCAGGTTACATGATTTCTGGGTATTGGTGCAGCTTTAAAAGAGAAAAACATAACAAACAGCACGCCAGCAGCCCAACTCCCCCGACTCTACCGCTGGATCTCATGTTGTCTGTCTCTCCTCCTGCTAGCCTCCCTGGGTCCTCCATCCAAGGTGGACCTGGCTCCAGCTGGGAGCCTCCTGGACGTCTCCATCGCTGACCCTCTGACCAGCGCCAACGGCTCCATGAGGGAGAATCTGTCCACGATGTACTACCGCATCATCTACTGGGAACGCTCCCAAGATGCACAGGTAGGCATCCAGAACTGATTCAATTAGCAATTGTGTACTTTTAAGTCATGTTCACTTGTTGAATCCTGCGTACTCTGAATTAAATCTGAACTTGTGCATGCTGGTTAAATCATGCATTCTCTAAATTGAATATCGTGTACATGCTCAGTCTTGTCTCTGAACTCTGAACGAAATGTTCTACTTTTCGTCATCGTTTGACGTCATCGTTTGCAACAACAGCCGTTTTGCAGCAGCCAGTTTGCATCCGGTCTCTAACAAGCACAAGTGGTACACGGCGTCTCTGGTTTATTTCATGTGGTTACAGATAGTGGCATTAGTGTGCGGGCGTTGTTTTACCATACTAACACAATGTTATAAAAAAATAAATAAAAAGAGATTACTGCTAATGTTATATACCCAACCGTTTGAGGGCTGTAATTGCTCAGACAGGCTTTTCCCCTCTCTCGTTTAATGGTGCCTGTCTTTCTACCATATATTTTGTTTGATGTAAACAAGACGAGTAGAAAATATCAAACAGTTTCTCCTGCTCACACTTCCACTTTTCTCTCTGGTCCCTAAAGACACCTGGAGATCTCAATAAAAAACCCAAACCAACAACTACAAAAATGAGTAGCAAAAGCAGAAACTGCCCCTTCAAGAAAACAGGCACCTGGTTTCTGCTGGCTGGTTTCTGCCCGTTCTGCTTGGTTGGTGGTTTATTGTTTTCACTTGCTGTGCCTGAAACTAGCAGAGATTCCCTGCCAATGCGGTGATGTGGGTGAGGCTCACGTGATATGCTTTTTCTGGTGCCTCAGTTTCCTGCTAGCTGGTTGTATAATGCAGCGAGCAGATCTGTCTTTAAAAACTGTTCTGATGAGGAAGTGGCTGCTAACCAGGGTTCATATGGGTTCATAGGTCTGAAAAACATATAAAAATTGTTCAGATGACTTCCAAACACAACAACAAAGAATCACAAGAATGAGTGGAAAAAGAAATTGCATGCATGCAATTTTGTGATGTGATGGAGGTGAATTTCCAGGCTTTTTCCAATCATAATGATTTTTTGATGAATGTGTAATGTTATTAACTGTTAATGTAACTTTATTTGCCTTTAGTTTTGGGCAGCAGGTTGGTATAGATTAGAAAGACCTTCAACTGGAAGGCCTTGGTTCAAGCTTCCGCCCTGCTGAAGTGTCCTTGAAAAAGACCTTGAATCCCTACCGGGGGTGCTGTTCTGGAGCTGATCCTAACCTCTGACCTCCCTGTGAAGTGGGGGGGGCAAGTGAAACTCCAACTATATTAATGGATATTGAAGAACAGTCATTTTAGATGTTTTTTAATTAAACCTGTCAGTCACAGATGCACTAAGCCACAGCTCGTTGCAGTGGGCTGATACACAAAACTTCCCCTCTGCTTCTTTGGTTCGTTGGACTCTGGATAAGAGCTTCGGCTAAATGCGTCAAGACTGTAGATATTTCCAACTACAGGCTGCAGGTCTGCGTCTGTATTTGACATTTGAGCCACATCTGGATGCAGACCTCATTTGCTCTCATGCATTTGCAGGTTTTCATTGGCTTTCACATGCAGGCCAGGGGAGCTTGACTGAACGCCCAGGCGATAGTAAAGCCCTGGTTTCATATTCTCTGTACACCTCCAACATTTGATTCTCTGTGAGCTACACTCTGAGAAACGACGTACAGTGTCTGGTGTCTTACCCACCATTCTGCAGAAGTACAGATATTGCTAATAGCTGTTGAGACATTACATTCCTGGTACATTATTATTACCACAACACCGCAGAGTGACGCTAATGGACTGTGTAGACATTCATTCAAAATGTGTTGTCATACTTCTGCAAGACCGGGAAAGCTGCACCCTGTGAGTTACAAGGAAGATGAAAAAAATGGGACATTTAGAAATCGAAGAGGAACAAATGAGTCACTCACCATCTAAAAAAAAATCAGTTCTTGAAAAATAATTGTGAAACATTGCAACACGTCCTTTAAACTTTGCTGACCAAAATGTGACATTTTTGCAGAAGTTTTCAACTTGATTATTGACACTGTGGCTCTCACATGGACCGGTGGCTGATGGAGAAAGACTCCAGTGGGCCTTCTATCATACTTTTTGATTGATTGATTTTCCGTTTTTATTTATTTTACCCGTTATTTATTGTTTTGTTTCGTCCTCACCACATCCCTTACGTAGACTAGTTTCGCGTGTGATTGGAAGGTGTTGGCTCGTCAATGAATGAAACGAACCAGTTCACCTAAAGGTTTACGTCACCTCTCCCATGTGTCCTGCAGGACCTGAGGACCAAGACGGTGGAGAGCAGCGCCAACCTGGTGACTCTGCCGGACCTGGCGCCGTGGACCTACTACTGCGTGAGCGTCCAGTCGCGGTACGACTTCTACAACAAGAGCAGCAGCTTCACCACACCCCACTGCATGCAGACGGAAGGTAACGTGCAGCTCTCCCACACACTGCACTACGCTTTAAGCTGTATTTTTATTTCTTCTTTTTAAATTTAGTCTCCATCTTTGATCCCAGATAACGAGGATTAGTTCTGTCAGAGATCCCCGGTGTGTCTGTTACATCTACCGCCTCTTTCGCAACTGGCTATTCCATTACGTTGTGGTATGTCCAAGTCCATTCATTCCTATGGGAGACGGAGTGACAACACAGCTTGGCAGCAGAGTGACAGATCCGTCTTGTGTGATAGGCTATTATTTTAACTGAAATGTATAGCCATCCAGCTCCAAAATCCTGTCTATTATTTTATTTGTATTGTTGTAAAGCGCTTTGTGTCTGAAGGGAGCACAGAAGAGCTGCCACTAAACCTTCAGACAGACCCACAGACTTCTTGCCAAGCCTCATCAAGCCTGTGATCACAACAGAAACTGTGTTTTCTCTGTCTGTTTGCAAAAAAAGGCAATACTGGAAATGAGATTGCATCAATTTAAAGGGAAAGCATCACAGATAATGATAGGTGTCTCTTTCCTGCTTCTACAACGTTAGGAGACTGGAGTGATGATCCAAAGTCACTGGGTTATTCAGATGGAAGTTATAGTACCTTTCCCCACTCTTAAATACAAATTCTAACAATGAAAAATGATGTAATGTTATGCAATGACTGAACAACCAAACAGCAGATAAATAAATACAGAAACAAATAAATAGATCAATAATAATGACGGCAATAACCAAAACACCTGAGGGCTCTGATTTGGTCTTGGTGTAATAATGGACGGGGGTTGAGGAAGGAACCAATGTGACCTCAAGAAACAGGAAGTAAAACCCACTATGAATAACCTGGTCTCTCACAGAACAAAACACCTGTGTGGAGTGAGACACTGTAACGCCTGTCGTGGCAATTTAAAGTCTAGTGGTGAGAACAGCTCAATAAAGCTATAACACAATATATGTCTTAAGAATATTTAATAAAACAAAAAGAGAAATACTTATAAGTAGGCACAATACCTTTTGCAACCAAGAGGGTTGTTCCGGGTAGAGAGCAAGAGCAGGTTACATCAGTCAAGCTTCTAATATGCTGAGTCATGCTGAGCCACATGACTAAAACTATCTCTTTCACAGTTCAAGGCAGTTTAATGAAGACAAAGTAATCATACAGTGCACAGACACCTGGCAGAAAAGAAGTACTTTCTATCCTAGTTAGAACATCCTGCTCTAACTCCCTACGACTCGTCCTGCGCTCCCAGGAACTGCTTGTGTCCTTGGCATTTCCAACAAAACCGTCTTTCATAACAATGCAACAGTTGTAATAAACTTCCAGCTAATAATAATAAGCTGTAAAAACACCCAAAAAAACCCCAGTCTGGCTGAGGCTTTGAATGCACCACGAAACAGGTGTGTGTGTGTGTGTGTGTGTGTGTGTGTGTGTGTGTGTGTGTGTGTGTGTGTGTGTGTGTGTGTTATTTGATTGATTTCATGTTATTTGTGTATTTTCATGTGCACCAAATTGCACTCTTTACTAAAGTGTGTGTGTTCTAACAGGTCCTGTACCGCCGTGGCAGATCCTGCTGTACTTCCTGGCCTCGCTGTTGATCTGTTTCTTGGGGGTGCTGCTTCCCCTCTACGGCTCCTTTAGGTGCTACAGGACCCTCAAGACCACCTTCTTCCCCTCCATCCAGCTGCCTGTACACATCCAGGAGGTACCTCAGCTGATACAGGCCATGCACGTACTTGTGTTTGAGGAGGCTGGTGCTGCCAACACCGCTGCTCTCGTGTCACCGCTAGTGTTGTCGTGGCGAGAAAAAAACAACTCAGTTGCATTTCAAACCACCTACAAATGTGGTTTAAATCTGATCTGATCTGAGTCCACAGGGTTTTTTGCTGTTCTGACTGTAGAAAAAATGGTTTGAGGTCTGGTCACAGTCCAGCCACAATACACAATATATAGAGACAGAGCAGGAAAGAGTAATACAAAGACAAAGTGTGGACAAATAGCGATGTGATCGAATAAAATCTGATCTGGAGCATCAGATCAAAAGTCATGTTGAAGGAACAGCTAACTCTAGCGACGCTGCCAGTCTTCGCGGTTATTCCTTCTTACTGTTTTGTAGTTCGCCACGCTCACGTTGGTAATAGATTACAATGGTCACTCGACTTCCACATTACGTTCTACCTGTTTGCATTTCCAAGTTACTTCCACTCTGATGACTCTCCATCTTCTTCTTCGTTCTCCTCCCAGTATCTTTTCGACTTGTCCCCTGGGTCTGACATGCCCCGGCTCCTCACCCCGGATTCATCGTCCGGAGTTGATCTGTGATAAAGTGAGCATCTGTTCCAAGACGATGATCCTGGAAATCCACAGCCCTCCCCCCTCTCAGGCCCTGCCGGCGCCCCCCTCAGGCCTGGAGCCAGACAGCAGGTCAGTCTGTTTTCTGATGCTACTGTATCTGTTCGTTGCAGTGGGGTCCAAAAGTCTGAGTCCACTACCAGCAACCTGTTTTTGTTTTCATCATTTATCAAAAACTAATAAAACATTTTTCACTCAGTTGATATTTCTTATTCAAGAATATATTATTTAGAACTGTTGAGTCAAAATGTTGAGATCTTTGAGAAATGCTCGAATGAAATTGAAATATTTGGTAGGTTTTCTTGTTTCATATCTCAACATGAACACATGGATGCTCCCAATACGCCGGGTGGATTGTTTTGGTCTTTTAACAACTAGCAGCAGATATGAACTAAATCAATACGGTCCTCTTTGCGTTATTGTTGTTTCTGCTAGGGCTTTAACTTTGAAAACGACTTCCGTTGAAAATATTTAAATATTTTTTTAAATGATGTAATCTTGTTTGAGATATATCATTTGACTTAAATGTGTATTCGTTTTTGATAAATGATGAAACAAAAGAGTTCCTGGTCCCGCTGCATGTGTAAAAAGCACACATACGTTTTGGAAGAAATTATTGCTTTTATTTGTTTCAGTTTGTGCTCAGAAAATACAAAGACTACATTTTGTGCAGAGGTCAAAAATTCAGCTTATTTCAGGGTATTAACCTGTAATGTAAGTACACAGTATTACTGTGTAAATACGTAATAATGACAGTCTCCCTATACATAAAGGTCTAACAACATAATATATAAATATACTTCAGTGTGGAAATGTGTTTGTACTTCAATTGTTATTACACCCTTATAAGCACATTGTGTATTAGTGTGGAGTATTCACACAGTAATATTGTGTACTTACAGCACCAAAGGTTAATACACAACAACAGGGCCGTTGTAAAGCCCAAGAAAAGTTCAGTCTGATTGTTTTCAGTGAATGAAGAAACTTGTTTTCATTTTGTCTCGTCAGTGGCCGACACAGCCGGCAGGACAGCGGGGGGAGTGGAGACTCTGGCGTTTACTCCACAGAGGGGGGGTCCGGCTTCCGGCAGCCCGGCAGCGGTCAGTCAAGGGGGGCCAAGGACTCCTGGCAGGCCTCCTCTCACCTGGAGCAGGTCAAGATGCAGGACATAGGCCCAGAGGTCAAAGGTCAATGTTTGATGGTGGACGAGGGCGTTCTGGACATGTCTGTCTGAAGTTGCAGCCGGTAGATGAAGCGATGAAGGGATGAAAGACTTTAGGGTCGGGTGACTTAAAAGAGAACCGCTGAAGGAGGGATGGAGGTGGAGAAGACGGCGATGTCGGCGCCGCTCCTCGTGTTCTTGTGCAATTTCTCTGGCAAAAGGAAAAGATGTTTTCTCTGAAGAGAGAAAAGGATGTTGTCTTATTAAACATTTTTTAACAGATTTTACTAGTACAAAAGACAGATGCTGAGTGATAAACTCACACAAAACAACTCAAAACTCATCTGTGTTTGTCACGGTCTCGATGTTTCCAGCTGACGCTGTGACAAGAGTCCGTCGTCTTGCTGAAACCCTGAAGACTCACTGTGTTGAGGTGTCTCTCTACAGATGCCTCTGGATGTGAAGGTCTTCATGTGATTATAGATTAAGTGTCAAACTTGGTGCCATCCACAGTGCTTTAGTGCTGTTGTACATTCCCCTCAGCCGCTGTCTAACTGCGTTCACACAGCAAGAAACTTGGTTGATGTTTTGAACAGTCAAAACGTATTTCTGGATGCTTTTTTATTGCCTTTCATGACGTTCACTTGTTTTGAAGGGTTAACACAGCTAGCTAACAAGTGCTAATTAGGTAGCATTAATGGAAAATAAAAGAAAATCAAAATGACTTCACAGCTTCCCATCGAGCCCAACGATGGATGCAGCCGTTCATCATATTGGAGACGTTTCTTCCTGTCGTCTGTTCAAGTAAAAGTTGTAGAGAACTGGAAAGCTTTGACTCAACTCCTCATCCATTTTGCACTTGCCAGGCAGAACTAGTGTTCATGAAACAAAATCACATCAGGTAGGGAAACGGGGAAGTGTGGAAATCATGGCGCTCAGCTCTGTAAGGAAATGAATGGACTTCTGGTGACTTGTTGAGCGTGTTGTGGAAACACCATTACAAAGGTGTGAAAGCTAACTATCAAGATGGGGGGCCAGGATCCAAGATGAGTTATTTGGATAATGGAAGTGCTTTGAATCATTCAGCTGCTGGGTTAATCTCCAGAGACATGCAGGGTACAGCTAAGCCACTAACGATGTCTCTTATTATCCAGTTATCCATTCTTCCCATTTTACACTGTTGACAGCAAAAGTATAAAAAAATATGAAAAGGATCTTAAAAGTTTGTTCATCAACAATCAGGTAGCGGGGAGTGTGTCTTTTCATGTTTCCCCCTGCTCCTCTGTATGTACTGTGTAGCTGGGAACAGTGGAAGTGAAGGGAAGTAGTGAACATGAAAGTGTAGTTTCTAAATACTGTATATCTGTGTACAATCACAGGCCACTTTATTAGGTACACCGATCTAGTACCAGAACAGCCTGAATCCTTCCAGCATGGATTCAACAAGCTGCCCTTCTGCTCACCATGTTACTGGAGCATCTTGAACCAGTCTGCCCATGCTCCTCTGACCTCTGACCTCTCATCAACAAGGTGTTTCTGTTCCTCCACCATAGAGACTGAGTTGCAGCCACGTGATTGGCTGGTTGGAGGAGCAGGCTATTTGCGTTAACGAACAGGAGAGGAGTACCTAATAAAGTGGCTGGTGAGTGTATGTCGATGGTTAATGCTCGGGCAATGCTGGCCATCGCCACCCCAAGGGCAAGCCCTATTTACATGGTGAAATGTAAAAACACTCTGTCTGTCTGTCCGTCTGTTAAAACAAAGGAAAGGAGAAATCCAGTTAAAACAGGGTATCTCATCCAAACAGATGTGTTGATTTCTTACATCAATTCTACATTTCAAATTGACTCCATAAAAAAAAAAGTACATGTTTTTCATTCAGTTTCATCCTACTTGTTGTGTGAGTGGCTGTCTGTCAGCTCTAAAACAGAAGGAAGCAATCAGGAACGATGAGCATGTCTGTGTGAGTTTGTTTGTTTCCGTGTGTCAAATTTAAACAAGAAGGAAATGAGAAATCAATGAAGGAATTCACTGAATGAATTCCACCTGAGAAAATAATCATCGTTATAAGAAAAGCAAATGTTTTCTGTGTGTGTGTTAGTGTGTGTGCGAGTGTGTGTGCGAGTGTGAGAGCGGCTAGATGAATTTCAGGTGTTTGAATACATTTTAAATTCCTCTTAAATTCTCATCCATTTACGATTCTTATAGAATCTAGAGGAAAAAAACAGGTGACATTTTAGTTTTATTGTTTGGGTTATTGTTGTTTTTTTTGTTGTTTTATTGTTTTGTCTGATATGAAAGATGTTTTTGGTCCACCTTAGTGAGAAGAAATGAATCCCTTATGTACTCTTTCATATTGTTGGTTATGACGGTGTGAGGTGGGGCAGACCTCCCATCTGCAGAACATTTAAGGCATTTCACTGACGCTCTTACTACTTACTCTTCACATTCAACAAGAGTGAACTAAACCTGCCAATCCGGGGAGTGGGTTTCCTCTGCTCTGTATACTTGTACAGCCCATCACTTTCATTTGCACCAGCTTATTAACAGCCAATGCTTTTTTTTTTTTTTTTTTTTTTTTTTTTTTTCTCCTGAACGCTGAAGGCCATGGTACACGGGTGGTATTTTGAGGTAGCAAGTCAGAGGGGCAGTACTGACCCTAACTGGGGTTGAAGTCGGGCAAAATCCAACTGGTGAATATTTAAAATGTGCATTAGGCAATGTGCTCAGTCATAAATATTGAATTACTTATTTTAACACCTCCTAAAACAAAACGGCACTCAGGACAATTCAAGGGAGTGAAGGTCGACTGAGCATTCATTTTTCAACATTCACACAGTTACACAAACTGTTGGCTACTGAGCGGCTCCACTGGACCACTAGTGCCTTGCTCCAGGGCAGCGGTAGCTATCGAGGGAGGGAAGAGTGTTTCCCACTCACTTTCCCACCCAGATTTGGATTCAAACTGACAACTCTCCAGTCTTAAGCCCGTTGCTCAGAGCCTCTAGACTAGTTCTCAACATCTTGCCCGTCATTCATGGTGTTTGTTGAAACTGTATATAAGCATACTGTGAAGAAGTGTACTGGTAATGTGTTTGTGTGTGCACAAAGCAGCAGCTATGTCAGTAAAGTCATACAACTACCTACTATTGCATCTACAGTTCCCATATTAATGGACAATCATTAAAGAAATAACCTGGTGTCCGGCTGTGTGACTGCTGCATGTTGACTCAGTGATTATGAGGTCATAATGCAGGCTGACCTTTAGTTCCAAGGGATCTTCTGTTGTTATTGACTCAACTCTTACTGGAACATGGTAAATTAGTTCTGATGTACAGTACCAGTCAAACCTTTGGACACACTTACTCATAGAAGGGATTTCTTTATTTTTACTATTTTCCACATTTTAGAATAATAGTAAATTCATCAATACTATGAAATAACACGAAAGTAATTATGCAGGGACCCAAAAAAAAAACAATAAATAAATCAAAACTAGTTATATTTTAGATTCTTCAAAGTAGCCTCCCTTTGGCATAAGGGGGCAAACTTGTCACCTTTTGGCGAAATTCGCCGTTTTTACCTCAAAATATGCTGTGCAGCGATAGTTTTTTTTTTCCGCGAGCCGCGAGCGAATGTGTCAAGTCAGGCAGGAAGTGAGACACAGGAACGGCATAGAGCATCCAGTCAATTTTCCAAAATAAAACCTATTTCAAAATACAACACCTGATTGATGATGGCGTTGGCTGTATATATACATATTTGTCTGAATATCACTGACAGGCTTTTATGTGTCACTTGAACAGAGCTCTTATAGAAAAATGTAGCATGCATCATGGGAATCAAATCAAATCAAATCACATTTATTTGTATAGCCCTTAATCACCGTTACAGTCTCTAAGGGCTTCACAGTGCCCAACATGTGAAAATAAGTGGTTAGTACACGACATCCCCCAGCCTTAGACCCTCACAGAGGACAAGGAAAAAACTCCCACAAACCCTCACTGGGAAAATTGGGAGAAACCTTGGGAGGGGCTACTCAGAGAGGGATCCCCCCTACCAGGACGGTTGGGCGTGCAATAGATGCCGAGTTTGGGCAAGCAGCGTATACACAATATCTGAAAGTTTATTTTGGTGGGACATCCAGATCTGATGGGGCGGCATCACAGCAACGGCAACTCAGTCAGCGTCATCATAGGACTAGGGGACCATGCAGGCGCCAACACTGCCCAGATAGGAGAACGCAACGTCCGCTCAGTCAGCATCGTCCTAGGAGGCGGGACCAACCAGACGCCAACTCTGCCGGGCTGCAGCCTGGAACAGATAGGAGACTCACCCACACACACCCAGACAGCCTGGAACAGATAGGAGACTCACCCACACACACCCATACACACACTCTCACTCACACAGACAAACATGACCAGCGTCAGTGGACAGGAGCAGCTAGACCAGGAGAATAGGACATGTAGGCAGGATGCTAGTATCCATCGGCAGGACCCTGATCTAGGATGAGCTAACTGGTCTAGCCTTACTCTGAGAAGAGACTGAGCCACTCCCTCAAGGCTGGTCAAATGACAGAGAGAATAAATGGGTTTTTAGCCTTGACTTAAAGACTTCGATAGAGCCTGCCTCTCTGATTGAGGCAGGCAGACTGTTCCATAGATAGGGAGCCCGGTAAGAGAAGGCTCTGTTACCTGCAGTTTTCTTTTTGACTGCTGGGATAGACAGGTAGCCAGCGTCCTGAGATCTGAGGGCGCGTGGCGGTTTATAAGGTTTAATCAAATCGGATAAATAGGACGGTGCCATCCCATGTAATGATTTATATGTAAGTAAAAGCACCTTAAAGTCACACCTGGCCTGAATTGGTAGCCAGTGTAATGAGGACAGGATGGGAGTTATATGGTCGAATTTCCTAGTTTTGGTCAGGATTCTGGCAGCAGCATTCTGGACCAGTTGTAGTTTTTTAGAAGGGGCCTGGCGCCGCGCATTGATCATTTTCTTTGTTTTCAGGCAAAAAAAATGTTGTCACCTTTTTGGGCCATCACCATGTTAAAGGCCACAATCACTATGTGGCCTTTAACATGATGATTTAATCATTGTGGTTCAACATTCTCCACCATTTCAAGTTCTAAATGAAAACTACTTGTTGGGGGTGCATTTCAGAAAAACTTGTTTTAATTAAAATTTTAGTTTTGAAAAGAAATTCATACATCGGATCAACTTCACTATTTATATTTGTCTAAGAAACGAATGTCAAGCATTTAAAGCAAAATAGTAAAAATATATATTTCTCTGTGAAAAGTGAAATTAATTACAGTGTTATTTAAAATATCTGTAAATTAGTCTTTAAATGAACAAAAAACATGCACATTAAATTTATACCCCCATGAAAGTGATGATTTTTGACTGTCCCACGTCAGTGACATTGAACTACTACACAAAATATTTCCTAAAACAGCTTCCAGTAATATGGTAATTTCAACATAGTTGTGTGCAATTGTATGTATTTTAATATTTATAAATTATAAAAATTCATTAATAATTTATTTGAATTATTAAAACATAGTATTGACCTGTGTCCCACGTTTAAAGTGCAACCCTGTTACCAAAACATGACCCCCCCTTCTAAAAAAAATGGAACATTCCATAAATCAGATATTAACAGCAAGTTACATCATCAAGATCTTTTCTGGACAATGGCCAGGTCACATATCAGTACCCTCCTTTCCTTTTCTCTATTTTCATAGAAATGTCATTGTTGGCTGCTTTCGTCAACCTAAAGGATTCAACCCTGTTACCAAAATTATTGTTACCAAATATATTTGAATATAATTTTAGCTTACTTTATTGAAAAGATATTTTTATCAGTAGCTAGCATGCAACATTTGCACCGTAGCTAGCTAACCCCTCCTGAGTTATAGCATCCTTTAGGCTAAATCTGCAACCCTGTTACTCATTGTTGGGTAACAGGGTTGCGCAGTAGTAACAGGGTTGCAAATCACATAGGTTTTGGATGAGAACATCTGTATTGATATAAGTATAGTGTAGCCATTGACGTGTATGTTTTTCAATACAAAATATAAATATTAAATACAAAATATAAATATGAAAACTAATCCTTGGAAAAGCAATAGGGTCCTCTGCACCATCAGTGCTCGGGCCCTAAATATCTGGAAATTGTTATTAACATGTTTGTTTACATGTTAATAGGTTGGCTTTAACATTAGTTAGTGTTAGTGTTAGTAGGCAGTTAACAATATGTCAGTTAATGATAATACTTGTTTGCAAACACTCTGGAAGTGTTATTAACATGTTTGTATACATGTTAATAGGTCTGCTTGTTGCTGTTAGCAAATGCTTACAAAAGCAGTAGTAATACATTGTAAATGTCTAAATGTATGTATTAACGTTAACAAGTAGACCTATTCACATGTATATAAACATGTTAACAACCCTTTTCCGGAGTGTTTGCAAATGCAAGTTATCATTTACTAGCATATTGTTAACTGTTTACCAACACATTAACTAATGTTAACAAGCAGACCTTAAAATAAGCATTACCTATTATTGTTATAGTTAAACTTCATGGTATTAGGCTTCATGACAGTAGTTTGTACATGTATACATAACACAGCAAATACAATATTTGCAGGCTGGTAGGCCACCATTGACTGCTGCTGAAAAGCAGCGGCTTTATCGTGCTCGACGAAATGCTGACCCTGAGAGGAGTATCTAAGGAAAGAGAGAAAAAGTGGAAGAGAGATGTTGAGACAGGAAAGAAGAAGTTGATAGGAGACATGAGTGAAGAGCACAGCGAAGACAGCGCAAAAAGTGGAAGGAAGCTCATGAAAGGAGTAAAGCCAAGAAAGCTGCTTTGCAAAACCTGACCAGCCACCAGCAATTCCTGAATTCCACCCAGAGCAGTTTGCTTCCTCGGGTTCAGCCTCTTGTGTGTCAAGGTCAGTTTTAGGTCATACAAGTGTACAGTGAACATTGCTTCCTATGCACAACGCTTGTTGTTAAGTGTGTGTAGTTTTGGGATGAAGAGAACAGGGTAGGCTATATTAGGTAATAAGGGCAAATGGCTGGGAAATTGCCTCGACATGAAAACTCTTGGTTCTGCCAACCTGTAATGTCAATGTACACAAGTGTACAGGTAAAAATGACATCATGATTACAACACATTTTATGATGGTGTAGTAGTCCAGTGATTGAGTGACTTTGGTTTGTTTTGTTTCAGGCAACAACAACTTGGTAAGAAAATAAGACGATGAACTAACCAGAAATTGCACAACGAGATCGCTGACTTAAAGAAACGGCTAAAAAAACGAGCAACGCACAGCCAAATATAGAAAAAGGATCCAGCAGGATGAGAAAGGGACCTGCCTCACCTCAAGCACAAGTCAACAAGCTGCTCAGGCAATCCTCTAACGCAAATGTAAGAAGAGCACTTTTGTTTCATACTGTGTTAGCTGAGAACATAAAAAGCAGATACATAAAATCCAAGAGTGATAGGGTGAGGCAAATCATTGCGAAGATAGTAACAGGGAAAATCTTTAAAAACATACAGGCTTCAGCAATTGGCAGGAAAAGTCCCTGGGCTTTTCATATCGGAGGTGGCGTCACCTGTCTGATGGAAACATCAGCAGATACCAATGGAAGCCGCCAATCAGAATTGCTACGTGCCCTCAAAGCAAAGATCAAGTCCTTCTACCTCCGTGATGACATCAGTAGGATTACAACAGGGAAAAGGCAAACAATAACAAGAGCCAAAAAAAAGATGCAGAAGAGGTTTCTTACGGACACACTGAGGAATCAACATCGCAAGTTCCTCTCTGAAAATGTGGACTGCACCACCTCCTATTCGCTGTTTTGCCATCTGCGCCCTTTCTGGGTTGTCCATCCCTCACTGGCAGATAGAGAAATCTGCATGTGCAAGCTTCATGAAAATCTAGGGTTTGTTGTCCAGAAGCTGCACCAACTTCGTGTCATTGACCAGTCAAATCTTGATGTCCTTGCTCAGTCTGTAAGCTGTGACACCTTCAATCATAGGTGTATGTATGGGGAGTGCTCAGATTGCAAGACCAGGCGCTATCCCCTGTCCAGCCTATACAATGCCAAAAGCCATGTCTCCTTTATTCAGTGGGCTACTGTTGAGAACAAGAATGAGCAAATGTCAAAGGTCACCCTCAAACAGCAAGTGGAGAGCACTCAGGAGGAACTTGTTGAACTGTTTCACACACTCCTCCAAAAGTACAAACGTCACACATACAACATCAAGCAGCAGTACCTGTACTGTAGATCCTTGAAGCAGAGTCTCACACCCAATGAATGCCTCATCCATATCGATTTCTCAGAGAATTATGGTTGTAAATATAGCTCTGAGATACAGGCTGCGCATTTTGGTTCCTCTCACCAGCAGGCCACCCTACATACAGGTGTGTTGTACACAACCAGTACTCCCATCTGCTTCACCTCTGTGTCTCCATCGAAATGTAAAGGCCCGCCTGCAATATGGCAGCACCTGAAGCCAGTGCTTGAATATGTCAGAAAGGAGCATCCGACCATCTCTGTTGTCCACTTTTTCAGTGATGGCCCATGCACACAATATAGGCAACAAGGACATTTCTACCTCTTTAGTACTGAGCTCTTCAACAGAGGGTTTGAGGCCAGGGACATGGAACTTTTTTGAAGCCAGTCATGGGAAAGGTGCCCCTGATGGAGTTGGAGGAGCACTCAAGAGGACAGCTGACAGGCTTGTCAGCCAAGGTACCGACATTCCAGATGCTGCTATGCTTTTCCAGGTACTGAAAGCCTCCCAAACAACCATCAAGCTTTTTTATGTGGAGGAGGAAGCTGTCAAAAGGGCAGTGGAGGAAATGCCAGTGAACATCCCTGCTGTGCTCTTGCCCCAGGAAATATTACATACCGTGATGTTAGCTGCCTTTGCTCCACACAGAAGAATCTCAATTGTGAGTGTTTTAATACAAAGCAGATGTCCTTCAATAATGCAAGCGAGTCATCAAGGGTTGCACTGGCAGACAACATGTGGCAGAGCACAGATGTCATAGGTGTTACGGACATGCCATTCCCCTTGGAGCATATTTGTATAGTTTATCCCCAATTATGTTTCTGTATGTTTTGGTTTGGGTTCCCATTTTCTTTGGTGATGTCATCATAAATAAAGGCTTGCCTGGGATGCATGGGGAGGAATGTTTATGGGGGTTCAAGGAAGTCTGTGACCCGGAAGTGGTGAGGTCACAGGGTCAGGTCAGGGGTTAAAGGAAGATGCCGCCTGTTGAACTGGTTTTGGGGTCTTATCATTTACTTAAAAAAGTGTAAAGAGTGTAACTATCATTAAATGCGGTTGAACTTTCTTAAAGTGAATAGTAAGGTTAACAATATATATGATACTGTTTATTACAGCAGTAGCAGCATCAACACTGTAATACGTGTGTGTGTGTAAGTGCTTTTCTTTAAAATAAGGGAAGACTTTATATAACTAGTTTGCAATGAAAACATTTGAAAATCAAATATATTTTGAATCAATATTTCTGTTTGATGCATAACAATAGGCCAGAGTAAAGCAGATAGCAACAGATTGGGCTGTATCCACAAGTTATCTATCACGTCTTTGAGTGGTGTTTGATTCAATCGACTTAAAATAAGTGACAACATTTAAAAACTATATATAGTATTTTTAAAAAAAGCATTTAAAAAACAGTTATTTAAAAGTCAATAATTAGTTCACTGTTTAGTAATTCAATGAAACAAATAAGGTCCAATAAAACGATGCAATAAACAAGGGTCATTGAAAATGTTTTGAAGAGAAGTAGGCAGGCTTAAGAGGAAGGGTCAGGTAGTGTTTCCTGAAGAGGAAGGGTCAGGGTAGTGTTTCTTGAAGAGGTGGGTTTTCAGCCTCACTTTTTCAACCAAAACATGTTGAGTGGTTTACAGTAAAAGGAAACTGAATTATGAAAAACAATGGATTTCATGTTGTCTATTGTATGCAGGTAGAACTGAAACATGAAAAGTAATGCAGTTTTTGTAACGCCATCAACTGTTAGTATTCTGAAAGTCGTTGTGCTATGATTGACTAAATGTTCCTCTTGGATAGAAAACATGTGCTAGTGTTTTGAAAGAATGATGTGATATTGAGTCTGGTTTGGTGTTTTGATAGAGTTAGTGTATGTAGAGAGAGTTATTTTGCATTTTGAAATGTAGAGTTGGTGTTTAATGAACCAAATGGTTTTGAGCAGAAAATGAACTATTTGGCTAATTGTGTGATGTAGGTGTGTTGCTGTGTTAAGAGTTTAGAAAAAGTATCTTAAGTATAGCTAAACACTTGTTAGCGATCGTAAAAAACTGTAATACTCACTCACTCACTGTAAAGCTAACATAAATAGCAGCTTGCAATAGGGCTGTCGCGGTAACCGCATCACCGCATTATTATAATAATAATAATAATACATTTTTTGGATTGGGATTTTTCTAAACGTTTATGATTCAAACTTTGTATACACGTTCACATCCCTACTTTTATCACATTTCAGAATGTTACACTGGCAAGTTACACTGGTAAGCCGAGCCACTGGGCGCTACCGTGAGATCGATACTATTGAGTAGGCACTTCCCTGTAACCAGTCTACTAGAAAGAAAGATCTAACTAATAACCTAAACTAGTCTTCAGTGCCATAACAGGCTCAAGGCAGACTTGAGACGCTGAACTCGTGAGCACTGATGAAGAACCAATTGATTAGCTCACCATAGGACTCCGAAGCGTACCCCCACCCGGGATCAACACCATGCTCCTGTCTTGTAATAAACATCATGTTTCTCTATCATACATGACCCTTTGCTGGCAACCCTAGGGAAGAGCTGTGAATAAGCTTGTGTGGTTGGCTATTTGACACAAACCCCGCCCCTTTTTTGTGAATGCACTCATAGCTGGGTTGGAAAATCCTGGTTGACAGAGACTTGATAGCCACCTTGTTGAAACCAGTTAGCTGGATAAAAACAACAGCCTGGCCAATCACAGTTCAGTCATGATACAGTATCAGTGTCTTCATTGGTTCCTGAGGTAGCACTGGGTTCAGCACTTTGCTGCATCAGTGGGAAATGGACAACATCAGCGCCACCAGTCGGTGAAGCATCAGATCTTACTGATGTGTCGACAGCAGCACCAGAACCTTTGGCTGTATCAGAACCTTGGTTGTCTCTTGTGGCAGCACTGTATCTTACTGCAGCATCAGGTCGTCTCTGATTCCTGTTTCTACCTAGAATTAGATGAGGAACTATTTCAGTCCTTCCAGCACATGAACACAGCAGTGTATGGGAATGTCAGACACACATAATGTAGGTCTCAATAGAGACCTGTCATGGAGCGTGTGTGTGTCCATGTGTGTGTCCATGTGTCTGTGTGTCTGTGTGTGTGTGTGTCCGTGTGTGTGTGTGTGTCCTTGACATTCATCACTAGTGGTTCTTCAGGCTGGTTGAAGTTAACTGAGTTCATTATTTGTCACTAGTTAAAGTGATTGATGTCCACTGACAAAACAACTGTCAATGAAGTGTAAATGAAAACAACTCACGTTTTTTCAAGATTACATTGACTGTAATTAGAACTGCAAGTAGAACAACACCAACTACAAGTCCAGCTATATCCCAACCAGAGACGTCCTGCTGTCCCAGATCTGTAAATCAGAGTACAGAGAGAATTAGAGTATAACAGAGTAACATCAACAATTTGTCATCAAAACACCAAAAATATCTGGTTCTTAACTCTATCTATCTCTCTCTCTCTCTCTCTCTCTATCTCTCTCTCTCTATCTATCCACCAATCAGTTTGTGGCAGACTGGGGGGAGGGTGGGGTGAGGCTTAGCTTGGATCCAGGGGAGAGTTGAGTCGGTGGACTGACTCTACCCTGGATCCGGTACCGGCTGCAGCCAATTAAGGCTGATTGCCGTATGCATTGCTGGATGCAAGCAGAAGCCTCCACGTGGCGCATCCCGGGCAATGCTGACGACAGAAACTGTACCACAGTGACTGACTGAAGTAGCCAATTCTGCAACCACCGACCGTCAACGACAGTCACGTTTTTCGCCACGCGAGCCACAATGCCGGCGCTAGTAGTAACCTCAATCAATGTGGAGGGATACACTAGAACGAAGGCCGACGTGCTAGCTAGCCACTGCAACGGAAGTGACATTGTCTGTATGCAGGAGACCCACCTGGGTCCGACGAGCAACCGGCCAACACTACCAGGTATGAAACTGGTAGCTGAGATACGTCATCCCAAGTATGGATCAGCCATCCATGGAACACATCATGAGATGTAGCCAAGCTCCACAATGTACCGGAGATGAGCTGGCCGAACCAAATGCCGCTGCGCTCGCCCTGCGCCAACCACTGGAAAGACGTGATATAGAAGATGGCCGGACACGAGGAAGAAGACGGCTGATTGCAGCCGGGCCTTGTTAACCTGCGTGTGTGAGTGTGTGAGGGAGTGCGTCAGGGTGAGAGACTGACAGAGCGTCTGAGGAGCCGACAGGGATGGAGGATCCGGTCGGCTGTGTGTGGAGCAGGGAGAGCGAGCGAGGCCAGCAAGCGTCCGAGCGGTGTCCGCGGCTGGGGTGACGGGACGGAGGTGAGGGCACGAGCGGCAACGACGGAGTGAGGAAGGGAGGTGCACGCCGAGGGAGATGGTGCTCCACACTGCCGTCAACACCGGGCCGGGTTTATTGTAACGCCAAGCATTTCTCTCCAAGGTGCATAGCGAGAGACGACATAGATGTGATGTGGACGAGAACATGTGGCCAAATGCTGAAGATCATATTAGAACAGGACTGTGCATTTTGGTGTTTTTTCCCTTCTGTGCCTTTTTTACTGTATTTGTGTATTTTATTTTTACACATTTGGTTCCAAACGTATGCCAAGCCATGTATGTTGGATTTTTTTGTTGATTACTGGCAGCATGTTGCTAATAAAGCTTTTACTGCAGCAATTCTGTCACTTACTATTTTTTTCTACTGTACATTCAATAAAGTAAAGATGACTCATTCACTTTTAGATAGTATGTTGCCAAAAATGCACACATTCAACACTCAACCAAAACATGTTGAGTGGTTTACAGTAAAAGGAAACTGAATTATAAAAAACAATAGATTTCATATTGTCTATTGTATGCAGGTAGAACTGAAACATGAAAAGTAATGCAGTTTTTGTAACGCCATCAACTGTTAGTATTTTGAAAGTCGTTGTGCTATGATTGACTAAATGTTCCTCTTGGATAGAAAACATGTGCTAGTGTTTTGAAAGAATGATTTGATATTGAGTCTGGTTTGGTGTTTTGATAGAGTTAGTGTATGTAGAGAAAGTTTTTTTGCATTTTGAAATGTAGAGTTGGTGTTTAATGAACCAAATGGTTTTGAGCAGAAAATGAACTATTTGACTAATTGTGTGATGTAGGTGTGTTGCTGTGTTAAGAGTTTAGAAAAAGTATCTTAAGTATAGGCTAAACAGCTTGTTAGTGATCGTAAAAAACTGTAACAGTAGTCTACCTGGTTAAAGGTTCATTTCACTCCATGTAAACATGTATTGATGCTATTGCTCTGGTCTAGGCCAGGACAATAATCATTTGTGAACATTGATCTTCAGCTTAATCTTCTAATTTTGTATTTGAATCAAAATAAAACTCATTTCATGGTGAAAAATAATTGTATTTAAAGGTCATTCTAATATCTAAGATCTTAAAGGGAATCAAGTAACCTTTGACCCTCATGGACCTCTATCAGGGACCAGCAGGACATTCAACAACATCAAGAGAACGTTGTGCTATTTGTATGGGCCAGTCAAATCTGACATGTTGCACCTTTAAATTGAGACAATGAAAGAGTTTCTCAGGACCTGCAGATACCCTGGGTTACCTCCCAGTAGGGGTGGGCGATAAGACTTCAAATCAATAACACGATTTGTTTCAAACTTTTACCTCGATGTCGATTAATGAACGATCATTTATTTTATACAGGGTGTTTTAGTTTGAAAATGTGTCTGACTTCCTGCCCTGCCCGGTCGCGGAGCTCCCCGCCACGGTCTGAACGGTCAAAACCGGTCTGAACCCGACATTAGTTGGTCGGGGGCGGAGGCACGTGACTGAACACGACGTAGTATTTTTTTAAGGGGACAGTTCATGAACGCACACATTGAGGAAAGTATTAACCGAATTAACCGACATGAGCAAGATTAAGTCGGTGAGAGGTTCTAAATGTCGGTTTCAATACATTATCGGTTAATTACCAAGCCCTGAACATGGACAGCTCTGTCTAGGAACCAGACCAGACTCAAACCTGTGATGCAGACAAGACACAACATGTGGAGCTGCAACACAGGAAATGATTGGGAGACCACAGATAAATGAATCCTTACACTGAGCCATATGATGAATGGGGAGCTTTCCTCAACTCCTGTGACGGAGACACTCAAAGTCACATTGGAGGTAGGGTTGGTGATGAGGCAGGTCAAACTGTGATATCCTGTGAGAGTTATAGTACTGGTGATACTGTAGAGACCACCTTGCTGGTCTATGGTGGGTCTCTCTTTAGGCTGTACAGGGTGGTCCGTGTTGTCGGAGATGTTGTAGCCTCTCCATGTTAGCACCGGTTCTGGAAATCCCCCTTGTGTTCTGCAGGTTGCTGCTGTCTCGTCTTCATTCACAGTCAGATTAGGCTCCTGGTAAGGAACTGAGAGAGAGAGAGAGAGAGAGAGAGAGAGACATAGGGGGGAGGGATACATGACGAATACTAGTCTCAGTGTAATTTCCATCTCTCATTATCTTTAAACAGAAAATACATCTCCATTCCTACCTGCAACATGTAAAGTGGTTTGACATATTTTGAACTGTTCACGCTGGGATGGATCATGCTCATCAAACAGCTGAGCAAAAGCCCAGAAAGATGACCCGTCATCTTCAAGTGTTAGGTTGTTAAGTGTGACTGAAATATCCCCACTTCTCATGTCCTGCACAGAGGCTGTGGTCCTGCTCCGATACGTTTCACTGGTATGTTCTGGAATGTGTTTTCCTTGCTCAAAAACATACAAAAGTGATGATGTCTTTATGTCTTGCCAGTAAAAGCGGAGCCTTGCCGGGTCTATGGGACCGGAGGTGTTCAGGACACAGGAGAAGACCACCGACCCATTAACAGTGCCGTTGGTATTATGCGCCGTCGCCACAGGAAGTACTGGAAAAGACACAAAGATACTGATGTTAGAACAGAGTCTCTCACCGGTTTCACATCAATGACCCCCAAAGGGACTCAAATTGATATTTGGTCCAGAACTCAATATGGGAAGATTCATGTTGTTGTTGAGTTAATATTGAACTGTACAACTAAAGAGGCTTTGCAGTCGCTTCACAATTCTCCTAGCTGCCACTTCTGGTGCCATTATGGAGGTCCAGTGGAGAATTGGCTGTACGCAAATTATGATTAAATATATAAAAACCAGGCTAGAAAAATAAATGACACTACAGTCATTTAGCAGACGCTTTTATCCAAAGCGACTTACAAAGCTGATAGTTGACACTATGTGGGGATCAAACCCACAACCCTGAGACTGAGAGTCTCATGCTCTACTGATTGAGCTGTCCGAGACACCTGAAGAAAGACTGATGTGACATGGCTGTAGATCATTTCAGTTGTCTCCAGATGTAGGTTACTGTGACTCAGTAAACTGTCTTGTCTTGAGCCCTAGTCTCTACTCCAAAACACTCTGAGGTGGAGAAGAGTCAGCCTGTAGCAGTCCTGCCCCCTGATTCTGGTTGATTGCTCTCACCAGTCAATCACGGCCTGCCGACAGACGACTTGATGTATCAGGACTCTAAAACGATACCTACCCATGTCACCCTGGATTCAAATCCTGCTCGCTCTTTACCTCCCCTACTTTCCCTTCTGTCTCAATAAAGGAAATAGTCAGTGAATTCATGGCAAGAAGGAGAATTCAAAGTGACTTACCACACAGAAGATAAAAGAGAAACCCTTTGGAAGCCATGAGCTCTGTAAAAGAATGAGGAAGAGACATGAGTGATCTTTCTGTTATCTGTAATATATCTTAAAGACGTTCATGATGACTTACTGATGACTTACTCCACACACTGCAGGTTTGCAGTTGTGGATGAAATATTCAAGTTCACAAAGGAATAGCGAGGATTGGTCCAGGAGACTTACCTCTTTAAAATATGTTACACAGAGTAGTTATTCTTTTCCTGAAGCATTTTCACAACTGAATGCCTCTTTCTCTCCCTCAATTCAACAAGCTTTATTGGCATGGAAGTTTATAACAATACTGCCAAAGCAATGAAATGAGACAATTCATGTAAATCACAGAAGTAAGTTGAAGCCTCGAGAATTCATCCATTTTCAACCCAATTAGCTGGAAAGCCTCAACGCTTCAAGAAGCTTCATTTCTCCATCACTAACTACTAGTAATAAAAGTAATGTCATTTTACCACGTATGCCTGGGGAGAATGATTTTCAAACAAACAAACATTTCACACAATTATTTGCATGGAAACTTCTCCATCAAATCAAACTGTAGACACATTTCATGTCCAGCTTTGTGCTTCTATTCATTCATCAGTAAACCACAACCTGAGTCTCTGGTCTCTGGACATCGAGCAACTGCACAATCCATGATTCATTTTTAAGGGGACACAAAGTTACATATAAACCTAAACTGTGCAAAAACTATAAAGAGGTAGTAGTAGTAGTGATGCTTTCATCATAAGCAACTTCCAAAGGTGGTAGTAGTTGTAGTAGTAGTAGTAGTAGTAGTAGTAGTAGTAGTAGTAAAAGTAGCAGTGGTAGTAGTAGTAGTAGTAGTAGTAGTAGTAAAAGTAGCAGTGGTAGTAGTAGTAGTAGTAGTAGTAGTAGTAAAAGTAGCAGTGGTAGTAGTAGTAGTAGTAGTAGTAGTAAAAGTATAAAAAGCTTGCGTGCTAATAGAAATATTAAATGTATTAAGTTATAATAATAGTAGTATTACGTCGGGTTCATACCGGACGCGGAAGCGCCGCGAAGCGCGAGGCTGCTCACTGCAGATGAAAACAGTGGAGCTCCACCCATTGGGTGCAATTAAAGTAAAGAATGTCTTACAAAAGGTACTCACAGACAATCACAAGCAACTCTCTCTCTCTCTCTCTCTCTCTCCCTCTCACACACAAAAAAAGTGCCGGACGGTTATGAGGAAGCCGTCTCTCTCTCTCTCTCTCTCTCTCTCTCTCTCTCTCTCTCTCTCTCTCTCTCTCTCTCTCTCTCTCTCTCTCTCTCTCTCTCTCTCTCTCTCTCTCTCTCTCTCTCTCTCTCTCTCTCTCTCTCTCTCTCTCTCTCTCTCTCTCTCTCTCTCTCTCTCTCTGTGTGTGTGTGGTAACGACTGAGCGTGTCTCCTCTCGGTCTCTCTAGACCAGGGCTACTCAACTTTACATAGCTCAAGGGCCACACAGCAAGATACAGCTGTGTCAAAGGGCAACGCAAATTTGTTGGTCATATAAAACTATTTTGTAGTGTTATTTCAAGCCACATGGATATCAAATGATTAAATGACAATAAGTAGGCTTTATTCACTAAATGTAAAAGTGTTAGATTGCTGTTGCAATAAATAACAAGAATGTTTAATAAAATAAATATAGGCATATTAAATTGAAATCAGGTCTGAGTATATCAAATTACCCCCAGATGGATATGTAATTCCAAGTCAATGTGATAGATATCATGGTGACGTGAACGTTTGCCCGTTTTGGTCCTGCTATTGTTCTCTGGCAAAGAAGGCACATTGGTTTGTTATTTACCTCAACAAAAGCGAATTCTTCCTCCCATGTTTTTTTGAAATACCCTGTGTTCATCAGAAATGTTACGTTTTGCCGGTTTTGCCATGACTTGAGAGTAGACTAGGCTAGACTTCCTGCACAGTTGGGGCTTTCACATGATCCATGCAAAGCGTCGCCGTCAACACCAGGTTGTTCACCGGGCCGCGTGTTGAGTAGCGCGGCTCTAGACAGCAACATCGCTTCCGCATCCAGTCTGAACGCGGCGTCATTAGTATCAACTGACTGTTTTAGTACTAGTAGTAATAGTTATACTATGATAACTTACCTTTTGTTGTGTAGTAGGGTGTTCTGTCCTCAGACAGCTAAACCCTCATCACCAAACAGGAAGCGTTGATATTGTTTATCCCGTTTAATGACACAGAGGAAACAGGCTGATTGGTACCACAATTACAATCTAAAAATATGAGATAAATATGATACAACAGTTCACGAGGTACGTATGATAAAACGAGATAAATATGATACAACAGTGCACGAGGTACGTATGATAAAACAAGAGATAAATATGATACAACAGTGCATGAGGTACGTATGATAAAACGAGATAAATATGATACAACAGTGCACGAGGTACGTATGATAAAACGAGATAAATATGATACAACAGTGCACGAGGTACGTATGATAAAACAAGAGATAAATATGATACAACAGTGCACGAGGTACGTATGATAAAACAAGAGTTCAACAGTCTAACACCAGAATGTCTCTCTAGCTACTACAGCGCTCCACAAAATGCAATATAACTGATCTGGCCACAAATATCACATGTAAACTTTGATAACACAGATTAAAGTAAAGAATGTCTTATAAAAGGTACTCACAGACAATCACAAGCAAAAAGGGGAAACGATACTGTAAAATGGCCGTTGATCCGAGAGAATCTTACTTTCACTTTCACCTACATACTCTCGTCACATGATGTAAGGAGGTAAGTAGAACACCAGGGGGAGACTAAACACCGTATCAAAGTCTCATAGGAGACAGAACAAGAGGGGTGATATAGAGGGGTTGTCCAATCTGTGTCTATAAAGTCTCTTTTCCAGTTCTGGCATTAAAACTTCCACAAAGCAATACAGAGCCAAGTGATTGGAGTATTTCCTTCTGTAGTTGGTGAAGATATTCTGAGTAATATGGGGAGCTTGAAGGTGGGAAATAGAAATAAACAAACAAACATATTTAGTGCCTTTAAGAAGCTTTATACCAAATAATTACGCCCCCAGAATGTCTTCCATTTTTTATGTGGGAATATTTTAAGGGAGGAAGATTCAGTTCTTCATCGTTTTTAGGGCAGTTTGTATTGGAGTCATCGTGTCTCCATGTTTCAAGTAAAATAATTAGGTCAATATTGTTTATCATCATGGAACATGGAAAAAAACAGAACAAAAGGCCACAAGCTTACAGCTTACTTGACTAACTGCCTTTGAGTCATCCTTCAGGTTGTAGGTTCAGGCAGCAACAGGCTAAATCGATCGTCTTCTGCTGAGTAAAACTCTGATGTCTCGTCTTTGTTCAGCAAAAGCAGTTTATTGACATGCAGCATGGAGAGAAGTGTGCAGTTCTCTGAATGGAGAAATGCCTAGACAGTGGTTATATAGAGACAGTGTAAGGATGGATCTACACCCATAGGTGTCGTTAGGCCTGGGCGTCCGAGGCTACAGCCCCAGATGTTTTATGAATAGCCCCGGATCTGAAAAAAAAAAATCTGATGCATTAAAACCCTCGAAAATAATATATCGTTGATCTAAATCACAAGTACTTTTGGGTCCTCTGTGTCATTCAGCAGCAGATCTACTTCACACTACGCGTGAGAGAGCGCGCACCGGTTACAGGGCTTGTATATTTATTTATCTAATTCCATTATAAATACTGTTGTTTATTTTGAAGTATACCATTGTTAATACTGGTAAATGTTGCTAAATATTTTATTGTAGTTACTTTTTATTTTATAGTTTTTTTTTGCACAACTGGAAGCATTGCCACTTTTCATTTCACTGCACATCCTGCATGTGTATGTGACAAATAAAGTTCTTGAATCTTGAATCTTGACAGATGAGACACCAAGAGAGCTACTGGAGAGGTGAAGAAGAGGAGAGCATCAGATAGACAGAGAAGACAGAGTTAACACAGTTTGTCACCTTGTCACACAGCAGAAGCAGAAGATATGAGACCAGAGGGGAGTTCCACAAAGCGAGCTTACCACTTATCCAGGCTTATTTCGCTTAGTCTGGCTCATTTTCAGGCTTATTCGGTTCCACAAAGCAAGCTCAGCATAGTTTCAAGCTAAGTTGCTGTGGCAACTTATGCTTCGAAACTAGCCTGCCTCGGGACAGGCTAGATATCAGGCTAAACAACAGTTGAAGCTTAATCGGTACTCCCGTAACACTGATCAGACTGAACCGCAATGATTTTCAAACAAGGTTCCGCCATCCTAATGTTCAACACTATTACCCTAGACCTACACTATCAGATATAAAATGTAACGTTAATAGAAAATAAAAAATATAAAATGATGTAGGCTGTATCGGGGATACAGTCACAGTTCAGAGCGTTGCTAGGCAACCCCATTTAAGCATCAAGCCTTTAGATCACAATGTCTTTAATATCATGAGAAACGGTCAGGTGTGTCCAAACTTTTGACAGCTACTGTATGTGTAGCTGTTATTTACAATTGTATTTACATTTCAGACACAGTAGGACATGCAATCTTGACACTTGACTGATTTGACATTATGGCAGTAAGCACTCCTCACCATAAATGCATCACAGTTTTTAGATGGTCGCTTAGGTTTTGGTACCGTCTCACACTTTTCTAACGCGTCTTGACACTAGAATAAGCTGAATAATCAAAGCTGAGTCAAGTGGAGAGGAAGATGAGGAATGAAGATCACACCAACAAACCCACGTCTCGCCTGCTCCCGTTTCATGTATCATAATGAAAGTGAAATAAAGACTGAATAGACTGGCATGCTGACCGAGACAGATGGAAACATACAACTGGACAGACAGGTTGTATAGGTAGAGTTATTACAGTCATGGTGTTTACCAGGCCTTCAGCTTGGCTGCTTGTTGATCCACTTCCCTTTGAGGAATAAAAACCCAGATCAGAAATGTCCTGATAGTATCGGTCCTGAGAGATAGTTGGAGCAGAAAGAAGACCTGGACATTCACATCACATGTTAAATGTAAAAAATATAGACTCGGACAAATATTGGTCATGGAAAATGTGTTACATGTCATTGAATAGTCTTGAAAAATCAATTTGATGAGGAAAAAAGGTGTAGGAACCCTGTATGAGTCAGTTACTGCCAAAGTGGTGTCCAGGGACCCCCAGGGGTCCTCGGAGGTATTCCAAGGTGTCCCCAAGTAAAATAAGGACTAGTACAATTTCACTATTATTTAATTTGAAGATAGGACAGTGGGAGAATGCTATTCTGTTCTTCACTCTGCTCACTGTTATCTCCTACAGCAGTGATGCCAAGGGCCAAGCGTCTGCAGGTTCTCCTTCCACCCAATCCCTCTCTGGTGTCTCTTGGCCCTCCTTGGCTCCTGATTGGACACTGCTGCCCTAGAGATAATGGTGGATGGTAGATGGGCGTGCGTGTTAACATAGGACAGGGCGGTGGGATGGGAGGAAATTAGACGAGATACTGGAGTGGTGTGTGTGTAACCAAGACGACCGCATTACCGTAGTAACAGTGATGTCACTGATCCCGGTCCACCTCGGTGTCCTGTCCCAGTTGAGTGTAGAGCCGGGTGAGCACTAAAGAGTCCCAGAGGCTTTCAGACTGACACAGTGGATGGCAAAAACACCCAATTAGGTGAGACACACACACACACACACACACACACACATTCACATTCACAGTTTGTTACTCCTGTTGTCAAGATGAGTTGGATCAAATTCTGCTGTTGCACTCTGGGTAAGAGCATCACCTAAATCAAAAGTGTCAGTCATGAGTCCTTTAAGAGACACACACCGCCTCTCCAACACACATCTTACCGTCGTGCAATCCCTTGGGGGATTTCACACAACCTCATGTCTCACAGTTTCTCTGCTTCTTTTTCTTTTTCAGCGGAGCCACCAGGCCGTCCTCCATCGATCCAGTTTATTCCCTTTTTAATTCCATTCAGTGCCGTTCAGTTAATCCAGTTCAAATCTCTTTTTAAAGTTTTTAAAGTTTGTGGTTTTGTGATCCACTTACTTTTTTAGCGGCATAGATAAACGCAATCCCAGTAAATTCACACCATGTATGAACATAATCCAGTTTTTCCACTGCAGCATGCGAGGTCCCACCGGCTGCCCGTGGTACTGTACAGCACTTTAAAACATCACTGAACAGCATCTTGTCGTGTTTCCTGAGTGACGAAGTCTCGTGTGTTATTGATACGCTCTAAAAGTCACAATGAAATGACATTTCAAGAGCATCTGCCTCAATTTGATGTATTTCCTGTTGAACCAAGATGTTGGGGGCGGGACGTAACTGTGACGTCGTTCTCCTTGGATTCACTTGTTGATGAAGTTTCTGTGGCGCTCTTTTATGAAGTGACATTCCCTCTTGGTATGGAGGTGAACGTGACGTAGATCTCGTGACATTATGGCTACACGCGTGGACCTGCAGGGTTTGGACTTTGGTATTGACTCGCATGCGAGCCCTTCTGACGTCACCCTCTTCAGATTACTTGAAAGAGGAAATCTAAGGCTCATTAAAGCGCTTCCAACTGTAATGAATGCTTGTTATAGGCCTCCCAATATAGATCTCACTCAATGTCTCCCTACTGGTGACATATAAATGATGAGATATTACTCATTTTTTCCCATTGTGTTCAAAGCTAAAGCCAATTATCCCCTGAGGAAAGAAGTATGAAGCTAATTGAATAGAGTCTGATTACAGCGTAGGGACTTCTTCACGGAGCCTTCCCCCTCCTCACGATGCATCAGCATTCATAAAGCACTTCTCTCTGCGTTCCCATTTCATTTGTAAAGCAAATGATTCAAATGAAATGTTTCAGATGAAAAACGACACCATAGTGAATAATATCCCGGTTTGTTCAAGGTTGCTGAATACAACGGAAACTCATTTGTAGGCGACCAGCATAAAGTATAATAGCTTATTACATTAAATGCCAAAAGATTATGAAGTTATATGACCAGTATTTATTACATTTTGAGTTTTTATTACATATTTATCACATAATGTGCAGTTATTGAGTTGCTGTGGCTCCAAAACTGGAGATGTCATCCTCTCTTACCTTCTCAAATCAGGAGAGCTCAGCTTCCTGTCCTGGGAACCATCAGGGGAACCAAATAGTGTTGAAGTCCAATAATCTTCATCCTTTCACTTGATGAATTCAAAACAGTGGGAATCCTTCCAGGGTAAACTGCAGTTTCTCATCTAGACTGTCTTAGCAACGCATCACCACATGATATTTTTGCACTACAAAACCTTTTTCACTGGAACCGCTGCTGGAATGAGAATGAATACTTCTATTATTATTTTATTATGTGTGTTGCATTATTCTCCCTGATGTATTCTCCCAGGCATCATGCTGTCGCCAAATAGTTTCCCGGTGCTGTAATGTCTGAGGACAGAGGTTGCTTTTGACTTTTGGTGAAAACAACGTAGACAAAAAACAGTTTTTTGACCTTGCTGGTGTCTGATGAGTTTAACTTGCCAGCAAAGTCACAAGACGTCAGACTTGTATGGGGTGTATGGGAGTGTACAGAGTTAACACAGGATGGGATATGTGGTTCATTATGAATGACATTACAGTTACATTGACATTACAGCAAATTCAACAAGGAGCAACAGAAAAAATATAATAATGATTAGAATTTAATGATTAAAGTGTTATTATTTATAATCGTGAATTATTATTATTAGTAGTAGTAGTTGTAGTAGTAGTATTTAGCACTGGATACAACCAGCTTAGGATGTTGTGGACAGATGTAATTATTATTTTTTTATCACACTTAACTACTGCTAATATGAATACTTACATTTTCCCAAAGATCAATACATTTGTCAATACATTTTGATGTGGTGTTGGGATACAAAGCTGGTTTCCGGGGCGTGTCAGGAAGTGTGTTACAACATTTCCGGGAATTGTGAGAAACGTCTCGGTCTGTCAGCCGGTCGAACAGAACTTCATATCGTAGCTGGTGGATAATACGCGATGTGATTCTGCAGAACCTGTCCGTGAATTCACCATGTGAGACGACATGATCACCATGCTGATCGTCTTACTGTGGCTCGTCGGTCAAGGTAAACACTTTCGTTTTGAGCTGGCCATTTGTATTGTGTGTGTGTGTGTGTGTGTGTCGCGCGCATAAGTCCCGACACATTCACATTGCTCGGTATCGCCCACCTCTGATTATTACCTCCGAAGTGAAGACGGGATAATAGTTTAGTTTGAGTTTTACACGTTTGCTGACAACGACGCAACATTAAATTGGTAGATTGTTGAATTCAGTTTGGCGTGAGTCTTCATACCAGACCGGAAAGGGACAGATATTGCGATATACAGGGGTTTCCGTCAGTTGGGTTTCAGAGAAGCAGTAGACAATATGTGAACAGGATATATTTGAATGAAACAGTAAAACACAAAATAGATACTCATAAAAAATATGAACACATTAAGACTTTTATTTTGAATGGAATCAAGTGCATGAAAAGACACCAAAATAAAGCTTGTTCATCCAGACACGCCCCCCAGACCCCCCAGACCGGATACTGGATCTGTTTGGCTGGTAATGGACTTCATCATTTATTGTGTGACAAATTATAGGCTTTTATTTTTAGACTGAGCTTTGGGAGGGAAAGCGTGATGAGCAACAAAAATGCTTTCTTTTGTGCCAAGTCATTTATAAGAAAGGTAAATAACTTCTCACCTCAACTAGAAGGTTACTGTTGTGATCGATTGGTTTGATTTGAGGCTTTTAAAACGGGTTGTCCTCCAAACTAGCCCTCCTGTAACTTACCCCTCTTCCCACATCGGAGCATCTGGTGTATTATGGCTCATGACTGTCGACTGTACCAGCAGACTGTAAGTTCTCTTTCATTTGGTGCTGGCTGCACCGTATTGCAGGTGAAGTAAAATAAGAATTTATCTTATTAATTTATCTGATTATCTGCTTTATTTGGAGTTGAATTGATCCCTAATGGTCAAAAAGCAGGCGGCGCTTTAAAGCTGCTTCTCTCATTTTGATAGCTGTGGAGAAATGAGACCACCGTCAAGGGAATTGGTTTATTCTGTGTGTTTATACTTTATTCTCCCTGGGTTTGTGCACGACTGACTTCGGTGCAGTCCTTTAGCCCGTGGGTCTGCCAGCACCAACTGCTCGTTGTTCTATTCCTTCGCAGTCTCGTCTCAGGTACCGCCGCCACCTCAAGATGTCCATGTGGACTCCTCAGTGCGATGGGTCCCTGCCGCTGAGCACCAGAACACCTCCTACAGAGTTCAGTACCGCCGGTGAGGCATCAAGGTTACTGGTTAGCATGACTTCACATCGTACCTGATGAAACACAAAACCTTCTCCACCTCTTGTCTCGTCTGGTCACGGCGCCCGCAGGTCCTGACTGGTACCATCTACACTCAAGGCTTTAAAAGGGCTTGAGTGCAGTGGAATAAAGCGTCTTTAGTCTTTCTTTGGGCTGCTGTTTTTTCGCTTTATCTCACTATATTCTGTCCTAACTGGCATTCAAAAGTATTGGACATTGGACTTCCTTTCCTTGACTGTGTGTTAAAGTACAGAGAGTAAAATATGACGTGGCATCGTCTTTTCCTCTACAAGCTGATACAAGCTGATACAAGCTGAGTCTCTTCAGTCAGTCAAGTCTGTGTTTCATGACCTTCCTGAGAAAGCAACTGAGAACTTTTATCTCTAAACATATTCACATATTGGTGTACAACAGTTGCATCATTATGTTATATATTACATTATATTATATATATATATTATTTTAAACTTTTTTTCTTTACACTCTAGCTCTACCACTTGTTGTCAGGGCGCTAATCTTTAACTGTTATTGTTGCTGTGCGTAGATAAGAGCATCAGCTGACTTGGTGAAATAGGAAATGGAAATGTTATCATCTGCTTTTAGAGTCTACAGTCCTAAAGAACCCTGTCTTCATCCAGGGACCATAACAACAACAACAACAACAACAATAATAATAGGAATAGTAATAATAATAATAATAGTAATACTAGTAGTAGTAATAATAATAGTAATAATAATAATAGTAATAACAATAATAATAATAATACTAGTAGTAGTAATAATAATAATAGTAATACTAGTAGTAGTAATAATAATAATACTAGTAGTAGTAATAATAATAATAGTAATAACAACAACAATAATAATAATAATAGTAATACTAGTAGTAGTAATAATAATAATAGTAATAACAATAATAATAATAATACTAGTAGTAGTAATAATAATAATAGTAATACTAGTAGTAGTAATAATAATAATACTAGTAGTAGTAATAATAATAGTAATAACAACAACAATAATAATAATAATAGTAATACTAGTAGTAGTAATAATAATAATAGTAATACTAGTAGTAGTAATAATAATAATACTAGTAGTAGTAATAATAATAATAGTACTAGTAGTAGTAATAATAGTAATAGTAGTAGTAGTAGTGAGTGAGTCATCTTTACTTCTTGTTCTCAGCTTCGACACCAAGCGGTGGCAGGATGTTCCCTCCTGCGTCCGGACAGCGCTCACTTCCTGTGATGTCACACCCGTCAAGGCTGTGCACGGCTGTGTCACGCTGCAGGTCCGAGCAGAGGAACATGGCCTGACCGGTGAACCGGTCCAGGCCTGTAGCAAAGAGGGTAATAAACCTGTGTGTGTGTGTGTGTGTGTGTGTGTGTGTGTGTTCTGACCGCGGGCGCCACCAGAGGCTCTGATTGTTGCACATTTCTACTGCTTCAAGCGTTAATTAGGTCACATTGATCGAAAAAAACTCAATAAACCTCACAGCTCCCCATCGGCCCCGACGCTGGATGCAGCCGTTCTCCAAGCATCATATCGGACGTGATTATTCCTGTCGTCTTTCAAATAAAAGTTGTAGAGACCTGAGAAGCCTCGAACGTCCGGAATCAACTTCTCATCCATTTTGCATCAGTCGGGCGGAACTGTTGCTCATGAACGAAATCAGGGAACGAAACGGAAATCTGATTGGCTGTTGACGAGCGATGACCACGGAAAGTTCATCCAGCGTTTCCCTGGTCGCTCGGCTCCATAGGAAATGAATGGACTTCTGGTGAACAAACTCACATCAGACGTCCTATTCAGTAACAGGATACAAGATATATGAAATACCTTCCTCTTTGTACCTCCGCGGCCTCATGAGGGATCAGAGGAAAGGTCACATGGCAAATTATATCTATGTACATCACTACCTGAGTATTTGTCTCGGGTCAAGATATTGTGCTACTCCTCATTAACCTGTAGTCAGAGAAAGCATTTCCCAATCTCAGTTTGTTTGAAAGTTACACAACATACGACTCAGTGTTGTGGAAACTGTTTCAGGAAACTGTTCCAGTATACTTCCTGGTATGAATGATGTCAAATAAACCCAGGCTCTGATTGGTTGACGGTGCCTTGTAGTCTGTCAGAGGATGTGAGAGAGAGAAGAGAAAGGCAGATAATCACCTTGGTGGTGACAATAACAATAATGTGGTTTAACATCATGACACTAAATGAATCACCGTGAGCCTGCAGTTGGTGATCCTACAGACAAATAGAACAATACTGACCCGGAAATATCTGAAAACCTTCGATAGTATGACTCAAAACAACCGACTCCTTGTCTCCTCGTGGTGTTTTAAAATAACTAATATGAAATAGTGAGTCATTTAGATTTCTACCTGCCTTCAGAGTATCCACTCCTTATTGTTTCTTTATACTTAAACAAGGAGTAACTACTAGTACACAATCAAGTACTTTACTGTTTATTATAAGCTTTATATACTGCAGGTTAGTGAGGTGTAACGATGGTGAACTAGCCTGTAGGTTGACTGGTAATCCAGAAAATTACTGACTTTTGCTCCGATTTTACTGTAGAAATTAGATTCTTCTGCTTCGGCCGTGATGGGCAGCAAGACCTAGATGGTGCCGAGCATGTCGACAGGGTCACTCAACCTGATCTGAGAGAAAAGTGCAGCAAATCAGTGAGAACCGCGGAAGCCGAGAACGGCCGTGCTTTTTTAATGCGTTATCTCGAGAAAACGGCATTAAAAAAAATAATTGCAGAGAACAAACTAGATGAACCATCAAAACCTGGACACAAATGACACTTCTCATGTTAGAAATCCAGAGCGAGCTTTTCCTGACTGAACCGAATCATTGCATCGGATGATCTAGTGGTCAGACCCATAAGTTAACGTCGGTGTGGATGATTCGATCGATGATCTTCTACCTCCAAAACTGACATAAGACAAATATTAACGCAGACACATCCTGATGTTTGTGTCCAGGTGACTCCTGCAGCCCCGCCGTCCGCCTGACCGCGCGGCCGGACTTCCTCACCGTGAACCTGAGCAGGAACCACAGCCTGGCGCTGGAGCACGGAGACCACGTCAGACACTCCGTCTGCTACCGCATGGAAGGGGGAGGCAGAGAGAGTGAGACTTCTTAGTTATCCTGTACATTGGACATGATTGTTATTTTACTGCACTTTTTCAACAGCTTGACTATTGTTGATGTTCTTTTTTGTTCTTTTTTTTAATCTATTTTTATTGAGAAAAAGGTTTAACAGTCATTTCACTCAAGAAACAGTTTCTTTTTCTTTTCTTTTTTTTTAATATATATGTAAACCCCTCCCACCCCAATCCTACTGCCTTATTACAAAAATGAAAGAGGAGAAAAGAAGAAAAATAAAAATAATAAAATATATATATGTATATAAATAAAAAGGTTGACGTTCTTAATGAAATGTGGTTCAGATTATGTAACGTGTATTACTGGTGTTGAACAGAAATGTGTGGAGGCCATTTCATCAGTGGATATCAAACCAGTGAAGGAGGGGCTGACCTACTGTGTGACGGTGCAGTTCCTCTACCACTTCAAACCCTTCGGACCCCCCAGCTGTCCACGGTGTCAGACCATCCCTGTATCAAGTGAGGCTGATGATCCTCTTTGTTCAGGCAGATTTAAAAAAAATAAAATAAAAAAGGAGACACTTATGTTTGAAATGAATCGTAAACGGATTGAAAATCTGTATCAGAAGTGGGAATCTGTTGCAAGTCTGAACATGATATGAGTGTTAATGGATTGCTCTCTCTCTCTCTCTCTCTCTCTCTCTCTCTCTCTCTCTCTCTCTCTCTCTCTCTCTCTCTCTCTCTCTCTCTCTCTCTCTCTCTCTCTCTCTCTCTCTCTCTCTCTCTCTCTCTCTCTCTCTCTCTCTCTCTCTCTCTCTCTCTCTCTCTCTCTCTCTCTCTCTCTCTCTCTCTCTCTCTCTCTCTCTCTCTCTCTCTGTGTGTGTGTGTGTCCATTTGCCAGGCAAAACGACATGGGTCACTAACATCGTCGTGACCGTTGTGGTACTGGTCGTCCTGGTCGTCCTGGTACCGGTCATTGCATACATCCTCATCTTCCAACGCGAGCGAATCAAGCGGTGGATGCGACCCTACCGCCTGCCGCCGGAGGTGGGTAGAAGAAACGGGCCGAGGCTGCGGTCACCTCGTCTATTCTGTAACTCATATCTGATACCGATGTGAACTCACAGCGCTGGTGGAAAGACACATTTGCACAGAGTAACAATACAATTATGACAATTGTCTCAGGTGAATGATGTAAGATTTACTTATTGTCATGGCAACGCTGACATGCATGTAAGACGCATGCCTCAGGATCCTGACGCTTTCAGCTGCAGTGTGGTTGTAGCCAGACACCGCCACGGGTCGTGATGCCGTTATGAGATTGCACTATGGCGTTGTCGGTTGCAGCACAAAACCTGCGGATACAGATTTACAGAAGTGGCAAAACAAACTCCAGCCAGCCCACATTCAGTAAGTCAACTATCTGATCTGAACAAGCTGAACTGAACCTGCGGATGTTTTTCTCTCCTCTAGTTTTTCTTGCAGCCGCTTCCTGATCGCTGCTACCCCGTCGCCGCCGGCAGCCCCAGGGAGGAGCGCTACGATCGGATATCCTTCATTTGCAGTGAAGAAGAGTCTCAGCAGAGGGTGTGATGGAAGCCTGTCCTGCAGTCCTGCCTCTTCAACGATCTCATTGACTGTTGTGGGTATCGAACCTGTGGATCGGACTGTACGGGACGGACTCTCTGGACACACGGAGGCTAATTGAGGTTGGAGAAATGGATTGATCGATCTACAGCCGAGTAAGACTTGTTGCTGGTACAATCTAAATTGGGAATCAGAGAATCACATTGCAGTTATCTGGAAAACAAAACACTAAGGCCCGGAGTCACGTGGAAATGAGCCAATCAGAAGGCCACGCTCGTCACTAACGTTGCGCAATCAGTGGAAAGCCTAATAGCATCTGTATGGGATTGATGTATAAATCTCATTTTTCAGCCCACACAAAAGTGATTTGTAGGGGAGGCCGTGCCAGCGAACACAAACAAGATCCTTTGAAAGGCGGCGTAGAGACTATAAGATCAGTTTGGCCGATCAGATCAGATCAGTTTGGCCGATCAGATCAGATCAGATCAGTTTGGCCGATCAGATCAGAAAATGCTCCAGTTATAAAGGGGCTGTTTGCCTCTTTCAACAGTTTGAATTAAATACATTTCTTAGTGAAAGATGTGAACTCTTTTAGCTCAAGCCACTGAGGCACAAGACAAAATATTAGGACCGCCCTCTTTTGTACAATCCATGTGCATTACCACTTCCCTTCACCTGCAGCTTCAGATTCACCAGGTCTGTTCCGTGTGAAGACGGTGGCGTCTACTTGACACTAGTTTTTTACTTTTTTTGTGAGATTGTTTGAATGAATTTCCTTGAGCCAAGAGTACTGCTGATCTCCTGCACACGTTTTCATTACATTACAGTCATTTAGCAGACGCTTTTATCCAAAGCGACAATAGGTGCCACGTAGGTAGAGAACTACTAGTCACCAGAAAGCGTAAGTGTATTTCCTTGTGAAGCAAATAAGCAAGTGAGTTTTCCTGCTGTAGTAACTACACAGCATGTCACAGGTAGCAGCAGTTCTTTAGTAACGGTTTAACCAGACGTTGTGAGGTCCACCTTTGAAAACGTTGTCAGAGACTTAGAGTTGTAGCTTCTTTATCAGTTTGCAGCATTAACTTTATCTACCATCTCTCTATTCTGTGGCACATGGTAATGTTTCTACGTTCCTCCTGCATTCGTCCTGCAGCGATGCAGAGGATTCTTTCTTGAATGTTCTACAGCAGAACTGCATTATTGTGCTGAAACTCAAAACGTCCCTCAACCGACTAGTAACTAGGTAACTAGTAACTAGTAACTAGGTAACTTACCATCAACTTGCACAGTGGCTACATTTTCTAGTAGTCACACAGATGGCAGTAATCGTTAATGTAGTAACAATTAACGTTTAATAATCCTGTTGATGTAGTAAAATATAACTAAAATGACCTGAAATGTCACAACCTCTAATATGCACAGAGAATTTGGAACGAAAAGAGAATTTGGGTGAAGCCGTGGCTCGACGTGGCGCTGGAGGCAGGAACAAGGTAACGGTAGTTAGGCTGGTAACTCGTCACACTGCCAGATAACGCCACGCCTCAGATGCAGATGTGTTAATCAGCCAGATCATCTTCTAGTGCCCCCAAACCTCGTCAGCTCTGCTACAGCCCTGCAGACGATACTCCTGTCCTCTATCGAAGCACTTTGACAAGTTAGGAGAGTTGACTTGGTGTTGTCTGTGTATGAGCACAACTTTGAGCCTTGTGTTTCTCGTCTGAATAAACGTTTCTAAAACATGATCTTCCTCTCGTTTCTGCTTTATTAGAGAGTTCACACTAGAGAGATGAGAATGATGGGTGAGAGGGGAGGAAGACGTGACCGAGGTCCCGGTGTTGTGCCAAAATTGGTATCCCCGAGAAAAATTGCAGTGACAGTTTGTTTGTGTTCTGCTTCTGCACAAAGAAGTAAAGAGGCAGACCGACGTGAAGCCTGATTACTTCCTTGTGTCAGTGGATGCTTGAGGTTTGAGAGGAACATAAACAAGGTCACTCTCAGTAGATGACTTTCATTCTTTGTAATCCCTGTCAAAGGTTTATTAGTTATTTTCTTCCCTGATGTGAAACCAAGGTGAAAGAAACTCGATTTATTTAGAGGAAGTGAATTTTTGAACACTGGGCAGAATTCAACCCACAAACATTTTACTAACTTGGTAATGAAAAATAAAAAACTAAGTGCAATTTGTATATTTTTTTTATTGCAGTGGATTACATAACAGGTATTCAACATTTCAACATCAGTCATTGTAAAGTCAATACAACAAAGGAGCGCTAAGTGTGGAACAAATGCTGGCAGATCAAGTTAAATCGCTTCCCTTTGATGGAGAATCGGGTCCTGCAAGGTGTGTCCGTCACCCTCCACACATTTCACGACGACTTCATTCACACACAGGCCATCCAAGTCCACGGACCGGGACAGCAGCCATTTGTTCTGAGCATCGAATAAGAGCACATCCTCTTAAAATAAACGAAAGGTCATTTGGCTTTTATTCTCTGGTGGATGTGGCGGAGAGAGAATTTCACACCTGCAAATAAACCAAGCTGAGGGTCTGGGATGGGAGGAGATGCATGAGGCTCAACGCCAAACACGCTAATGCAATGTGTTGAATTCAGCTCACACCAAACGCCTTTCCCATGCTATATATATATAAAAAAAAAAAAAAATGTATTCCCTTTCTAAAAAGCGCAATTAGCTGGCGGAGGAGACTTGCTGGCAGCAGAGATTGAAAGTCTGGCGGCGGTACAAAATAGCTTGGTGGTACATAATATCACTCCCAGTGGGCACATACTCTGAAGTGGAAGGATAAAAGCATTATAGTGCTGTTAAAATCAAGAGCTGAGCAAGGAGCGCATGTCACATCGTTCAGTGGGTTAGTCCCCTGGTCCATAAATTGGCCCCTGGTTACACTAGAGAGCATCAAGCAGCCAATAAGAGACTCTGAAGTCACTACTGGGCACAAGCTGCTGTTCAGTGGGTGTGTATGGATTGTCCAGCATTCCCCGATTTTATTGGTCTTGATTCTCACTCAATTGAAGCTCATGAGCAAGTCAGAAAGGAGGTATACATACATATACACATATATATACACACACACACACACACACACACACACACAGCTCTGGAAGAAATTAAGAGACCACTCCAAACTTTTCTTAAAGGGGGGGTATTGTACTCATTTGGGGCTATTTAAACTGTTCCTGGGGTCTTTACAAGACGTTTGTGAAGTCTATATAAAAAAAAATCCTAAAACCAGCTTCTGTGGTGTGTTTCAGTCTCTCATTTTCTCCATTGTAGAGAACAGGCTGTTTTGAGGGCGTGTAGGTTGTATGTAATGAGCAATGCTCTGATTGGCCGCCTCACGCCTCACTCACGGCGTGAGGCGGCCAATCAGAGCAGTGCTCATTACATACAACCTACACGCCATCGCCTGGCGTTGACAGAGAGCAGAGCGCTCATGCTAACCATGGCGGCCGCTCCAGAACCAACACTGAGACCGGACATGTTTGAGCCGGAGTCTGACCCAGAATGGGAAGAGGCAGCTGAGCGGTTCCACTTAGTTTCTCAATGATAACAATTCTGTGTAATATTGTACTTTCGTGCCTTGTGTTTGTGTATGTGGGTGTGTGAGTGACACTCTCTGCTGTAGCCGGTCTGTTTATGGCTCATGTCCATAAGCTTATTGAATACAACTTGCAGACAAGCTAGGATTGACAATTTTGTTGAGCCAGTTAACCAATATATTATTGGATGCAATCTATTTGCATCCAAACAACCAAACGCGATTGTACTAATGGTGGCTAAAGTTTACCAAGCCTGACACGTTCGACAGACTTATAAAACAGACACTGGTCCCAACAAATAACTTAAAGATGAGTCCTGACTCCAACCAATAACTTTACTTTTACTTTACTTTACTTTTAATGACTCCAGCTTTAGTTTTCTTACTTCTTCCACAAGCCCGTGGCTAGCCCCGCTAGCTCGTTAGCTAACCAGCAGTGAATATACTAACCAGACTAATTTGGTAAATTCAATCAAAACATGGTGACACTTACAGATTCCAATTTTGCAGATGGGTCACGTACCTTATGAATTGCTCCATCTTTAAGCTTCAATTTAGATGCTAATCCTGCCGTTGCTCAAGCAGTCTGAGGACTGATCATCACACAGAAAAATGAGCTAACTGTAGCCGAGCTAACTGTAGCTGGGATGTTAAAAATAAAATGAATCCCTCTGTCCTGCATTTTCGCGTGTTGGGAGACTGTGCAGGGATCTATGTTGCTGCCTGCATCCTACAAAATAATAACTGGAGAGTTGATATATCTCCTGATATGTTGTTTTAGCTTCAGTCGTCGCAAAGTAATGGTGCATTCCAGTGTACTCGGAAAAAACGGCGTCCGAATGTGATATGCGCCGATTCTCTTCACTAATGGCGCTGTAGTAGTTGATGTTGAGTTTAGATGCTTGTAACATTCTGAGACTTACCATACAAACATGAGTTTGCTGCGGGCGATTATGTTTTCCCGAGCAGATGCACTGGAACACATTTAGATTGGAAGTTAGGAATACCGACTCGGAATGATCGATTTCCGAGTACAATGGAATGCACCATAAGCAACGGCTTGCGGCGCTGCAGTTTGCTGACATTTTGAGGTAAATGGGATTGGTTGTTCACCTGGGCGTGGGCATGCTCTGAGAGGGGCTGGATTTAGCGCCCCTTATGACGTCCAAAGGGACCACTTTCTGAAACGGGCTGTTTTTCTCCTATCTTTGGCACCGTTTTGGGAAAAAGGCAAAATACAGAAAAACGGGTTGACTTCCAGATTTCAAATTTTCTCAGCTGCTTAGGGAAGTAATTTCCTGTGGAACATGTATAAGCGCCAGGAATAAATCGTTTTCCATAACATGGGACCTTTAAATCAGCATCTCTACATTCCATTCCAGTGTCTGTTGAATTCCAACACAGGCACAACTCATGTCAGTAGTTTATAGAATAAAACAAAAATGTTCATTTTACTCAAACACATACCGATAAATAGTAAAACTCTTAATTTTTTCCAGAGCGACAGACAGACAGACAGACAGACAGACAGACAGACGTCCTTTCTGACTTGCAGTGAGGCTGAATGAATGTATGACAGATAATTACAGGTGCTTCGATGTTCCTTCCTCTGCAGTCCGTTTGACACGATCACAACAGATCTGGCTATGAATCACTACTGTCCCTTAACACGTGGAAGATACTTAGAAACGACGGGTCGGCCTGAAGGAGAACAGACAGAATACAAGACAGACCCGCCAAAAAACGCTTCATCCTGAGGCAGAGCGGCAGTGACCCGTCCGGTAACGGGGGAAACTGGCCGCAATACAAATGGGACCTACGAGAAGAAAAAACTATCACTACTAAAAGATCATATAATCCAGTGCACGTTTCGACAGTTGACACAACAGGATAAAAAGTGAGCAGCTAGAGTAGAGACGCCCGTGGTAGTGTTCTCTCTTACATCCACTTCAAAACGTATTTACAGTAATAAATTAGCCCGTCTCGGAAATGAGGGATTTAAAAAGCAAAAAAAAACACAAAGTCAACACGATCATGACTTCCCTTTGTGACACGCTACAATGGTTACAAGGTTACAGTGTAATTACATTGTAATTACACTGTAACCTGCACAAGTAACAAACAAACACTGGAAATGCATCTACGATATGACAGTAGTACTGACCGGCTACAAAAAGGAATTCCCTCATTTAATACAAATACGTTTAAAAATGACTTTCAGAAAAACACTTAGAAGGAAAGCTTAAGATGTGTCCCGTCAAAAACAACAACAACAATCCAGCCGATGAAGAACAAACATAACAGCAATCTGGATGAGAAATGATCATGAAAATGTTCATCTTGACTGAAAACAATTCAATCAGGAGAGATAGAAAAAGAGATGCAGCACTAGCAGAAAAATAGCTGTATAACACTGTACGCTGGTTGTGTGTGTGTGTGTGTGTGTGTGTGTGTGTGTGTGTGTGTAGGCATTGATGGGCTTCTATTTAAAAACAACAGGTTATAAAACATTGTATGGATTATTGTGTGTGTCTGGGGTGGGGAGGGGGCGCTAATGGGTTTCTAAAAACAGCATGTTATATAGTGTGTGTGTGTGTGTGTGTTCATATTCAAGAGCATGAACCCTCTAGCCCCATAAATCTTCGGTCCGGCCGAACTTGAAGATCAGGGTGCTACAGAGGGAGGAAAGAAAGGCGATGTACATCAGAACAGACGCACCGGTGAAGTTTACCGTCAATAAACCACCTGAACATTTCAGTACTATGAGAAGGTTTGGCTCCCCCCCGCCTCCCGCCTCCCGCCTCCCCCCCCCCGCCTCCCTCTCTGATGCAGACAAAAGAAATGATGATCCCAATAGTCAACAGTAAGCGCTGCTCACCGCCGTGGTTCTGTTGACATCAAAATGTACCCATAACATCTGCAAAGCTGGCTTTGTGCAGAGGGGGAAGCAAGATGTTTACACGCCAAAATAAAGCGTTTAATAAGGGATTAATTCAGACATGAGCCTACAAGTTATTCTAACCCAGTTATACACGTCGACCCAAAACCCAGTAAATTGAGTAACTGGGATAAGAGAGGATTATCTGTGCTGTTTCCTGATGCTGAATCCTACAACAACTGAATGTCAGAGAAAATCATACCGACTCCCGCTGCATTTTTGCAAACTGAAAAAGAGGACAGATGGTTTTGTTACTGGACTAGTGATAAAAAGCTGAATTCGGTGTTTTGTGTAATCCTTACCTGAAGAAGATGAAGGCGTTCTGAAAGAAGACAGCCAAGCCGGGCGCCACTTCCTTCTCTACAAACACACAAGAAAACACAGATCAAACGAGATGAGACGCCTGGCAGATGGTGTTCAAAACAACTGTACCAACCACAACTGCACATAATGTGTTTAGATGAAGTACAACAAGAAATGAGCAAAGAAAACAACATTTAGAAAAGGAAAGGCAAGAATAGTAAAGCCGGTAGGGATTCGGTGTCTTGCTCAAGGACACTTCAGCAGGGCGGATGCTTCAGACTAGACCATGTTGTTGGAGGGCGGTCTCGCTACGCCACCCTGCTGCCCCTGAACTATGGTTTCAACCGGACTGTGGCGACCTACAGCTTAGAGCAGCGGTGTCCAGCTCACAGCTACAGCTGCAGACCGGACACCACTGGGTTAGAGAAACTGTCTTGTGATTGGGAAAGTTGCTGGTTCGAGTCCCAGATTGTCCTGGACTGTGTAAATCTGGTTGGAGAAAGAAAAACCTTCTCCCTTCCCTGTCGAGGAGCCACTCGGGAGCTCAGGGGCCACCAGTAGAAGACTGTGGCTGTACTGGGCGGCTCCCAGGGGCCACCAGTAGAAGACTGTGGTTGTACTGGTCAGCTCCCAGGGGCCACCAGTAGAAGACTGTGACTGTACTGGGCGGCTCCCAGGGGCCACCAGTAGAAGACTGTGGCTGTACTGGGTGGCTCCCAGGGGCCACCAGTAGAAGACTGTGGTCTGTACTGGGCGGCTCCCAGGGGCCACCAGTAGAAGACTGTGACTGTACTGGGCGGCTCCCAGGGGCCACCAGTAGAAGACTGTGGCTGTACTGGGTGGCTCCCAGGGGCCACCAGTAGAAGACTGTGACTGTACTGGGTGGCTCCCAGGGGCCACCAGTAGAAGACTGTGGCTGTACTGGGCGGCTCCCAGGGGCCACCAGTAGAAGACTGTGGCTGTACTGGGTGGCTCCCAGGGGCCACCAGTAGAAGACTGTGACTGTACTGGGTGGCTCCCAGGGGCCACCAGTAGAAGACTGTGGCTGTACTGGGCGGCTCCCAGGGGCCACCAGTAGAAGACTGTATATGCTCAGTCAGTTTTCCCTGCTAGATGATGAATCAACTCCATTGTGTGAGCAGATTATTAGCTCATGTTTCTCTCAGCCAGGTTGGAGGTGAGTCCTGATCCCTCAGGTCTCATTTCCTGCCTCAGACCTGAGAGCGCTGCTGGAATAGAAAGTTCATTTGGCTTTTATAAATGGAGACAGATCTTGCGTGACTCCCATTAACCTGCTATGGAGCAGCTCCAGGCTGTGCATGGCCACGAGAAACAGTTTGTACTGAGATCAGTTTCTGGCTAACAGACACATTGCTCTGCTCTGCCCTCGGCCACAATAAACGGTCTTCACCTTTAAACTGGGACTAAATCATGACTGTAGGACAGCATCAGGATTAGTAACACCTACCCTGGGCCTCTCAACCTTCCCTTCTGAGAACCAACTATTCATTAGGTTTGAACTCAACATATTAAATGCTTCAATCCCTTGTCATCTCTCCTTGACTTCATTTGCAGAAGTCTATAGGTGGGTAACTAAAAAGTCCTTTGAAAAAGACTGAAAGAAATTTGAAAAAGAATTAAAGTCCAAGCCTGCAAGAAAAGTGTTTACGGGTTTACGGGTTCATCTGGGGGAAGCGGCGGCGCTGCTGCACTTTTACATGACGTCAAACCCCGATATAGTGTATAAGGAAAACTATATATATTACTAAATCGTTTACATCCACAGTTTCATCAGCTGACAGAACCGATGAGTTGAAGAGCAAGCGTGTGACAGAGTGAGTGACTCATGAGTTATTATATGACGGGGGTGTCGTGGCACAGCAGTGAGCCACAGAGCAGATCCCAGAGCAGTTTGCCTTGAGAGTTTGAAGAAAAATAAATAAATAAAACACTGAAATGTAACAAGAGTGGAATTTAATTGAATGGGAGGCTGAAGAGCCACTCGCGGCCCCGAGCTGAATCTAATTTCCAATTTTCGTTTGCAAGGGGCTACAGCGATTATTTCTACCCTCCATGGAGCACTCGTTCCTGAACTAGACACCCTGGAGTGAATTTTTTAAAATGGTGTTGAAGGCAAAAAAGTTTCACGAGTCCCTTTATTTTTAGCAGCTAATTATTAGTTCCCAGAGAGGCGAGAGAGAACATGTATCAAAGGAACCTGGTATTTTATTTGCTGATGAGTGAAGGAGCAGGTGGTGTGTCCTGAGCAATGCATTATATCCACAGAAGATAGACAGACACTTTATTGATCCCTGGGGGGAAATTCTGCCCAATCATCATTTTACATTTTCACTTCAGTTTCTTCTTAGACAGCTAATGAAATCTCACGAGCCACATTTGGCTTTTCGGCAAAGTTGAGAGAAAGTTTTCTTATCCAGTTCATACCAGTCCCCTGTGTGCCTCATTATACTCACTTTCACCTCCTCTCTACCTCCCACTGACCCCGAGACAGGAAACGTTCAAGGCCACTGCCGTGTCACTCTGGACACATTTGGTGAGTTAACCATCCAGGTAGGGGAGAAACAGGAGGGCACGTTTGCAGAGGTTTGTGTATGTAGCAGCGTCACAGGCAACCAATCAGGAGCCAGGAATTGGTTAGGAGCCATCAAATTGATTGGCACAGAGAGAGTATGGTGACAAAGTTTGAGAACAGGCAAAAGCTGAGCATAACTGAGGCGTTCAAATGTTATGGTCTCAAAAAGTTGCTGGCCAGAACGAATGTGGGAGTCGAGTTGCACAGAAAGTGACAATGACAGGGAATGACTACGCCTACAGGTGACGGATTTATCTGCCGAAGACAACTTCAGGGTTTCTGCAGGTTTTAGCAAGTTAAATGTAAGACTTTTTAAGACCTTTTTAATGCCACTAAGCAACAGACAAATTTTGCGACAAAAGTTAATGCAAAACAGTAGTATTTGACAGCTGTTTTATGTTTTTCACTCTGCATGTGCGATTCCAAAGCTTTGATTCCCATTGTGCTTCATTTGAAGGTTCAAATGAAGCTTTGTGCTCCTTTGACTCCACTGGCTTCAACCAAGTAGCACACCTGCTGCTGTCCACCCATGTGTGGCTGAATTTGCACTTCCCATAGTAGTTGGCCGTGGCAGAGAGCATAAAGAAATGATTCACACTGGTACAATTGATTGCAACATAATTGCACCATAATTGCACCATTGTACTTGGAACTCTGAAAAAAACGACCTCCGACATGGAAAAGTGCAATAGAACAGTAAATGGTAAATGGCTGCATTTATATAGCTCTTTTGTCCAAAGCACTTTACAGTATATGCCTCTCACTCTCTCACACACACACACACACACACACACCCACACACACACACACACACCGACGGCAGTAAGCTACCATGCAAGGTGCTGGCCTGACCATCGGGAGCAATTTGGGGTTCAGCGTCTTGCCCAAGGACACTTCGACATGTGACTGATATGATAGAAGTCTTTACTAGCGGTGGTACTAGCCTACTAACGTTAACGTTACTAGTTCACTGATATGATAGAAGTCTTTACTAGCATGGTACTAGCCTACTGACGTTAACGTTACTAGTTCACTGATATGATAGAAGTCTTTACTAGCGGTGGTACTAGCCTACTAACGTTAACGTTACTAGTTCACCGATATGATAGAAGTCTTTACTAGCGGTGGTACTAGCCTACTGACGTTAACGTTACTAGTTCACCGATATGATAGAAGTCTTTACTAGCGGTGGTACTAGCCTACTAACGTTAACGTTACTAGTTCACCGATATGATAGAAGTCTTTACTAGCGGTGGTACTAGCCTACTAACGTTAACGTTACTAGTTCACCGATATGATAGAAGTCTTTACTAGCGGTGGTACTAGCCTACTAACGTTAACGTTACTAGTTCACCGATATGATAGAAGTCTTTACTAGCGGTGGTACTAGCCTACTGACGTTAACGTTACTAGTTCACCGATATGATAGAAGTCTTTACTAGCGTGGTACTAGCCTACTGACGTTAACGTTACTAGTTCACCGATATGATAGAAGTCTTTACTAGCGGTGGTACTAGCCTACTGACGTTACCGTTACTAGTTCACCGATATGATAGAAGTCTTTACTAGCGGTGGTACTAGCCTACTGACGTTAACGTTACTAGTTCACCGATATGATAGAAGTCTTTACTAGCGGTGGTACTAGCCTACTGACGTTAACGTTACTAGTTCACCGATATGATAGAAGTCTTTACTAGCGGTGGTACTAGCCTACTGACGTTAACGTTACTAGTTCACCGATATGATAGAAGTCTTTACTAGCGGTGGTACTAGCCTACTGACGTTAACGTTACTAGTTCACCGATATGATAGAAGTCTTTACTAGCGGTGGTACTAGCCTACTAACGTTAACGTTACTAGTTCACCGATATGATAGAAGTCTTTACTAGCGGTGGTACTAGCCTACTGACGTTAACGTTACTAGTTCACCGATATGATAGAAGTCTTTACTAGCGGTGGTACTAGCCTACTGACGTTAACGTTACTAGTTCACCGATATGATAGAAGTCTTTACTAGCGTGTGGTACTAGCCTACTGACGTTAACGTTACTAGTTCACTGATATGATAGAAGTCTTTACTAGTGGTGGTACTAGCCTACTGACGTTAACGTTACTAGTTCACTGATATGATAGAAGTCTTTACTAGCGTGTGGTACTAGCCTACTAACGTTAACGTTACTAGTTCACTGATATGCGCCGTTTCTCCTCACCAATAGCGCTGTAGTGGTTGATGTACAGTAGGTCAAGCAGATGAACTGACCGTATGGCGGCATATGAGTGACAAAATCTGCGAGCGCAATTGAGATCACCGCGCGCGTAATTCAAACAGCCGCGCACACATATTATTTTTGAGAGCGCTTTCACAGCACTCACGCGCAGAATATATCTGCTCGCGAGCAATATTATAACCTGCGAGGAGAAATCCATGCTTTGAGCGCGCGCGCAGAATCCGAAGCAGCGCGCACAACTATCATTGCTCTCCTGCTCGCGAAACTTTCACCTGCTCGCTCGCAAGTGTTTTTTCTTTTTGGCAGTAAGTGGGCGGACCCAGTCACAATGGTATCCCTAAATCTAATTGGTTACAGTCCTCGTCTTCAGTCCTCTCGCAACCAGAGACAGCTCGCCTTCAAAGTAAAAGTTGTGCGTTTTGAAGGGTGTTGGCTGCAGCAGCGGTCAATTTAAGGAGAGCTAAACTAAATAAATAAACAAATAGCCTAAAGAATGAACATAATTCATAACTGTAATACAGTAATATTTCTGCCACTTTCCCATAACTGATCGTGAATAAATTGCCAAAGGGCGCGAACACTGGAATTATTATAGTGATTCATGTATGTATGCAATGATTCATGTATATATATTCATCAACGTATTTATTTGATTAAGGCTACTTAGGCCGAATCCCATTTCTCATTTTCACCCCTACCCCTCGTTTTCGAGTGCCCCTCGCCCTTCGGCTTGGCCCTCGGAACAGAGTCACAAGGGGTAGTGGTTGAAATCTCCCCCTATAAAATGGGACAACCCTTCAAGACCCTGATACGTCATCGATGATGTTTACGTAAACAGACGGGACGAGTTTGTTATCGGACATTACACACATCACAGTGACATTTGCCATTCATCTGATGGCGATAGAGAAGCATGGACGCTCGCGATTCGTTCACAACCTATACGTTTCACGCTATCAATCGATCAAACAAGTCATTAAATAAAAGAGTGGACATAACTCTTTTTTCTTCCATCAACCACTTCATAGAACATAAAGCTTTATTGTTTCTCCTTCCTTGTTTACTTGCGCCGATACAAAAAGGCCAATCACTGTAACCAATTAGATTTAGGGATACAATTGTGACTGGGTCCGCCCACTTACTGCCAAAAAGAAAAAACACTTGCGAGCGAGCAGGTGAAAGTTTCGCGAGCAGGAGAGCAATGATAGTTGTGCGCGCTGCTTCGGATTCTGCGCGCGCGCTCAAAGCATGGATTTCTCCTCGCAGGTTACAATATTGCTCGCGCGAGCAGATATATTCTGCGCGCGAGTGCTGTGAAAGCGCTCTCAAAAATAATATGTGTGCGCGGCTGTTTGAATGACGCGCGCGGTGATCTCAATTGCGCTCGCGGATTTTGTCACTCATATGCCGCCATATGACCGACTCAGAACTATCGAATTCTGGCATAAATGGCTTTTTTGAAAGGACTGTGCCTGTGATTTGGCAAGGCAGAGGCGCTAAAGCAGCTAGCTAAAGAGTCTCTGAGGTAAAGCGAACTCGGCGTGTGGTTCCACTCTACTGCCAAAAAACAAATCCGTTCCTTCACTGAAGTGACGTAAATCACTATACATTTTGCATCAAAGGCAACATACTAAAGTAACTTAGTCGACATCAGCAGTCACATTTTTAAGACTTCTGAAAATTATATTTAAGACTTTACAACAAAAAAAGACAATTTAAGACCTTTTAAGGCCTTGAACTTAGATAATTCAATTTAAGACTTTTTAAGGACCCGCGGAAACCCTGAACTTTTACCGGCGTGGGTGTTCATTTCAGACCCTGGTTGCATTCAGGTGATGTGGGAATATTTGTTGGAATGGCTTGTCGGCTCAAAACACTCCCATTGCTTCAATAACCTAGTAAATGGCAGCCATGTAACTGCTTTCACTACAGGAATGATCAGACTAACTTTTTGTGTCATTTAGTATCATGTTATGTTGAGTCCCATCATTCTGGTGTCTCTCCAGAAAAGTACCCTGGCACCAAAAAGGACCGTTTCTGTACAATAAGACAATGAAGACTGAACTCCCTGGCTCCAATTTGAGCAACGAAATGGATTTTTTTCAAGCCTTGACAAGCCTCTCCGAGGAAGTAACAGTCTGTCAGTGTGAGAAGAGATGAGCAGTCGGATATGATGGAGGGAAGTCTTTCCCCACAGCAGAGAAATAAATAAAGAAATGTCACGTTGACATGGAGTGGATTTACTTGGATTTCTGAAACATAATACACAGGATCTGATACGACTAGAGCCTGTGTGGTTACTGCTAGTCATGGATACCCTTTCTCACTGAAAACTCAAACTAGCACTGCACCAACAACCAGAGGCTAACGGGATGCCTGGCCCTTCGGTCTTGAAATGTAGTGGCTCCAGGTCATCGATACTCCACCGATTTACGTTTACGCCACTTAGCTGACGCCCTTAGCCAGAGTGACTAAGAGAGTGCAACAGTAGAATAAGACCAAATCACCAAGAAATTACAAAAATTACAAGTAAGAGTTACTGGGCAAATAAATGGAATAGGAGCTATGGAGAAAGACTCTGACCATTCCCACTGAACATTGAGTTCAGAGTCATATTGGCCCCAACTCATGATGATCACCATATCCACTCTACTCCGACCCATTACAGTTACACTATAGGGTCAAAAGTCAGTGGACACCCCTACTAATTATTGAGTTCAGGTGTAAAATGGCAGCCATGTAACTGCTTTCACTACTGGAATGATCAGACTAACTTTTTGTGTCATTTAGTATCATTGTTATGGACCGTTTCTGTACAAGAAGACAATGAAGACTGAACTCCCTGGCCCCAATTTGAGCAAGGAAATGGATTTTTTTCCCAAGCCTTGACAAGCCTCTCCGACGGGAGAGGAAGTATCAGTCTGTCAGTGTGAGAAGAGATGAGCAGTCCGATATGATGGAGGGAACTCACTGTCCACAGCAGAGAAATAAATAAATAAATGTCACGTTGCTTCCCCATGACATGGATTGAGAGTGGATTTACTTGGATTTCTGAAACATAATACACTCAGGATCGATTGGCCTGCACAGAGCCCTGACCTCAACCCCACTGAACCTTTGGGAGGAATCAGAACGCCGATGGTGAGCCAGGCCTTCTCCAACATCACTGCCTCACCTCACTAATGCTCTTTTGGCTGAATGGGCACAAATTCCCACAGACACTCCAACAGCTTGTGGAAAGCCTTCCAGAAGAGTGTGGGGGGGGGGGGGGGGTCCAACTCCATATTAATGTCGATGGTTTTAGAATGGGATGTCCTGCATCATATAGGTGTGATGGTCAGGTGTCCACTGACTTTTGGCCATATAGTGAATCATGTTAGCACTGACAATTCCCACACAGTTTTCCCTTCAATTTCTGCTATTCGAGGTCTAAATGATGCCATAAAAACCTCACATCAGACAGGTAAGTGGACAGCAGAGCCAGATACAGGTATTACAGCTATTACGGCTCGGCTTGTCCGGCTGCTGATAATCCAGGCACCTCTGCAATCACACCACTGCCAAAGATTGCAAAAAAGCAATGGTTTTGTTGGTAATGGTTTTAGGGAGTGGAAGTGGAAGAAAGGAAGTAAGTAAGTAAGTAAGTAAACCTGCGAGCAAACAAGACAGAAATACAACAATCAATGAGGAAAATGGAAAAGGAAAAAAGAATCACAAGACAGAAATAATGAAACCTTGTTTGGTACCTTTTTATTGCAACACCACTTGCATATTTTTCTCTACATTTTGTGGAGGATGAAACTAGTATGGAAAGAAAGTAAGCAAGACATAAGACAAGAGCATAAGAGAAAGGAAGAGATACTGCATGAAGGAAAACGTACAGAACACACGACAGAAAATGCAAACACAACAAGCAAGAAGGTACACAAGAATGAAATGACAAAGAGTCTAAGACGGATTAAAGCAAGAAAAGGAGATGAAGCCAACGAGGGAAAGCAAGAGGCAGAGAGACACAGGACAGAAAGAGAATAAGACAAAGCGAGACACTCACTGGGCACTACGTAGCCGCCAAACAGGATCCAGATGGAGGCGATGAGCGAGCCAAACATCATCATGAAGCCGATGAACAGCCAGAGACGAGCTCCTGCAGGGACGGAGACAGGCTAATCACTCTAATTACTCTTCAGCGCTTCACAGTTCAACACACACACACACACACACACACACACACACACACACACACACACACACACACACACACACACACACACACACACACACACACACACACACACACACACACACACACACACACACACACACACACACACACACACACACACACACACACACAGCAGCCTTCTCCATGCGTGTCCACAAGCTGACCATGCCACATACATGACCTTATATGCATTCATTGTAGCGTGGGAGGCCCCGGGGGGAACGGCACCGCTAGCCCTGGCAGTGCCTTGCTATACCCACTATATACATGCAGGAGTGTTCCTCAATACCAAAATGCCAAGTCCAAACTAAACCTGATTCAATTGATACCATTAAAAACAACATAAAAACTTCTAAATGTATGCAAAATGTATTAAACCTTCAATAAAACAACAAAACACTGTTAAAAGTCTTTTAAGTAGTCGATTGGCTCCTTCTGCACCCTTTTTTACTGCTCTCTCTGCTGCTGCTCTTTCACTCCTTTTTAATTTATTGTTCTTCTTTTGTATTTAAATCATGTCTGTATCATTTCATTTTTTATTGCTGTAAAGCACTTTGTGAACTCTGTGTCTGAAAAACGCTATACAAAGAGTTATTATTATTATTATTCTCAAGAACGTGAAAACAGAAAATACATCTTTACAGTTTCAGAGGCTGCGTGTCAATTCCTTTCCCAGCCGTCTCAACCGGCTCTCTACCACAGACTACATCGCTGTATGGACTTGATGTGTCCAACTCATCATGGAGGACAGAGGAAACACACAAGGACGCACTGCTCCAGCTGACATCACCAATTAGCAGCACACCTTCAACCACACGGGGAGAAAGTGATTGGATCTGGTGTAGTGAGACCCTTCACTGCCACAGGACTGGTCAGAGGGAACGCTGCCTCTATCCCTGGCAGTGCCTTGTGCTCCCCACTGAGCTACACAGGACCCAACTAATGAGACACCACACACACACACACACACACACACACACACACACACACACACACACACACACACACACACACACACACACACACACACACACACACTATAACTCCTGCTGATACACACACAGCAGATACTGGAGAGCAAAGTGCGACTGAGGCTGAGCTGATTAGACTGAAAGCATGACATCCCTGTGTGGCAGACTGGGGGGAGGGAGGGGGTGAGGCATAGGGACTGGGGGGGGAGGGAGGGGGTGAGGCATAGGCTGGATCCAGGAGAGAGTCGTCGGTGCACTGATTCTCCCAGTGTGAGAGGCTGACGGAGGGAGGGAGTCGACAGGCGATGGGGAGGACCGGGGGTCGGCTGTATGGAGCGGAGAGTGAGCGGAACCAGCAGCAGCGACCGACCGAGGTCCGCGGGTGGGTTGCGGGGTTGGAGCAGGATGCTCCTGGAAGCCTGGCGGACTGGCAGCCTTGGTGCTCCGCGGCTGGCCTGCCGAGGGAGACGGCGCTAAACACCTGCCATCGACACCGGGTCGTATTATTGTTGCTCTGCTGGCCTGTTAACTCTGCCTCCTGCCTTCGTCCCCGTCTGTCACGGACCCGGTATTAAGTTGTTATTAGCGATAGCCTGGACAAGAAGCATGCACACACCAAAGCACACACCAGGAGAAACACACCTGTCCTCCCAAGGCAGCCCTCTCCATAGGTGTCCCCTCTCACCTGGCCGTTAGAAACTGCATTGATCCTGAAAATTGAGACACATGCAGAGTGAGAACACACAGAGGGAGAAAATCCATCTAAAAACAGGATTGGCCAATGACATCACAACGATGTGAGATGGTCAATAACTGATCCCCAACTGATCCCAATGCAGGGATCGTTTGGTGAAAACTGCAGTTAATGTCGACTCCCATCTTTGAGAAATACATTCAGGTTTGCTTTACTGAACTGGAAACTGACTTTGTAGATTATTTTGTTATTTTGTTGAGCTTTTTAAAAACGGCAACAGCGCTAAGCTTCTTCTTGGGTTTGATCTCTTTGAGATCTCACTGAGGGTTACACAAACATAAGCAAGCAGCGATATCAATACTAGAAGATTGTCGGCTGCGTGTGTTTATATAACTCTCTTCTATCAATGACCGCCAATGAAAAAGCACCAGAAACTCTTCTGATGACACCGCTGCTCAGACATTAGTTCATGTTGCCAAATCTAGAAAAAAAAACTGTCTAAGGTTACAGAAAAAACATGAGTTTTTGCTGTAATGCATCTCGTCAGATTACCTCTGTGTTTACGGACATGAGACAGCAAAGCACAGCAACCGATGAATTGAAGTAATTCATTGAGAATGTAATAAATATTCTAATAGCCATGTTACCAGCATCCCCACCCTCCCCAAACCAACCTTCCTCTGATAGAGTATTAAAGTGTGTTATCACTCAGGGCTGCTCATCCTCTCTCTCTGTCAGGCCTAGAGACAGACCGATGTGCCCCCTGCAGTGACCGGTGCTTACATGAAGAACGCGATGGTTGAGAAGACGCCACACGTGTGGAAGGCGTGGTTCATCTGGTCCTGGGTGGGGTAGGTCACTGCTGCATCAATCATGATCCACCAGCCTGTGAAGAACTGGGAAGAGAATACAGGGTTTACACTCACAGGGCATGAATACACGAGCTACACTTTCCCTCAACCAATCAATCAATCGTCTACTTCAGTTAGTGATTTCCCGCAGCATTGCATTCTGGTCTATCTACTGTGGGTGTAGAAATTGGTCTGTCTCTCTCCTCTGATGGATTTCTCCTGTATGATTGTTGATCGTCGGTCTAGAAAGAAGCCCTTGCTCTTTGATTCTGATTGGCTGACACCGAAACCTGACGGTTACCTTTATGGTTTAGAGCCATGAGACATTTTCTGATATCAAACGGCATTGAAGCTGCACTGGAAATATCTCGTCATGACGCCATATTGTGTACGTTTAGCCAGTTATCCAATAAGAAGTCTAATCTCCCCATCAGGCGTGTCAGGTCTGTCAGTGTGCTGCCAGTTTGACAGACATGGAGATCAAGGTCCGAACCGAAGAACGAACATCAAATTAGTCACCGACAGCCGGCCTGCTAGCGACAAATCAACTTGAACAATTGATAAAATGATCACACCACACGGCCCGTCCAACCAGCCCACAGACCCACCAGGATTCATCCCGGTTCCCTATTGGCCACTCTGGCATTCTCCTTGTGTGTAGTCATATCAAAGTGCACTAAATGCTTTGGGATAACAAGAACGCAAATGGTGCAAGTTGCATAGTTAAATGAAATCAGCACAACCTCCCGAACATGTACAAGTGTTACAATTGCAAGCATTGTGCCAATTTGACCGTTTTATTTGGGAAAATTGCTCCTGCAAGTATTGCGGCAATTAGTTGAACATTCATGTTCATGTGGGAAGTTGACCTCTTTACACAGACAGACAGACAGACAGACAGACAGACAGACAGACAGACAGACAGACGCTGCACAGTTTGACAGTTCACACTTCTGCTTCCTGGGTCACACACCCTTACTTCCCCTCCACAAACTCCACAACACAGAAGAAACACTTGAAACTGGAGAGCAGTTCAGGGCTGCAACGGACAATTAATCTGGTTAAAATGGCAACTATCGTTTTGATTAATTAACAGAAAACATGAATCAAGCAGCTCAAAATCCAAAGCTTTGAGTTCTCATGTGTTTGGAGGATGCCATCTGTCAAGGCTTCTGCCAACCGAGGAGAAAGACGTCCTTTTGTTTGTTACTACAAAAACAATTAGTAAACTTCATTAACATTTCTAAGCATTATAATTGCATGTTATGGTAGAATAATAGCCGTCTTGTTGATAATGTAGAAACTCCACCATAATTACATTACATTTGACATTACAGTCATTTGGCAGACACTTATCCAAAGCCACTTACAATAAGTGCATCAACATGGTAGGCAAGAGAACCACTAGTCCTTCCAAGTGCATCTCCTTCCTGAACAAGCATCTAAGAGCAGAACCAGTACTAAGGTAAAAGAGCAATAAGTTAGCTACCTACTTTTTATTAAACAAATGAGACAAATAAGTAAATCAAATAAACAAGAGCTAAGACAAATAAGTGAAGACAAATAAGCAGGAGCTAAGAGGAAGGGTCAAGGTGTCTCTTGAAGGGTTTTTTTCCAGGCGCCTCGAGGCAGCAGAGCGAAGTGGTCGGGCGGGGGTGTAAGGCTTGACCATAGCCTGGAGGTAGGAAGGAGCTGTTCCTTTCACTGTACTTTCACAATACTTCCTTTGTGCATTTGCATTTTCTGATTATATGGACTTGCAGCCTGAGAGCTATTACAAGGCCAGAGGCCTCTGGACTCCATTGAGAGTAATTTGTGCCATTGTCGGGCTGTAGAGACGCCACATTAAAGTAGCATGATGTACACAGGGAGCAGCTCTCAGCTGAATGCAGGTCAGAACAGCAGCCTGATAAACGAGCTCCAACTAGTTCTGTGTGGTAATTGGCAGCTTTTCAAAGCATTTGATTGCTCAGCTTAATGGCCACTTGTATTGTATTGAGGGGGCATTAGGTCAAAAAGCTGAAAAAAGAAATTGAAAGTGTCACTCTTCACATGCACACACACTCACTGTCTCACATGCATGTTCACACACTCTCACTCTATATCTGTCTATCTCTACCACTGACCAGAACTCCTGCGACGATGGATGCCACAGCGTTCCTCTTCTCCCCCCAGTCGATGCATTCACACTCCGGCCAGCGGAAGTTATCCAGGAAGCCAGCCATCTGCAGCCCTCTTCCTCTCTTCTCTAATCCTCCTCTTCACAGGTGAACCTTCGGTGTCGGCAGCGGCTTCACCTGCTACTCCACACAGACCGTGGGCCGCTCTGCTTCTGACTGAGGAGATCAATTACTGTGTCTCAGTTACCTGGACAAGACACGGTAAAGCATGTAGTGTTAGCATCATCAATACACAATCACTCATCCAATATACAGCCTGGTTTCAAAATAGACGCATTTTTATATGCATTATTCTAGAAGGACAAATTGCAATATTAATAAATGCTTAAATTGTGAATACCAATTGAATGCAGAATTATTTATTACTAAAATACTAATTCATTACAAATTAAAAATGTTTTTCAGAGTTTCTGGCAACGGCAGATGGTGGAACATAATGCACGCCTCACTTTTTCATTATTATTAAATTGTATACCTACTTCTGAAACACCTGGTATAAATCTCTTGTAGGAGAAAACCTTACTCATCAGCAAAGGCACTTAACTGGGACAGCATTTGTTTTTACCTTTACTGTATAGTTATGATCCAATTTTTCAAATCGGTGTACATCCAATATAGCAAGCAGCTCTTGTTTAAATATAACCTCACTTCCTAAAATTGGTTTGACTGTTGTTCACACAGAGTTCACAGTTTATGCTTGAACTTCATAACAAAATACACCAAAAATACACTGTTGTAGGCGGTAGCGAGCAGCGTAAAACAGTGCAAAGAGTTGAGATTTGATTGAAATAAAGTGCTACTTGGTGGCTCATCCGTAAGCCGAATAGACGACTGACTACTAACTATTCAGTACAGGCCCTAAGACATGTTCTATCAGGTTGTTCTTTCACCAGTAAACAGGAACAACATTAAACTGACAGATTTTTTAACAGAGTTTGGCGTTAAGTTTTCTCCATACTAGAGTCAAAAGCACGTATTGGGGACAGTGTAGATAGATCCCTGTGGGCATACATATATCAACATATCCAACGTATAGATCCATATAGGCCTACATATGTCTACTGTGGCCCTGACACTTGTCAACCCCGAGAAGGTCAGACAGCAGTGCAGGGACTCTCTGGCTAATAACAACAACGTTTCTGTAGCTAATCTATACATCGCTAATAAGCATAGGGAATTGATTATGTCTGTTCTTTGGGTTGCAGATAGCATCCATTACTGAATAATGTTAACTAGCAGATACTGTAGACGTTAGCTAATGTTATATAACGATCTAATTCCTTTGATGGGCTGTAAAACAAAACTGTGTCAGGGTGCTAATGTTAGCTAGCAAACTAACGTTAACTGTTAGCTTGATGGCAACGTTAGCTGTTAGCTAGCAAGCTCGTGAAGTTCCGGCATAAACGAACTACCCTTAACGTTCGCATTGTGTATACACGATTCCAGCTTAAAAACCACCGTCACCACCGATACTTTTTTTACGTTTTTCTAAGCACGGTTACTTACGATTCAATGAAGATAACGTTATGCCTACCTTGTCGGTAGCCAGTGATTGCCTTCGGTTTCCATTTAGCAGTGTATACTGCTTCGCTAGGTCCGACCACAGCGTGTTGTGGGGGCGTGATAACAATATCGCTCAAATCACTGAAGCCTGCACACAATGCACTCACATACTATCGGATATATCGGGAAAACGAACATCCTACTTGGAAACGTCACATGAACGCAATTTAAAAGTCGGACGATTAAGTCGGAAAGTAGAGTTTCCGCCTTGATAACCTTACACCTTCTCACCATGGCGTAAGTCAGTCAGTCAACGGTAAAAAAAAAACAAAAAAACTTGCACCTTTATTACATGTTTGTAGTTAGCCAGGCTAAGCAACATTTATTTAAATGAAGTTCGTTAAATTAACTTGTTAAGCTGCAGCCTCCGTGTTTTCTTATCATTTGTCTTCTGTGTTTACTTTTCTGAAAAAAATAACAGCTGAATGCAACACTGTTTAGCAGCTGGCTTTGAAGTCCCGGATATCGGACCTTCCCACCAGCACGTGAATGCACAGTGAGCACTTGAGTTGAAATACTCAGTGAGCACTTGAGTTGAAATACTCTAGCTAACTCGGTGAAGTGTCCCTTTTCACACTGATCTACAGTCAGTTTTACAGTTTCTATACTAACGATAAAGGGTATGGAAAGCGACAACAACACTGATCCCTAGTACAATTTGTTTGTTTAAATTGTGTTTCCCCTGGCAATGTCTCCTCGGTTTGTCCTCAGTGTGTGTGTTGTTATGCCACTGCACAAGGAAATGATCGTGGGAGAAATGCACTTAATACATACATAAATACACAAATGTATTTCATTGTTCCCTGACTTACTTGTAGAAAAAAAATTTGGTTTACTGTTTGAAAAGCCAGTGACAGGAAAACAACCCACAAAATGATTGAAATATTTTCTTCCCTGGTGTGAAATTTATATGTTCCCCGTTTCCCGAGGTGAAGACACATTTTGGCAGGACTGCTGTTGTCTTGTAATGCAGCATTCCTGATTTTATGAACCTCAAACACAAGTCAAGGGTGGTACAGTGGTACAGATTACAGCAGTACAGACTGCATTACTGTCACTACTGCAATACCTGGACCAGGTATTTCAGGTATTTTACATTCAAATTATTAAGGTTTTCATACATTTGCATTGAATAGTTATTATAGTTGTTATTGTCAGCTAATCATGTCAAACTGCCAGATAGCTAGCTAAAAACTGTTAACTAGCATTTTGCTAATTCATAAAGGTGATGTATTTTATTTCGTGGAACAAAACGTAGTATAGCCTCCGTGTAGCACAGACTTTATTTTTTTGCCGTTTCTTGCAAAACCCATTCATATTTCATTTTGCACCACACACCAACTGGAAATGCTCATTTTACAGCCAACAAAATGACATCATCATTGGGGTCATTTCTAGTGAAGCTACGTATTTATCCTTTGCTGTCATACAAACTGCTTATTAGACCCACTGGAGTAATCAGGCTGTTTTTACTGCCACCAGTAAAACAACCTGCAATAAAGCTGATATGAACCTTGAACTACTTTACAGGCTGACTGATATAAAAAACACCTCAAACATTTTATACAATGTGACAACAGCATTCTCTTACTAATCTAGACTCCGCCTCCGAAGTCATTTGAGGACAAGTACAAGTCAATTTGCACCTGACTTAAAGGACTACACCGACTTTTGGGGAAATTGGCCAACTTACCCTTTATGTGACGAGGGGATTGGCAGAAAAAAACAACTGCATTATTATAACTGGATTATCTATCTTCCTACGTTAGATGATGCTAACTGGCTACGGGAGCTGAACCTAACATGTTAGCATGTTCGCAGGGCATGATGTTGGTGGTTCTCCTGTCGTAACATGGAAGCGTTAAGTTGACTACCGCACCACTTTGCCAAAACGTCAGCGAGTTGCGAGCCACAAACTGGAGTCCCCATCCCTTTACCAGCTTTACCCAATTCACACTCTGTTGAGCAGCTAAAGACAATACATCTATTAGCTCTTAGTTCTCTGGTGTCTGGCTTTGGGGAGGGAGTTGTTCATGCTCACAAATATTGACTGGGCTGTCCCAGACCACAGGAATACCACATATAGAGCATTAAATGGATTGGTAAAAGGGACTGGGGGCAGGAAAGATGGCTTCTGGTCAACACTCAAGTGTAGGAATATTCCCTCCTCATGGCCTCAGCCCAGAAGGGGCGGGTCAGGGTGTCAGAGGAGGGGTTAACTTTGTTATTGAGGAAGAGAGTCAGCTGCAGATGACAGCTGAGTGCTACGACAGGACAGACAAAAACAGATTTTCTCCTGATTCATCAAGGCTAGGCTTTTGACCCGTACCGTGTGTCTGTCAATCTCTGTGAAATGGTGTGACTGATCATCAACGGTGAGTCTTCTTTCAAGTTTCAAATCTGCCTGAAGTTTTGGCTTGAATTGTGTTTGTGTCAGTAAGATTACGCAATAGTCAATTCTTTGCACTTGAGACACGACACAAGAGAGAGATTTTGATAACATAGCACACCGCTGTGGGGCTGTATCCCTCCGTCTCAATTATATATCTAATTCAAGACTTCATAACAATTTGTTATGCCTCGTTTTTTCCTTGGTAAAAACAGGCTTGGAGGAAAGTTGCCAAACCACTTAAAGAGCATTCAAGTTTGAAAACAGGAAGAACCCGAATAAACCAAAATCTAATCTTCAATATAAAGCTGCTGTCTGAGGCCTGTGATGATGAGTCAGCATATTTCTAAGACCTGGCCAAAGGTTGTTAAACAAGTCAAGAGTGATGAGTCACAGGCGGAATAACTGACCGGTTTTTATATTACGGTTTTTGTGTGTGGTGTCATAATAAGCATTGCATTCAAAGCAATAAGAATTGAGTTGTTTAATTCACCAAAGAGTTGTTAAGTCACCAAAGAGTTGTTTAAATCACCAAAGAGTTGTTAAGTCAACAAAGAGTTGTTTAAATCACCAAAGAGTTGTTTAAATCACCAAAGAGTTGTTAAGTCAACAAAGAGTTGTTTAATTCACCAAAGAGTTGTTAAGTCAACAAAGAGTTGTTTAATTCACCAAAGAGTTGTTAAGTCAACAAAGAGTTGTTTAAATCACCAAAGAGTTGTTAAGTCAACAAAGAGTTGTTTAATTCACCAAAGAGTTGTTAAGTCAACAAAGAGTTGTTAAGTCAACAAAGAGTTGTTAAGTCAACAAAGAGTTGTTTAAATCACCAAAGAGTTGTTAAGTCAACAAAGAGTTGTTTAATTCACCAAAGAGTTGTTGTTTTTTTAGTTATCTCAAAAGCAAGTATTTTTGTAAAAGATACTCTTCTAGGATTTGACTGATAATTGGTTTGTGAAGCCCAATGATGATGTGATGTAATGTAATGTAATGATGTCCCATAATAAATAGCTGAGGCCATGAAGAGGGAATAGTATTGATTTATGATTGAAATGTCTATCATGAGCTCCAGTGCATCAGCAAGTTTCAAACTGATTTCACTCACATGCCATAATTACCGATTTACTTAATTGCATTGATTTATTTATAATGGTTATAATAGATAGATTTGTTGATTAAATTTTACTTCAGGTAAAAAACTCTACCGATAAATCTCACCATGCGATAGTGAGAAACATATCTTGGTCAATATGCAGACTGGAGGGATGTTTTAGAGTATTGCTGAACAAGCTCTCCAGCACCAAGTCTCAGATAAAGTTTGATCTACCGTTTTCTATCTATTTGCACACTTTTTTATTCAACTCGAGCACACATTTGATGTACTGTGCACACACACAACAGCATGTCAGGCATTCGACTTAAAACTTCAATACCACAAAATCCATTTTCCCCCATAGCATGGCCACTGGCAGGCTTTGGCCCAGACCTGTTCTCATCCATATTCATGTTGTTCTGTCCGTCGTCCAGCCTGCAGGTACGTGCTGCAGAAGCTCCGGGCTGCGGTGGGAGGTGGAGAGCAGCCGGAGAACCACAACACCGCACCGGCCAAAGGTGAGCTGGGAGGGAATGGATGCCGAGTTCAAATCTCCTGGTCCTGCTGAGGCAGTAGAGCCAACCCGCCTGAATGATGTAACACTGAGGCACTGTTACGGCTACTGGATATTGACATAGTTATATTGATATTCATATAGTTTTGCTAAATGTTGCTACTGTAATAAGAGATTTTACTACATGGTTTCTGTTTCAAGACAATGAAGGGAAAAGTTGAGAGGCTAATGCTTCGACCGCTAAGGTTTTGAAGGCCATATTGATATTTTTGCAGATATTTCATGATATTCAACATTTTTAAATTTGATCATTTTCATGTCATGATTTTCACACATTTTTAGACCATCATGGGAACTAAAACTCTCCATTGAAACTAATAAGACTAATGACATTGTTTTAGGGTCAGCAGCTGTTAAAGGCAGAGTGGACCCCGCCCCCCCCCCCCCCCCCCCCATCTATTCAATGGTAGACTTGAAGATGACTTGAAATGAAGAATTAATTTACAAAAACATAATTGAACAATTAAATGCAGAAATAAAATGTGCAAATATTTTTTCATCATCTAACCTCCTGATTAAAAGAGCATATGCTGTTATGCTGAAGGTCAGAGATGGCATGACGGTCTTCCCAGAGGACACACTGACTTTCTTTATTCTCTTTGAGAGAGAGAGAGAGAGAGAGAGGGAGAGAGGGAGAGAGGGAGAGAGAGAGAGAGAGAGAGAGAGAGAGAGAGAGATTTCTAGGCATTTCTATGTGGTTTACCTACAATAAATGCAACAGCAGAATAAGATTCAATTTGTAGCTCAACAGTGAGGAGTGCAAGCCTGTATGTGTGTATCTGAATGTGTTTTCAGAAAACACACCTCCACATCGTAGCTGTTTTCCTGTTTGCACTGCAGAGCACATTCACACACACACACACACACACACACACACACACACACTTTTATATAACTTGTGAGAACCCTCATTGACTACATTCGTTCCCTAATGCCTAAATTCGACCCTAACCCTTATTCTAATGTTAACCATAAACCCTAAACTAACCTTAAATTTAAACCCGTACCCTAATCCTAATCCTAATCCTAGCCTTAACCCCAAACCCACATTTTCTGCATCTTTCTATGCTTCAGTGGACATGTTGTCTTCCTAAGTATAGAAATACAAGAACACACACACACACATACTCACTCACACACACACACACACACACACACACACATTATTCTGTTATTATTCTATTCTGTCACATCTGATTTTGGACCCCTGGAGTCCCTTATTAGTAGTGTTTTACTTCAATGTGCCGCCAGTCAATTCTGGACAGTTCACGAGACATTTCGTACAAAGAATAAACACATATATAATAATAAACTATAAATAATAAATAATAAATAAACTAACTCTAATAAATAAACTCACTCTCTCGGCAGTGGTGTCATTTTTCTACAGCCAGTAAATGAATTTGAAAATGATATATTGAGGTAAATACAAATAAAACACGTACAAAACCCACTTTTCTCTCTATTCCTGTCTCTCTGCCTCACATCTGTCTCTCTCTCTCTCTCTCTCTCTCTCTCTCTCTCTCTGTCTTTCTGTCTGTCTCTTTGCAGCGGGCGAGGATAGGAAGACGGTGCAGGAAAAGGGGCGGGGCATTGACCCGGGCTTCACACCCATACCAACCCACACAGACCCAGAGATGAGGGTCGAGCAGCGCGGATCCTGAGGGTAAACTGAGAGCTGGAAAGAATATGGGAGGCTAGATAATGAGGAAAAAAACACATACACACACACCCACACGCACAAACACACACTCTATTGAACACTTTTGGTCGGCCTCCCACGTGAATCAAATAATAGACCCACACATTGTAAAGTTGTACCAGGTTTTCACGCTCAGACACCTGTGAACAAACCATGCCACTGAGTTCAATCAATATCCCAGCAAGATCCACAACACATCGTGTACATTTAATAATGTGTTTTATGAGGAAAAATCAAAGTCTAGCTGCCGTTTCTCATCCAAGGGCCACCGTGGACTGGAGCAGCGGTGGTTCTTCAGAGTAAAAGATAAGAGCTTTTTCCTGGAATCATTCTCAGCTGTGACAGTAATATTCAATCTTCATTCAGTTATTTTATCGGTAATCAAAATGTAATAATGCCATTTTTAGGGAAGACCTTAATCTACCTCGAATAATATTGTATCTCAGTAGTAAGGCTGAGAAATACACCAATGAGTAAGAAGTGTGACAACATGCCCCAGCCTCCCCTACTTACTGTATATATATCACTGTGTATATACATCTTTAGTACCATTATAATATAGGTGTCTACAGAAAATTGGTTTAGTTTTGGTCACCATGGTTGGACTGAAATATCTTGATCGATCACTCGTCATTTATCGACCAAGGTCCACTTGTAATTGTAATGAAAACACACACACACACACACACACACACACACAAATCCTCCCATCCAGCTCTCAGCTTCCCTCATCTTGTGTCGCTTCCTTCAGTCGAGTGAGCAGTTGGCGTCGGCAGAGAGGATGAAAGCCTGACCACCAATTCCCCAGAGGAGGAACTGATCAGGCCGGATAAATATTTAAACATCTGCTGATGACGCTGCCCTTAATCATCCTTTCATTTATACACTGACCTGTTGTTTTTTTAATGACTGTACCATTTTCAAAAAGAGTCTCTCTTGTGGTGCTCATAGCTAGTAGAAGAGACTGGCAATAAGGGAGAATAAACGTTATGAGGTTTGATGTTTGTCTTTGGTTTTGCTTGAGGCCTGTCAGTCACCTTACTTAGGAACAGGAACAAGATTCAAGATTCAAGAACTTTATTTGTCACATACACACATGGGGTGTGCAGTGAAATGAAAAAGTGGCAATGCTCAACGGGAATGTGCAAAGGGCAACAGTACACAGTATTTACAATAAAAAAACAACCAGGTCAGCCACTTCCTCCAGGTAGGCCTTCTCGTCGTTGTCGGAGATCAGGCCCACCACCACTGTGTCATCCGCAAACTTGATGATGGAGTTGGAGCTGAACCTGGCCACACAGTCATGTGTGTACAGGGAGTACAGTAGGGGGCTGAGGACGCAACCCTGGGGGGATCCTGTGTTCAGGGTGAGGGGGTTGGAGGTGTGACACTTGAAAGCGACGAACAGCTATAACAGTAATATTCAATATTCATTCAGTTATTTTGTCAGTAATAACTTTTGCTTGTAGTAAAATATTCAAAATGTAATACTGATTTTTTTAGGGAAGACTTTAATCTAGCTAGAAAAATAAATATTGTATCTCTGCTGAGAAATACACCAACGAGTAAAAAGTGTGACCACATGCCCCAGCCTCCCCTACTTACTGTATATATCACTGTGTTTCTAATTCCTGGTGGTCATATATACATATCTACAGCAAATTAGTTTAGTCCCAATAAAGGTGCAGCTGAATGTCTAATTCCTGTTGTCCATCAGCTCTGCAGTCACCATGGTTGGACTGAAACATCTTGATCGAGCACGCCTCATTTATCGACCAAGGTCCACTTGTAATTGAAATTCATTCATTCAACCTCTATTTAAGTCTCGAGAGAAACCAGCTCTCAGCTTCCCTCACTGAAGGTCCTTCATTCAGTCGAGTGAACAGTTCAGCAGAGAGGATGAAAGCCTGACCACCAATTCAATCTGTCAAAGAAAGAAGGGAAGATTTACTCCACATGTATGCTTACTGGCTGCACACCAATTTGTTGGAATTTAACAAGGCAACTTGCAAACTAAGATCCAGAGGAGTTGGATGCTTGTAATATGATTTAAAAGACTGTTCCAGGGTGATTGGAGGCTCATTACCTCCCACGATATGAGATATGTGCTATTTTCACTTTATCTTAGTTGTTATTCGAAACAAACAGATACAGCTCAAAACAAAGATAAATTGACTATTACAAGATGTTGTTTATTTCATTTTAAAGTGCACAAGTTCCTTGCCAAAGATAAGGCAGGGGCATTCACGTATATTCTCTCAGACTACAGCAAAACAAAATCAACAACAAATTATACTATTATAAAATTATACTATTATACTATTATAACATTATACTATTATAAAATTGTACTATTATAAAATTATACTATTATACTATTATAAAATTGTACTATTATAAAATTATACTATTATAAAATTATACTATTATACTATTATAATATTATAATATTATAAAATTATACTATTATACTATTATAAATTATACTATTATAAAATTATACTATTACACTGTTACTATAAATCATACTTTTTTAATTAGCCTATATTTAGATAGTTTAGATACTTTAAAAACACATAAGAAGACAGAAAGTACACATCCCGTCCGCTGATTTTTCCACGTGCCGTTTGTGACGGCCCTAGGAAAGTCCTGTCTGTATCGTCTGCATACAGGTGGTGATGTGACAGCCGATAGCATCTCATCACATTCAGGACTACCGAGTGGCTCAAGCTCTTTCCCTGTATGAACACTGAATGCAACATCCACTGAAGCTATCACAGGCACTACAGTTTGACACCTACAGATCTCACCAGGCTTTTCTTACAATCTCCCATCAAACTTAATCGCTGCCTCATCAATAGAGAGGGCTCGCCATGGTTGAAGGGAGTTTGGAGGAAAGGCCCAATCTCGTCGTTCGTCAGATGGATTGATGGACGGATGATGGATCGCATAAATGCATGAGGCCTCATCAGCGGACCAATCAGTCCACCGGCGCCGGGAGCTTGTGAAGGGAGGATGTTTATACACAATTTAGAGAAGTGTAGAAGAGCAGATCAGTAAAGACTAGCACATCCTGCAGTGTAGTTTAGGGACCAGGCTTGGTGCCCCTTCCTCTTCCTCTTCCTCCCCGTCCTCCCTCTCCAACTCACACTCATTCTATCCTCCTCTTAGCTCTCTACCTTCTTCTGCTTTATCACAAATATTTCTAGTCATCCTTCCAAGCATCCTTGGCCGTCTCCTTCATCCTCCTCATCCTTATCCGACATCAAATCCCATCGTGTCTACTTCACTGAAAACCCAACAAACAAGCATCTTTCATCTCGCTGGGAGAGAAGATCTAAATGTCCTGAGCACAAATCTAAAATAATAATAAATTAGAAATAGAAACATTGAGAGCGAACAAACCTCAGGACTAATGATGCCATGACATACACACACTGCACTGTGGGGTATGGGAGTTGATCAATAGGAGTGATGCGATAACGGGTACTCCTTGATCTGACATCTTCAGCTTAAATCAGTTGCTACATTTGTCAAGACGCCATCTATGCATGCTGGCATGACACTCCTGATAATAATAATACATTGGACTTATATAGCGCTTTTATAAGTACCCAAAGACGCTTTACATGGAGGGGAGAACAAACAAAACAAAAAAGAGCAAACAAAACAAAACAAACAGAACATTTTAGTAAAAAAAAAGAAAACTAGAGAAGCTGTACGGAACAAGTCATGGAATGGAGGGAAGGGAGAGAAAGGGAACAGGGGTTAGCAGGTGAAAGCGAGTTTGAAGAGGTGGGTTTTGAGGGCTTGTTTGAACGATGGTAGGGTGGGAGCCTGGCGGATGTGGATGGGGAGGGCGTTCCAGAGGGAGGGTGCAGCAACTGAAAAGGCCCTGTCGCCCCAGGTCCGGAGCTTGGTCCTGATGGTCTTGAGAGGCAACGGGTTGGGGCGTGGCGGGGGAGGAGGTCTGAGAGGTAGGGAGGGGCCAGGTTATTTAGGGCTTTGTAGGTGGTGAGTAATATTTTGAAGTCAATCCTGTATTTGACCGGGAGCCAGTGGAGGTTGTGGAGGACCGGGGTGATGTGGTCACAGCGACGGGTGGAGGTGAGCAGTCGAGCGGCAGAGTTCTGGACGTATTGGAGTTTATTGAGGATTTTGTTGGGTGAGCCGTAGAAGATGCTGTTGCAGTAGTCCAGTCTGGAGGTGAAGACTGTGATCTCTGATAAACAATATAAGTAATCAGAGGAAACGAGTCCGACCTTTTGTTTTCTCGTGATAACGGGTTGATTAACTCGTTATCTCGAGAAAACGGCTTTTTGTTTTCTCGAGATCACGGCATAATTAACTTGTGATCTCAATATAACGAAAGTAAAAAAAAGTGCAAGCATGGCCGTTCTCGGCTTCCTGTAAGATGGACACTGCAACATACCATTTAAATGGACTGATAAATGGACTGTACTTACATAGCGCTTTTCTAGTCTTTCCGACCACTCAAAGCGCTTTACACTACATTCACATTCACCCCATTCACACACATTCATACACTGATGGGCTACCATGTAAGGTGCCAACTTGCCGCCCATTTACCCTCTCTCTTTCTTTTCTCTCTGTCACACACACACACACACACAGTTTATATAGTTCCATATTCCTTTATTTACAGAATAAAGGAATGAAAATTGAGGAAGACTATATATTTTATGTATTTTCCCTTTTGAATACACGTCCAGTTGAGTGAGGCGTACATTTCTCCAGCTGCACTCAACTCCTCTACTCCTCTACTCCTTACAGATAACCACATGGCTATTGCACTCCTACAATAGCAAGTCTACGTGGTGATCCATCATCCTCGACCGAATTTCCACAACAGGAAATGAACAAGAAGTGAAGACAATTTCTTAGGGGGGAAAAAAAACTAACACTAGAAATATTGGCCTGTCGTCTACGTGAGCGGGAAAAATGTCTTGTCGAGACACCTCCCTAACGTCCAGTTCACGTGGTGTGATGGTGACGTCAAACAGAACCAACACATCTCAGTGAGAGCCGTGTAATAAACTCAGGTAAGCCCCTCCTCAACGGTAGGCGATGCATCTTTCCTCAAATATTGGGTCACCGCAGAACAAATGAACAAGTCACTGTTGTAAATAATTATAGTTAAGGTATAATATGCCTTGTATTAAGCAATATTATCAATAATCTGCATATATATAAAGAGTGTGTTTGATTAAGCATGTAACTTGAAGATCATAAAGTAATCATAAAGTTTTTAAAAAATACAGTCTAGAGTCTCCACAAGATAAGGGTGTCGAGAGGACAGGCTGAATATGCCCAGAGGCCCACAGCTGGGAAAGCGACTGCAATCGTAAGGGGGGGGGGGGAGCACCCAGCACTTGCAATCACGGGGGGGGGAGCACCCAGGGTGATGTAGCGGCCACCTGGAGGGCCGAGGCCACCGACACAGACATGTGCAGATAGGCCCAAAGCTATTATATAATGGTGTTATGTAACAGTCACCAGGAGGGCCCACATTTGGAAGTTATGAGAGATATGACACCATTGGTTTGTGAATGACAATAGGTTGGTTTGGGAAATGGGGTGTAAAAAGTCAGTATTCTCCACCCAGTTCTTGGGATATATAAGATCATGCACAGACAGTTGTACTTCAGTCTGGTTCCGGAACCAACTCGGGTTTTGTCTCTGTTGAAGAATAAAACTCTATGCATCGAACTCTGATCATCTCCAGTGAATTCTTTGAACCTGTTTGAGACTCCAGTAACTACAGAATCTACAGAATCGTGAAGAAGATTAAGTGTTGGCGTGGAGGTCCGGTCTTCATCACTGGCCCAGACCTGGACTCTTTTCCTCTGACATCACACCAAAGAGAGAGCCCATTCCCGGGTGTAAAACAACACAGTCCAGTCCACTCCGATTCTGACTGATCCCGTGATCAGATTGGCAAAAGCCCCATCATCCACCGAGGCGGGCGTAATGAACTGCAGGCATACACACCGCCGCTGTCTCCAGATCGAAGGGAAATGAAGAACAGGAGGCGAGAGGAGGCGATGTGGTGGGGAATTAGATGTGAGCAGCAGAGGTGCATCTCCACGGGTGGGGGAGGTGTGTGTGTGTGTGTGTGTGTGTGTGTGTGTGTGTGTGTGTGTGTGTGTGGTTTGGCTGTCCTTGTGGTTTAGGGGTTAGGTAGACGTTAGGGTAAGGGTTAAGGCCGAGCACAGGAAGCGTGCATTTGAATGACTTTAAGGACATTTTCCTTTAGAGCGAGTGCTGAATGGAGGTCTCCAGAAGCGTCCAGTCCGTTACTGAACATTTTAAAAGAATAATTTGAGTGAAAGCAACAATTTCCCTGCCCACCCTGACTCACTCACTAACAATGAAATGTCCCTAAGAGGGAGCGGAATAGTTGTGAGGTGTGTGTGTGCATCTGCAGGCAGGGAGTATCAGGGAGTGTAGGTGTGTGTGTGTGTGTGTGTGTGTGTGTGTGTGTGTGTGTGTGTCCACGATGCCATCTGTCTGGGCTGTGCTGTAATTTGTCACACTGGACGTATGGTGGAGTCTTGTTTGATTACACACAAGGCTGCAACGGATTGAACATTGGTTATCTCACATTGGAAAGGGAGCGTAACACACACACACGCACACACACACACACGCACACACACACACACACACACACAATAAAATGTCAGTGACGATATGCAATCAGTCTTCCTGACATCTAAGCCCCTTATTAATGCACACACACACACTCAAGCAACTGTGTGTGTGTGTGTGTGTGTGTGTGTGTGTGTGTGTGTGTGTGTGTGTGTGTGTGTGTGTGAGTGTGTGTGTGTGTGCATCAATACGTGAGAAATCTGTTTGCGCACCACTTGGAATGGATTACCCGTCTTTACAGGCTGAATCAGAGGTAAGATGGGGTCAAATAATGATTGTAATTGACTTTGGTCTGTTTGCCTCATGATGGTCACCGACTGGACGGTCTCACATCCTCACATCCAGTCTCACATCCTTCCTGTCCACGGTTGCTAGCTGCCGCACGCAGCAGACGAAGAAAAAAAAAATCTTCACAATATAGAAAATAACAACCACTTCAGCAACTGGGCTTGCAACATTTATTGGACAAGGCGGACGTGTTGGCGCCGGCCGACAGGATACGATGAAAAATCTTTTCACATCATCACGACTTTGACTGTTAAAATGGCAGCATCATACATCTGACGGGATTTACACATCCCATATACATCCCATGAAACCATCGTACAAGTTTTGATTCCATCAAAATATTTAGACACAAACATAATCATAATTGGTGAATCAAGAGATCACGGTCACGGAAAACAAGTCATGGAATTAAAGAAAATGTGTTTTCAGGTGGATATAGTTTTGGAAATGTGTTGCTTTTCCTCCAACCAGTGAAATGTTGAATGTCTCAGCTTGGCTGCTTGTTGATCCACTTCACTTAATAAATAAAATAATAAATAAAAACCCAGATCAGAAATAGAAGTACTTATAAATAAATAACTAAATAAAGGAGGTGAGGGCTCAGCAGCTTACGTTTAGCCCTGCTGGGTTTGGATCCTATGAGGGGTGGAAGTAACAAGAACTAATTGATAAAAATGGAGGTGATGAAAATGGATGTGAAATGAAAAATAGAGCGATAAATTATCAATTATTAATTAAGTGATTTGATTCATTTGAAGCCGATTTGATCGTGATATGATGAAAACAGAGCCACATTTCATCATTTTCCCTGTCTTACATTCATCATTAACCCTAACCCTATGATGAATGTAAGATGGGGAAAGTGATGAAACATGTCTCATTTCATCACATCGCAACTGTTTTAATCAAATCGGCTTTAAATGAATCAAATCACTTGATAATTTATCGCTCTATTTTTCATTTCACATCCATTTTCATCACCTCCATTTTTACCAATTTATTTTTGTTACGTCCACCCCTCAGAGGATCCCCTGCCTCGTCGAGGTAAATCGTTTTTTGTCATTGATGGTGTTTTCTGGACTGGTGGGAATCCACTTGTTTTTGCTTCCAGCTACGAAGACGCTGCAGTGTGATGGAGCCTCTTCACACAGCTCCTCAAACGTCTCTCTTATCTAGTCTACACATTTACGTCTATTAGTCTAATTGCACTTTATGGTTATATTACTGTATTACCTCATTATTACTGCATTATTACTGTTTTTATTGAATTATTTGCTATATACCTGTGGAAGAGGCGTGGGGGTGGGGCTTATTGGGTCAAATGGAGTTATTGTGGGTTGTGGGGGGGATGGGTGTGGGTGGGTGCTGTCAAAACCCGCTTTGTTATGTGAATGATGTGTAATCTTGTGTAAGCTGTTTTTTTTTCTCTCAATAAATTGTGTTTGATAAAAGACATTTGAATGGGTTTCAAATGGGTAATGGGTTTCATTCAGCGCTGAGCCTAGCGGAGCAACAGCATGCCAATTAGTGTTCATATAGAGTGACATTATTTACCACAGTGTCTCTCCCACACATCTGCTCCACCTCATCAGCCCCCCTTGTATTAGTATTGCTATTCAGAGACTGTTGCTGCACAGAGCTCGCTTTTCTCACCTCCTGCCCCTTTGCAGCGAACCTGTCTCACATACCAATGATGTAAAAGTCTAAAGAGAAGTCAGACTTGTTTAAACTGAAACTATTACCTTTGAAAAGAAAAGAAAAATGGAAATGAGAACAATTTAAAGTGGCTGCGGCTCAAGCACTGTGTGAATGGATAATCAGTTTTCAGAGAATAAAGCCGGGGGCGAAGAAAAACACTTTTTTCTTTCATATTACAGAAGATTTGGTTTTAAAGAGAAACTCCAAGAACCAGTTTCAGTCTTTCTCTTAAAAACAAGCCATTGTTGCAGAAATCACTACATTTGCACCAATAAACATTCAGTCAATAAGTAATATGGACACTATAAAATGTTGATACACATATTTATACACAGAAACGTCATTTGTATTGTGGTTTTGTTTGATATGTATCTTATAACTGAGTCTGATCTGACTGTTATTCCTTACAGAGCCAATCAGCTGACACTGTGTAAATGTGTGTATATATGGGTGGGGGGGGGCTAAATCAATGGGCTGAATCAATGACTAACACTGATTTAACATTAAATATTGATGTTGGATCAATATTATTATATCAGTAAGACTGATCAGGGTTAATTGCGTTGAAGCACTAACACTGATTCAGTGTGGAGGGAGAGAGAGGAGTGGAGGCAGTCCTCAGTGGCGTCGTCTCACTAGCTAGACTTCCATCTGTGGTCAGCAGGGTCACCATGGCAACAATCATATATGTTTAACACCGTCTCACAGCAAGAAGGTCCTGGGTTCGAGTCTGGATGGGGTCTGTTCTGTGTGGGATGTTCTTCTCATGGGTTTCCTCTGGTTTCTCACATCACTTTAGACAACGCAATGTAGTCACACTTGGTCTGCATGTGCTGTCTGTCTGCCTTCTGCCCAATGCATGCTGGGATAGACTGCAGCCTCCCGTGACCATGAATAGGAGTAAGCGTGTAAAGACGATGAATGAATGAGAGATACTGTGTGTTATTCTTATTGATTTCTAAAATGTGTGGACCATTAACATGTGTTCTACATGTTTTATTCATTAAGACTTACAAATCAACATGATTTTTCTATGATTGTCTTTTTACACATGGTTAGGGGTACTGATGTTTCTACGCATTTTGTAAAATATAAATAAAGACCATAGAAAAAGAAAGCAGAATGGAACAAAACGAGAGAGGGTGAATAGAGGGGGGTTAACATGTATGGTACAATAAACAGGATGTTCCCTAATCATGCTGTCATTGTAATAACATGATGATAGTACACACACACACACACACACACACACACACACACACACGCCAGGCTTGATTGAGCCAGTTTCTTCGCCACCTGTGCTCTCTTTCTTTCTCCTCTTTCTTTCCTTCCTCTCTCTACCATTTCTTTCTTTCGTGATGCTGGAGGTTGTGAGTCATGAGTCATTTGCCACATGAATCATCAATGAAGAATGAAATGATCAAGAAAGACACGCTTGGACATAGATAGATGGATAGATAGATAGATAGATAGATAGACATCCATGTTCTGCTGTTTTTCAACGACAGAGAGGTGGCTTGTGGGAGGTTTAAACAGGTACTATTCATCTAAAGCCCCTGCCATGTAAAGCTGGCTGAAACGTGTGTGGTTAACTTGCTGAAAACCTTGAAAATCAATTTTGTGCAACAAAGAGTGTCTATCAGATGTGTATCACCATTATGGAAACCCACTGCCACAAGGCCCCAGTTGACCCTGATGCAAAGAGCAGCTTGTTACGTGCCTGAAAGGGAAAACTGAGTCCAATGGCTTTATGGATCTGCAGCAGCCACAGTGGAAGCTGCTGATTGCTATATTGGTTCAATTTATCCTCCGCTGGGTCCTTGGCCGTGACCTGAATCGCATGGGTCCAATCGAAAGCGCGCCATTTGTAAACTGAATACATCGGGTGCAATTTTGTTCCACTCTCTTTTGTTCATTCTCTCGCTCGCTCTTCCTCTCTCTCGGTGTCGTTCTCCCTCTCCGTCTCCTACACCTGCTCCTCCACCTTGTTGGGGTCCACGTCCATGGTAGGCGCCACCTGCATGGGCTTGCAGCAGCCGCTGCAGACGTACTTGAGGAAGCAGAGGTAGGCGCTGCCCGACACGATGACCGTGATGATGATGATGATGGTGGCGCCGAAGGCCGGCGACACGGCATCTTCCAGGACGGACTTCAGGCCTCCCATGCTGATCCCGCCAGCCCCGCCGCCTGGAGGGCTCTCGTCTGGCTCGCTGGTAGCTTGACCTGGAGGTCAAAGGTCACGGTTAGATGGTTGTTCTAAAGGTTCTACTTACTTACTTTCTTTCTTTCTTTCTATCATTCTATCTTTCTCTTTCTATCTTTCTCTCTTTCTTCTTTCTCTCTTTCTATCGTTCTTTCTTTCTTTCTATCTTTCTCTTTTCTATCTTTCTTTCTTTCTTTCTATTTTTCTCTTTCTATCTTTCTTTCTTTCTTTCTTTCTTCCATTCTTTCTCTTTCTATCTTTCTTTCTCTCTTTCTCTCTCTCTTTCCTTCCACCTATCATCATCTGATCCTCATTTTCAATGTAATAATTCAATGACTGGAACAATCATTGGCCCTCATCTATCAATACTTCTGGCCAAAAGGTTGAAAGCTGATAAAATACATGCCAAGTGATTCATTCTAATCTAATTTGAAGTGGAAATGAGTTTGATAGTGTATACTTCAAATACTCTGTACATGTTTTGTGTACTGTGCTTGATAAATGAGGCAGACAACATGGCCACAAGTAGAAATAAGCTCACATTCCCACTCAGCCAGCCTTCGTCTCATAGGGAGCCGAAGACGAACTAACCTGACAGCAGAGCTAATGCCATAGCACGTTTAAAGAATAGAAATACTTGTATAACCAAATCCAGTTTGCAAAACTCGCCCAAATGCATCCAAACAGACAGATCAGATCCCTTTTTTATTTATTTATTTAATTTTATTTAGTTTCTGTTTTACATACTGCCTCCTGTTACTCGTCTTTGTCCTTTTGGTTTTGTCCTGTAGGTTGGTATCATTTGTTGTTGCTGTAGTATTTGTTATGTCCATATTGTCTGTTTTTGTATGCACTCATTGGTGAATTTAAAAAAATAAAATAAAATCATATAGAAATAGAAAGTCACCTGGCAGCACTCTCCATTATATAAGCAATCATAAGATATACTGTACATATTTCTATATTTTTTGTTGAAAACATTTGTATGAGAGATTGTGTTCTTATAAGGCAGTACCAATTATCAATTATCAGGTGTGCCTGAGTAGAGCTGGAGCGAAAACCTCCAGGACAGGGGGTCCTTGAGGACTGGATTGAGAACCACTGTTATAAGGTAATCAATAAATAATCATCCCATGACATATTTCAGAAAGGGAACTGGGTGGTTAGTAGTTTCCTCATATCAACCTCAACCTCTTGTTTCTGCCAGCTGCAGTTTACAGATTTCAACCTTTCTGTCTGTGTAGCTGTGAGTCTGCGGTAAGCCATTGATTTCGAAGACTTGGCACACTGGGACACACCAGTCATTCCAGTAGCGCTAGCATGTAAACCACGCCGGCAGGGAATACTTCATCTCATACAGTGAATGATTCAACGTTTCATGGCTGCAGGACACCGATGCACAGCCGGAACTACCTGAACCTGAAACTACTTGAATGAACTGAGAGTTTCTCTTAACCTAGATCTCTGCTGTTTCTATCTTCTCTATCAAGAAGATGGTACAATAGTAACATGATGATAAAACTGTAGCCTGAGACAGCCACCCTGATGAGACTGCCCCCCCCCCATTGGTTTCACACATTACTAAAACGGTCGATTGCGTTGGAGGGCGCTGGCAGAGATTTTTTTTTGACAGAAACCTTGACAGACTGAGATTTCAATACAATACAGTACAATATAATACAACAACACCCTCCCACCCCACCCCCAGGAGCCTACAGGATCATGATGGAAAGACCTACAGATTCATTTGTAAAATAACAACTATACCAGAGCCTTCAATTTCTCAGCAGCCAGATGCCAGTGATTCAGGTTGTCTTCCTTAACCGCATTTATACGGGCAGCTGATTGTTCCATGTGGATAACATCGACTCCAATGAGGAATAGAAAGTTTGTTGGGTTGTTTCCAACCGATGCAAGTTTTTTAGCCACTGTTAAGCCTGCAGAAACAATTTGCTTCTGATATTCACGAGTAACACAGGGAACACAGTTTTCACGAGGTGCCTTCTCCTAGGAGTAAGGCAAGTTCTATGCACATAGTTCAAGTGAATTTGTTGACGGTCTTTGAGGGAAGCCAGCAACATGTTAGCCCAAACAGAGTCCCAATCGAAATCCAGCTCTAAGTTTGGGATATCACTTCTCAATTGCCTGTCCACAGAGAGTTTCTTATAAGAGGCTTCAAGTAATTTTGAATCAAGTGCGGAGGCTAAACCTTTAGAGGCCCCGCTGGAACTGTTGTTCCACGGCACACCATGAGCCTTGAGGGATGCCCTAAGCTGTAAATGAAAGAAGAATGAAGTGCCCGGTAGGTTATAGCTGAAGTTTCTGCCAGTAGCCAGCAGGGGGAGACAAAGGAAGCATAGAGCTGATGAAATTGACCCTGGGCAATACATTCATCTTGATTATGGAAGTGCGGGCTTGTAAAGAGTTGGGCAGACTTGACCACCTGTCAAGGTCTTTGAGAACTCTGTTCAATGTTTCATTATACTTGATACTCTTATTGAGAGAAGGAAATATCTCAATACCAAGGTACTTAAATTGGTTGACTATGGGAACCTCTACAGGGAGAGAAGCTGATCTAGTTGCCTCGTGTAGGGGTAGTAGAGCAGATTTGGACCAATTTATTTAAGTAATGCCAAAAGATGGGGTACAGATTTAGCAGGGTCTTCCATGAAGACTAAAACATCATCAGCATACAGGCTACGTGATGCTGTGTATTACAGATAGTGATGGGGCTGATATTAGTTGACTGACGTATGAACTGGACTATCGGCTCGAGGGAAAGCACGAAGAGCCCTGGACTCAAAGGGCAGCCTTGTCTGGAAACAGGAAATAAAGGAGAGCAGATTTTGCCCGTAAGGACCATTGCTGATGGGGTAGAGTTCCTCACCTTTATCATATGGATTAACTCCTTCCAAATACCATGACCTCAAGGACCGACCATAAATAAGGCCACTCAAGTCTGTCTAATGCCTTCATGGCATCCAAGGATAAAACAGCTGCTGGTGATTTAATATCTATACCAGCACTGATTATGTGTAATAAGCGTCTAACGTTATCAGTGGCAAGACGACCTTTTATAAAGCCAGTTTGATCACAGTTAATCAAATATGTCATGTGGTTCTGTAGACGTCGGGAAAGAACCTTAGCACAGATCTTGAGGTCGGCATTGAGTAAACAGATGGGCCTATAGCTGCTGCTGTCCGTTGGGTTTTCATGTGGCTGTAAATTGTTCTTCCCCCTCCAGTAAAAAAAAATACATTACTTGTTTGCCTCACAAGTTATTGAAGGTGGAAAAACAAATATCCACTGAGTATCCGATATCAAGCTCTCTTAACTCTGGTTTTCACGTGTCGGTGGAGAGAGCAACAGTGGCAGTGTTAGATGTTGTTGCCAGTAGACATTTAGGCCAAATCCCAATTCACCCCTTAGCCCTTCCCCTCCGTTTTGCGCGTTCACGTGTAGAGGTAGGGTGTCCCGATTCTTGTTGGGATCGAGGGGTAGGGCGAAGTGCTAGGGCTACATGGCCCTCCAAACGGAGATTTTTCAGGGGTACACTACAAACCGAGGGCTATGAGAAATCTCCGACAATCATCGGCAAGATGGTGGTGAACGCTGCACAAGCAACAAAAGTGAACCACAAATGTAGTATTTTCTTTGTTAATAAAGATTTAAAAAATATTATAACCGTCGTATTATCTTAGTTTAATGTCGTTTCAATGTATTATAGACCTTTTCTTTATAACAAGCATAACAAAAAATCGCTAGTATGCCGATGTCTCTACCTCGCTAGTTAACGTTACAACATTGTTTTTAGGCTGACTGGTGCATGACAGTCCCGCATTTTGACATATTTCCATGTCGCATTTCCCCCTTTGATGGCATATGACGCCCGAAATATAACTAAAGTCCAGCAGCGAAGTTGCTGCACTTGTTACGGCTCCTCTAATACCAGTGCAGACTGGCAGGGTAACGGTAGGAGCACGGCTTGCTAGCCTACAGAGCACCGCTAACGCTATTCTGTCATGAAGTGGTCTGGTAATGAAGCAGTGGTCTTTTTTATTTGATGACTTGTTTGATCGATTAGTAGCGTGAAACGTATAAGTTGTGAACGAATCGCGAGCGTCCATGCTTTTCTATCTCCATCAGATGAATGGCAAATGTCACTGTGATAATACCATTATTGCCATAGTGGAACATTGTAATATCCGATAACAAACTCGTCCCGTCTGTTTACGTAAACGTCATCGATGACGTATCAGGGTCTTGAAGGGTTGTCCCATTTCATAGGGAGAGATTTCAACCACTACCCCTTGTGACTCTGTTCCGAGGGCCAAGCCGAAGGGCGAGGGAGCCCTTCGGCTACCGCCGTAGGGGTGAAAATGAGAATTGGGATTCGGCCTTACTGCTCCAGGCAAGTTCTCTGGGGGTTGTCAAAAGGCATGCTGGGAAACGTAGGAAATCACTAACTGAAGTAGACAAGGCAGGTGGAGGCAAAGTTACACTTCATCACACATTCTATCATTATTTCCACCTGGAACTCGCAATTACACATGGGTGGTTCAGCAACATGCACACACACACACACACACACACACACACACACACACACACACACACACTGTGCTATTGCTTCTTCAGTCTGGAACTACCAATTAAAGATACATGCACATGCTCTCTCTCTCTCTCACACACACACACACACACACACACACACACACACACACACACACTACCGTACCTCCATTCCTCTTTCTTGGCCCACCAATTAAATATCGTTGGCTGAGCCGCGGCGATCTGAGAGCAGAAGGATGAATCATCTTTTTTGTCCTCGCTTCTTTTCAGAAAACAGAAATGCTATTACAGAGGAAAGTGACTCACGGTCCGAGGCCGATGTATGTAAAAATGTTTTTTTTTAAATTTTAGCCAATCATTTCCTCGGGCTCGTTGTGTTAGATCCTGTCAACCCGTCATCCTGTTACTGTTTCCATGTGCTTTGTACCGACATCCTGTAAATACCGCAATTGTTATGATTTGATTTCTAATTTGATAATTGATTGTCATAAATCAGACTGTCTGTCAGCTTGAGCTAGTTAGGCTTGTAAAGCCCTTTGAGGCTTGTTTGTGATAAAGCGCTCTATGAGTTAACTTGACTAGAGGCCCAAAGTATGAAGTCATATTCTCCCACTAACTGCCGATCGGTAATGGTAGTGAGAGTCACTGATGTTTCTATCTCCCACGCCGTCTGACAGGAGAGTAACCTGGTCTGGAGGTTAGTTAGTGTTTTATTACCATCCTTATTTAGTTTCATTGTTTTGAATTTTCTTCGCCTGAACCCCCCCCCCCCCCCCCAGTCACAGCAGGCTGAAACCGGCCGTGCTCACCACTTGACGAGGATAATAATGTAGGTAATAATACCATGGCAACAAATCACTTCTTAATACATGGGTAGTATTTTAACTGTCCCGTTCAGAATCAGCACCAGAATCACAGTAATAAGCCAAATAGTTTGGGTGATATAAATTGTGGCGTTCATGTTCTCCGTCGCTGAGCGGTTGAAACTGCAGTTAGGCTCGGAGTTGTTGTTGCTTGTTGCAGAACCCGCTGGGAAGGGACTCTCATAACCGAGTCACTGGTATTGACTAACGACCCTGTGAACTCCCCGCGGGTCTCTTATGGTCCCTTTGTACTGCGCATCGATAAAGACCTTATTGATTTCCCTGTTGAGAGAGTTCTTGACTGGTGGACTGATACTGTGTGACATTTAAACAGCTTTAAGTGTATTATGAAGCTCGCTTGACATTTCTTCACATCTGAACCATGTTTTGACCTTTACGAGTTACAAGGCATGTCAGACCTCTCAGACATGTTTGTTCTTTGACCTGTATCTGATGTAAGGACTCCGCCAGGGCCTTGACCTTTCCTGCTGCTGTCCTCTGTGTTGGGTTAGACGTGAGATTAGTTAAAGCGATTGGATAAAATGTACATCAGGTTTTTTAGCTTTCTTGCAAATCAGGCATAAAATCACAAGCCGGCTCCACGAGCAAGACACTGCATCCCTACCAGCTCCATGGGTCCGTTCTGTAGTTGACCTCTGACCTCTGACCCCTGACATCCTTGGGAGATGAGATGATTCGATACAGGGATTAACAAAGTGTTACATCATGATTTAATATTAGCCGAGGTTAGCGGGCTGACAGGTAAACCCTACACTCACAGTGATGGGTCTGAACCGGGCTAAAGGCCTCGTATGTCATCGCCTCTCTCCCTTGCGTATTGTGTAATAAAGCAAAAATGTGCCATAAATCATTTTATTGATAGGTTATTGAAATTATTCCAGAGGGAAATTCAGTAAATGACAATTATAGATACGAAATATAGACGATATAAAAGTGGACTTCTATCAGTACGGCACCTTGTTAAAGCTACAATATGGAACGGTAGACAGCTCAGCAAGATGACTGACAGGTGTTAGGGCAGGAACTTGACCAACTGAGGGCGAGGAGGGCGGGACCAACAATACACTTCCTGTCCCGAGGAGAAAAGTTTCTTTAAATGAACAAAAAGAGAGATCAGATTTTAAAAAGTGGCGACACAAATGGAACAAACCTCACTCAGGACGGCATTTCTCCTGATTAACCTCATCACTGACAAACTATGATTGATGGGTTGATGCTGCAGCTCCAAAACAAAAGCCCTAACAGTCTTTCAGTTCAGTCACGTCTGTCCCTAATTACTGCCTCCCTCCTTTTCCGGTGTCGACTTCTTCACCAGCCTCACCTCTGAAACAATGAAACAAACTGATACCTGATCGAGAGGAGATGAATGTTTCAGCGTGAAATAATTATCACAGCGTTTCCTAGCGGTGCCGTCGCCTCCTCGCGCCTCCTGTCAGCGTGTTGTGCGGTCGTTCATCACGCATTACGGCGCTTTGCGGGCGAGCCGCCGGTGTTTAATGGCAGAGAACGGAAACAGATCCAATTATTGTTTGCACAGCAGAAATATCGACAAACGGCGAGAGAGAGGAAGAGCTAATTACTCCACCGCTGTGTAAGCTGTTGAACTGTAACCGACCAGACAGGACCTTCAGTCAGCATCAGCACCACGCTACTAGATTGATGGGGGGGGGGTGTCTGCTTCCTGTACGTGCCGATACTGCAATGACTTTTTATTTCCCCATCTTGTTTTTTTTCGTTACAAGAATGAAAGCTGAGCAGAACAGAGTGGTGGGGACCCAGGAGAGACTCAGCAGTGAGAGCCAATCCATTCCTATTGTGGGATGGAGAGCGGTGATTTCCAGATGATCCTTCCTCTTGTTTATCAGTCTACGACCTGTGTGACCTTGTGCAGGCTGCATGAATGGCATGACTCCTTCATTCACTCATCACCACTTGAGACAGGGACATTGTCATTTCCATCATTCAGCATTGTTCAGTTGTTCAGTGTTAAAAACAGAAAATAAAAACAGATGTGTGACCATGTCGTCTTCAGGTGATGTTTTGATGTTTTGACTGTTTCCTGAAGCACGTTGCTTCAAGTCACGTATTCCTCCAGACAGAAAAGTTCTTCTTGTATTCGTTCTCTCGCACAACGTCAAGCTGCAGATATTCCACTTCACATTCACAGAGATGTCTTTCAGTCTGTCGTTTGACAGGAGGGCATTTTTAAATCTCAGAACAAATCGGCTTCTGTATCATTAAACACAAAAACAGCTCTTGGTGACGTACGTTGCATCCCTGGCTCCGTTGTGTTGGGTGTATTTTTCTTCTTCCTGTGGATAACCGGCCAAGCGTAGACGATGTCTCATCACGTTGAGGTATTTCCAGTTTGACATCAGAAAATGTTTCATTTGTCATAATCAACGGTAACCGTCAGGTTTTGGTGTCAGCCAATCAGAATCAAAGAGCAAGGGCTTCTTTCTTGACCGACGATCAACAATCATACAGGAGAAATCCATCAGAGGAGAGAGAGAGAGACCAATTTCTCCACCGACAGGAGATAGACCAGAATGCAATGCAGTAGCCAAGACAGACCAGAATGCAATGCAGCCACAGGACTGGATCTGTTGTCAGGTAGCCTGTGAAATACAACTGGGCACCTCTCTCTTCTCTTGGGGCTTCGAAAGGCATTCTGGGAAACGTAGGAAATCACTAACTGAAGTAGAAGTAGACGAGGTGGGTTGAGGGAAAGTGGGTAAAGTAAATTCCAACACTTCATCACAAAATACCTTCCTGGGTTAGATGATCACAGATTGATGATATAAAACAGTGAAAGGAGACTGAATGATTGTGAACATCTCTGTTGTTTTCATCGGATCGAAGGTGTGTGTGTGTATGGGGGGGTGGCTCCTGTAATTGGAGTGGTGTGTGTGTGTGTGTGTGTGTGTGTGTGTGTGTGTGTGTGTGTGTGTGATGCCGTAGTAGGGATCAGGGTGGGGGGGGGGGTCACAGCTGGCCTGTCAGTGAGTCTGACTAATGAACTGCCTTGCCAGTTGTCAGTGTGCCTCGTGCCAACTGTGAAGCCGTGATCTGTCCAGCCCACGACCGTTTCCCTCCAGGAGGAGGAACGTGGAAGCATTCATTTCAAATACGGTGTATCAGGTAACGTGTCCAGAATATGTGAGCAGGGTTTCTGGTCTCTGCAGACAGAGGAGAGCCTCCTACCAGGCCTGTTTCTTTAAGGCAGGACGGGAGGATGGTGTGTTTTATGGCTCGGCGGGAGACCGTCTCTGATGGATTCTGATTCAACGTTCTCAAATTGATTCGGGGAAACTGAACTCGATATTTGCTTTGCATCCACTCTTAAAATTCATTGATCTTCACAGAAAGCCGCCTTCGGATTCCAGACAGCTCAAATTATCACAAAAGCTTCCCAGACAGTAGTCGTTGTCAACATTTCAACAAAAAAGAAAAAAAACGAGCCTTCCATGGTGCAGAAATTCCCTCAGCTCTCATTTTTTTTCCAACTCTTCAAAACACATTTTCTGCTTTTTAGAATCGTGGTTAGGATTATGCTTTCCGTCGCCGCAGGCAAACTTAAGATGAGTGCAGTGAAAAGGGAAATGTTTTTAAACGCACAGGGACGTCTACAGACTCACACCCAGAGCCCTGCTTCATACTGGCACCGTTACACCACCAAATTAGACGTTGGGGTTGAGCACCTTGGTCTAGATTTCCCCAGCCAACCCGGGATTCAAGCTACTGACCTTCAGGCTCTCTCACCTCTAGTCTAAATCACTCAGTACTAACACTGTAAGACTGTTTCAGACTTTTCATCACACTTAGCCTACAACAACTCTCCCAATAAAGCAAATGGAGAACTGGCTTGTTACCCCTGATTCATTTCCTCAGTATGATTTGAGGAAACAAGGGAGTAGAACCATTTTGACTTCCTGTATCATTTGTCACATCAAAGCTTGAACTGTGTTAGAGGCTTACAGGATGATCCCTTGTTTCCTTCAAATTGGAAGAAAAGAAAGACATTTCTAAGGCTTCGTTCTTTCTGCATTTCTTTCACACCATTGCATCAGTGTCTCTAAAAAGCGGCGGCGGTACCGTGGAGGTTAGAGGGTTAACTACCATCAAGGTGCTCTTGAGCAAGGCACTTATTTCCCATCTCCTCCAGTGGACAGGTGAGCTGCTTTGTTACAGAGGGCAGCTCCCATCTGAATAACTGGCTACCTGTGTGACTATGAAGCAGGGCCTTATTGAGGCTTTCCCTCAGTAAATAAAGGTTAAAAAAAAACCTGAAATAAAAGGTACTATCTTTAAAAAGCATCCTTATTCTGAACCCGTGCATCTTGCTTTAGATGCTATGTGGGGTTTTCGACTAGGTACAGATGCTTGCAGGGTTTTGAAACTTGTTTTGCACCACATTTTAACTTCTTCTGCACCACAGAGGAGTAGCTTGACCAAAGTCCATCATTAGTAGTTAGCCTCCCTTAAAGGCCTCATTGGGACAGTTATCATAGAAACATCCACACAGGGAACAATTTGAGGCGGGTGGCTGCAATCCCCCCATTTTAAGTGAAAAAATGAAATGAATTCACCTGCACTTTGTTGAATTTCACCCACTGCACATCCAGACCTGTGCATTCACACCTAGATACAAGCAGTCTACATCATGAGGGGTGAAGACCTGCCTTTTGGGCGTAGACCCCAATAAAAAACCAAGTCGGCTGTTTTGCTTTCTCTCCATCATTGTGTCTCGTTCTCCTGACTCAGTCTGGCTCAACTGTCTCACATTTACTTGTTGTTATGGCAACGGTGACAAATCCAGGTCCGCATGTAGGTCTCACGCCTCGGGATCTGGTTTTATACCTAGACCCATATCCGCCTAGTCCAGACGGGAAGTGGAAAACAATGAGACTCCATGCAGCTTTTTGTTGAACGGAGTGGACGGAGCCTTTGAAGCCACGTCTCGATGGAGTAAAGGTAGTGGCTGTAGACCAACACGCTCTCATGAACATCTGAAGACATCCGGGTATGAAACTACAGGAGGTTAACAACAACTCAAAGCTGTGCTGCCATTTTGGATGAAGCCAAAGGAGCAGGGACTGTTACATGACATCACCTCTGATTGGTGGAGCCGACTACATCTTGATACTAGTGTGACATCACCTCTGATTGGTGGAGCCGACTACATCTTGATACTAGTGTCACATCACCTTCTGATTGGTGGAGCCGACTACATCTTGATACTAGTGTGACATCACCTTCTGATTGGTGGAGCCGACTACATCTTGATACTAGTGTCACATCACTTCTGATTGGTGGAGCCGACTACTGGCTAGTGTCACATCACTTCTGATTGGTGCAGCTGATTAGATAGATAGATAGATAGATAGATAGATAGATACTTTATTGATCCCCGGGGGGAAATTCTGGATTACATCTACATTACATCACTTCTGATTGGTGGAGCTGACTACAGGCTCCAAAACGCCACCGATGTAGCAGGAACCAATCAGCTGAGTCTTTTCTTGACTGGTAGAAATCAGCTGTCACTCCGACTTTGCCTTGTAAAGCGGCGATTTATTAGCAAGGCTTGTTTGAAAATGGTCAGTGGAGGAGGCTTTCAGAGTGGACAGCTTTGAAGAGGACGGGGGGGGGCACAGACAGACCCCTTTAATTGTTAATAGTGTCATTGGCCTTCGCCTGCACGACTACAGAATCATTATTTCCTGCTACAGGGAGGTCTGGGCATACAATTACTGCACCAGTGAGTACAGGGAGCCCTTCCTCCATCTGTATCGAATCTCCGCTCTGGCTTACAATAATTGTAGCCTACAGGAGAAAAGCCAAACAGCTATAACAGACTTTGAAATGCCATATTTTGCATTGCAATCTGTTGCATTGGACTGGGTTGCATGTGTGGGAGTCTGAAATCCTTCAGCATCCTTTGCAATAGGAAATCATCGATTTGGGAGATTGTTTGCTTTTAGGATAGTCTGTCTGCATCCACACTGTCTGAAAAGAACTGTAGTGTTGTAGAAGGATATTACAGTTTTTCTCAGTCGCTTTAGTACATTTCTCGAATCATCCTTAAGATTTGCAAAACAGTAAACGCATTTCTCGAAACAATTGGTACAAACAGCACCACACAATGGATTACCTGCAAAAGCCTGTAACTTGCTCAAAATCCTTAGTTCATCTCTCAAAAGTAAATCTTTACGTCAACGAACATGTCAGTCCATCAGAATGACAAGTCCTTGTGTCATTGAGTACAAACAAGATAGTCGACATGCTTAGCCATGTTGTCAATATAACAGTTACTCTGATGGAAACTATGGAAGGGTTTGATGACAATGATTGAAAATGCACAAGGCTGCACTTTTTCTGTATGGCACATATCAATTTCAAAAGAAATGTACAACCAATAAGTCATAATTGTTAGTTATTTGCCTAAATGTGCTAAAACATTTGCAAATGGTAACAAAGAGAAATGCTCTTTCTGTTGTGCACAAGAAACAAAATGTTGTGAAGAATTTCACATATTGATTTGACGACTTCAACTGTCATTGGAGAATTGAGCCAAAGCAACTGAGAAAAAGTGGAGTGAAAGTCAAGATTCATCAATTCAGGACACATTTACAAAAAACGTCTAATAGAAATGGTTGACATGCTTGATATGCTTGACAGATTATGACAACTGGTTCAACCATTTTGCATGTAATGACTTATGCAATGAACTAGTGCCTAGATGTTCTGGGGGGTGAGACTATTCAACAGAGAACCAATATAATACATTTTGATCAACATGACATAAACTATTGATAATGTAGGAAACAGCAGACAGTTGGACATAATCATTTGCATGAATGTGCTAAAGCATTTGCAATTTGTTCAAAAGAATGAGAAAATATTTTTATGACGTGCACAAGTGACTAGATGATGTGGAGGTTGAACAAGTAGTTTTGAGAATTTCAATTCTGATCTGAGAAATGTACCAAAGAGACTGAGAAAAACTGTAAAGTGAATAGTTCCTGCAGGGATAATACAGTGACACCATAGGAGAGAAACGGTTCCTGCAGAAAAAGAGTCATGGAATGTGATGCCTGGAGATAAACATATAACATCACTATTGAGTAACACAGACTATCCAACCCCCCATGGGGCAGTGGGAGGAGCTGGCAGGGGGGAAAAAAATCACTGACACATGAAAAATGATAAACTGGCGGAGAGAATGGGAGGGATGGGATGATGCTCTGCTGGGGGGGGGATACTCACACCACACAGTTGGTAATCCTACATAGACCAAGAGGAGCGCAGTCACTCCCAGCATCTTACACAGTGTCCTGTACGGGAGAGGCATTGAACACGGCATCAGCTAAACGTGAAAGCATCATACATGTGAGACACACCTGAAAAACAACCTAGACTCTTTCAGCCCGTTACACCCTTTAAATCTCTCCATCTAAATGACAGAACTATATTAATTAAATATCACAGCTAAACTATAGAATATCCTTTAGGGTTATTATAGTGATACCATAGGAGTTAAAACACCATTGAGCGCAGACACACTTTAAGTCCCTAGTGGAATATTATAGTACTAGTATAAGAGTATTTGTGGGCTTGTCAGTGTATCTGGTAGTCAATGCATCCTGTACAACAGTAAACTTAACTAGGCACCTTAACTGTCGCCGTCTTCACAGCCTCATGTCGTTCCTGCTGTCCGGTAAATTAACGCACATGTTTGAAATGTTAGAAGAATATCCGGATGACAGCCAAACCCTAAATTCCAGTCTTCTTGGATGCCGGTGTTTCATTCACATGTCCGCAAAATCCGAGTAGAAGTAGTGAATCGAGGGAGGCTCTTCTTCCCAGTGGCAAGACTAGAGCGTAAACAGACCCTGTGTGAGCGCGTGTGTGTGTGTGAGAAAGAGAGAGAGAGAGAGAGAGAGAGAGAGAGAGAGATTACTATAGGGAAGTATCGTGGTAGTATCGTAATTTCTTGTTAAAGTGTGTGTGTGTGTGTGTGTGTGTGTGTGTGTGTGCTTTAAAAAGGATTATGGTAAAAATATATATTATGTATGTATTTTTTTTTAATAAAACAAGAAAGTCCCATTGCAGTTTTAATTTGCTGCAATAAAAATGTCAATCTTCCCACAATAAAATTAAAAATCATATTTTACAAGTGCAGACTAACCACAGCCCCTCAGGAGTTCAATCAGTCAGAAGTTAGCTGAATCAACATCTACCCACATGTTACTTTATTTAATATGACAGGCTGTGAGGAGTGACCTGGAGAAGTGCAGTGCCTTGCTCATGGGCAATACAGCAGTGAATTATCAGGCCACACTGATTTATGGAAGGACCTGCCTGATATCGGTTTCATTTATTGAAAACAAATCAATATCCTGTGTGTCTCTGACCCTTTCTCTCCTTGCTGTTGGTTTCTTGTTACATAGGAGCATCAGTCAAAGGCCCAAAACGTATGGTCAGATACTAGTCGGCTATCTGAAGAACAGTCAAATCCATATTCTAGCCTCTTTGGCTGTGGATTTCCTTGATTTATATCTTCACATTTATTTATATCTGTCTTCTTTCTTCTTTTCTCAAGGACCAGGTCAGCCACCAGTCGGGTCAGGCCCTGAACTTGGCCTCCACAAAGGCTGTGATCAAGGAATCCCTGTCCAAAGATTTCCTGACTCTGTGCTCGATGGAGATGACGGCCAGAGAAGACAGCCTGTCCTGTGTCCTGGTCGATCTCAGGTATGTTTTCCTGAGCTTCAAGGACGAGGAACTTCTTCTCTCGCCCGAAGCCGCCGTCACGGGGAGCGTGAGCAGTAGTCTGAGAGCTATGCTGAGGTTGGGGTAAAGGTCCAGGATGTTCTCCTTGTAGATGTAGTCCAGCATCTGATGCCGGGAGGGAACGCCTTGACAGCACCTTGTACCTCCAGCTTCAGGTCCTCTGCATCGACGTCATCCATCCTTTGCTCCAGGCTTCAGTAAACTTGCATCTAAAAAAAAATGCAAGTCAAAAAAGCCGATGGTTGTTAACGTGGACTTCGCAGCATCGCTGACAACCAGGGGCCTGTTCCAAGAAGCGGGTTTAGTGAAAACTCTGAGTTTGTTAACTCTGAGATGAGGGAAACTCTGGGTTTTCCGTTCCAGAAAGAGAGGTAACTCAAACTCTGATTCAGTTACCATGGTAACTGACTCTGTGAACCTAACCTGCTCGCTGGCAGGTTTTCTTGAACAAACCCTGAGTTTCTCCCTGTCTCCTCCCTCTGCTGAACCTGTAGCAGCTGTCGGACATGGCGTGTCCTTTCCTCGTAACCCGATCGATATTCAAGCGGAAGTAATTTGCATAGCCTCACGTCGGGAGAGGATTTTGAGACCCCGATTAGATGTTCTATGTCCAGGATGGAAGAGCTGAGATATAATATGCCGTTTACAGTTCACGGATTAAGCTACCACCACCCCGAGCAGTCAAATAAAGACACCTTTCATTTGGTCTTCTTTATTTCCTACAAATACAAAAGCAACAGTTAGTATTTTTATATTGTTCCAACAACACATTTCACCTGTGACCATGCACCCACCTCTAACTTATGTTCCAGTAATTACATTTCTAGATCTGCATTTCTAATTTGCCGCCCCAAGTACACCATTTGAAGGATGTCTGGCCCAGACAGCTCAGTTGGTAGAGCATTAGACTCACAGTCTCAGGGTTGTGGGTTCGATCCCCACAGAGTGTTAATTATCACCTTTGTAAGTCGCTTCGGATAAAAGCCTCTGCTAAATGACTGTAATGTTTTTATATTTCATTTTCAGCTGCTGCCAAGAGTGCTTTGCGCCCGTGGGATTGCACCTAAATGAAAATATTTTTTTCCAATACCATTCCACCACTTTCTCACATGTAGGTAATATTATAAGAAAGTGTGGTTAAATGTTAAATGAATACACTACTGCATTCAAACGTACGCATTGACTCGGGCAGCGATTCTCTCCCACGCCAATTCCCTCTCCTTTACGACCCTTCTGCTTGCTGGTTGCCATGGTGAATCGTAGTATCGGACCTCCATTGAGGATGGCTTTTTATTGTCGTCGCGCACGCGCTTAACTCAAGGTGAACATACTCAAAGTTGATTGAACTAACTCAAATCAGCCGTTCTGGAACCGAAAACCCAGACTTTGCCATCTCGGAATGAATCAACTCAGAGTGCAGGGTTAGACTCAGAGTTTGCTGAACCTGCTTCTTGGAACAGGCCCCTGGTTGAGTTTAAGTTAAGTTTAAGTTTATTTGCACATATAATTAAAAGGACAATAAAAATGTAAAAAGTTTGAACATTGTGCAGGAGAGGTTAGAAGCCAAAATGGCTTATGAGGATACCTCCCCGTAAAGTATATCAATAATCATACTTACAAGGAAAAAACATAAAAACAAACAGACAAAAAACAACAAAAACAAAAACAAAATACAACAAATGCAAAAAGCAAACAGCAAACAGCGGTGACAATCAAATACAAAAAAATAAATAAATAAATAAAAAATCAAGAAATCATACTTAAAAGGAAAAAAACATGAAAACAAACAAAACAAAAAATGAACAAAACAAAATGTTGTGTAATTCATACAAAATCTCAAAACTAAACGATAATACAGAATTAATAAAAATGTACAATTACATAAAAACTTTATATGTTTACAAGTTGAAACCAAATGCCTTATTTTGAGGGTGTGACTTGCACCTTCTTGTCGACCTCTCGTCTTTGAACTCCTTGCTTGTGGCCCTGCATGACTGGCCACGGCGGTTTGAGACCTCCAGCCCAAGACCTTCCTAATGGCCCGAGGAGGGATTCACACGGGGCCCTTCCCAGCGGTGTCATGAACGCCGAGGAAGCCCACAAAGTGCTCATGAATGGAGACGCCTGTTGTCTTCTTGCTTCCAAACAGCCGACAACAAAAACACACACACCACACAATCCTGATTTTCACTGTAAACCAACCTGAGATCTGTTGATTTTCTCTCGGTTTTTCATTTGGATAAAGTAGTGCTCCTTGGTGAATCTGTGCCCCTCTAAGGAACACCCTATCTATTCTCTTTACTATTCTATTCTCTTTACTATTGTATTCTATTCTATTCTATTACTATTCTATTCTGTTTCTTTTTCCTCTTTGCTGCGCCACTTGGATGCGACCGTTTCATAGTTTGTTTCTCCCCAAATCGTTTAATATTTTGTAGCTGAAAACGCTTCGCACTATTTTGTCTCTCTGTTATTGTTATTGTTATTGTGCATCCCGAGTTTTCCTGTCATCCGGATATTGTTCAAACCCCCGAGGAAAGTCCATTTTTGCAGGGTAATAAGGGGGATGTGTTCGATCTCAAACAAGAACGATATATAAGGGGGTGTGATTTTATTTGGATATCGTTTGGAGGTATCATCAGATCTTACAATAAAAACAAAAAACACTTGACATTAATTCAGTTTGTATTTTTACGGGGGTCAAGGTGTTCGCCTACCTTGCCAAATGGTGAAGACCGCTATGTACAGCTACTACATGGTGAAACCAGAGTCTAACCTCCCTCCACTGAAGCCAAACAGGCTGGTACACATTCCCACAGCTCTGTCTCCGGTTAAAATAATAGTTTTCTTTCCAGTTTCCCTCCCTCCCCGAGGTCTGCTGGTGATGACAGAGCAGGACGCAAACTCAATAAGGAGCTGTTTCTCTATTGTTTTCCCCTTGATTCTGCTGCTGTTTGAGCACTCACTGCTAAATTGAATTTACACTTTCCTTTTATGTGATTTTTTGTGAACTGTTTGTCTGTTTTTATATTTGTCGATGCTGCTTTCCTGCCATGGTCTCCCTTTAAAAGACATTCCCAGCGCTGTACAGCCAACCGGTGTCAGCTCCTCAATCACTGCTGGCTTCCAGTCTGCCGACAGCTCTAATGCGTTCTCAGGAGAAGTTCAGAGAGAGAGGAGATGGGAAATGAAAAAAAAAAAAAGTGCTCAGACAGCCTTACCTGACCCAATCAGTAGTAACCGTATCCACACAGACAACAGGAAGGACAAGCAGCGGTGTTCCCAAACCACCAGGAAGGCCTTGAGGCCAGATCATTGAAATGATGAGACAAACGAGAGAGATTCATCAAACTCTTGCAAAGGTCCTTTCATTCATAACAACCCCGGTCAGCATGAGAGACGATCAATCAGCTTTCTTGTAGTCCTGATTCATTTTATACATGTTAAGACAGCAGTGACCCATCACCCTAATCACAACACTGTTAATAACAACAGGGAATATAAATCATATAAAAAGCACTTTGAATGGTTTTACTTCAAGAGATGAGAAAATATACAAAGACAATCCCTGTCTCTGTGTAAACTGTATTGTAAGTAAATCAGATGTATACCGGCTGTCTTTGTTAAATGTGAAGATAGATCTTAAGACGTTACCTAAGAAGCACTTTTTAGGACGTTTTTAAGATGTTCTCATGAGTGCAATTCTCCAATTTGCTCTTAAGATTAGTCTCATCTCTTAAGAACTTCTCTTGGTTTCTTAATTACCAATGTCTCAAACCGGCCGAGCTAGGAACTGTGATGTAAACAAGCATTAAAGGACTGAAATTGTACCTTCAGTAATTAACCAGGCTCAGTCTAGCTAGCTATAAACCAGTTACATGTTGAGCTTGGATCCAGTCGATACAACTAGTAATCAGTAAAATACCTACTTGTCTAAAATGTACTGAATTATCTCGTTATCTCGAGAAATCGGCCTTTTGTTTTCTCGAGATAACGAGATAGATTATCCTGTTACGGAATGATCTCGTTATCTCGAGAAAACAAAAGGCCGATTTCTCGAGATAACGAGGTAAACTAACCCGTTATCACGTTTCATATTAGTGTATTAGTGTTGTATTGGTGTTCACTGAGAAACGCTGACGCCACCATTCTGTTGAACTTCACAAGAGTGACGTGACACACACACACACACACACACACACACACACACACACACACTCTGCTCTCCTTTTCTGGAGATAACGAAATAATGAAGTTGTGATCTCGAGATAACGGCATTAAAAACATAATTGGAAGCACAGCCGTTCTCGGCTTCCGTAGAAAATGAATTATTTTTTATCTTTTACTGCAACAGTTTTAAGAGGAAGATTCTCTTAAAGTTAAAAGAAAGAAAAAGGGAACAAATTTGAGAACTTCACTGTAAATTAATTTTCTTAGGAACAAAATAAGAATAAAGCTGAGATATATTTTTATTAAAATCAACCTCTTACCTTTTTTTTTTCTTCTGGCTAAAGTTATTAAAAAAATAATAGTGAAGATGTTTTATCTTCTAAAGGTTTTGTGAATCCATCCTGTTGACAGACTAGATCACATTCACCCAGAAACTACCACCATGCGTCATACTGCTCTGTATGGGTGAGAGAGAGAGAGAGAGAGAGAGAGAGAGAGAGAGAGAAAGAACAGTGGATTAGCTAACCTAATATCCTGTTTGACCTTCAAAGAGAAAAGGTTTCTTTGTGAAGTGTCTCAGTAATACGAACGGAGACGCCGTCGCCTCCGCACGTCTTGACCTTGCTGTCACGGACTGAAGTGTCAGAACCTGCCACTTCATTTCTCCTCCATCTGAATGAACGAAGCACTGAACTGACGGAGCTGAGATGGAGCCAATATGATCTGCCTTTGAACTCCAACTGGCAGACCTGTGTGATCAAAACAGTCCGTCTTCTACCACGGTGCCCAGGTTTCCACCGCTGGGTTCACTGATGAGCTCACCTTCAACCACAGAGCCAGAAATTAATCAGTTAGTTTACACCCAGTTAGCTTAAAGCAATATTTCAGTTAATATTTCAGTCAGTATTTCTTGTTTACATTGTTTGAACACAATGTCTGTAATAACCCAGTTTACATGGATTAATTGAATAATGGGTCACCGCTCCATGTTGCCGCTTTGTAAATATTACATCCTGGTTACTGTCTGGTGACCTTTAACCTGTGCAGTTTGAAATTTAAAAAAAAAAAAATCTGTTTATTCCCGTAATAAATGGAGAGATTAGCCAGGTTATGCTCACCCAGATTATGACTTTACTCCAGGAGAATCAGATAAAGGGTCTACTTGATGAATGAATGAAACCCTGCGTCCTCTTGGGTCCTGATGGTACTCCATTAAAACACACTGCTCTACAACACCAGCAGCTTTTATTTTGAAGGTGCGACCACGAGGCGGTACTGACGCCTTCTTCTACCAGATATACTATCATATACGCAGTGACAGTTGTGTTGCTGTCTTAATATGATTGTATAAAATGAATCAGGACTACAAGAAAACTGATAAAAGATATAACACATGTATCCAGTGAGACATAAAGAGGAAGCCCTCTCAGCAGTGTTCCCAAACCACTTGAGGCCAGATAATTGAAAATGATTATCAACAGGACACAGAGACAAACAGGCTGAGAGATTCATCAAACTCATGCAAAGCTGCTTTCATTCAGAATAACCCGTCAGCATGAGACTGATATAACAGCCTCATATACTAGCTGTTACATCACCGCCACAACAAGGTTCAGGTTGTAGAGAACATCTCCCTTCACTTTCAGACCGCTCGACAACGGTAAATGTTTGTTAATGTGTGTACCTGTGTGTGTGTGTGTGTGCATGGCCATGCATGTTTATGGAGGTCTGGTGTCCCGGTTTGAGGTTTTCAATATCTGGACTACTCATTCTGAAGGACCCAGAGGAGCCTCCAGCCGAGCCTCCAGCCGAGCCTCCAGTGCTGGATCGTGATGTATGAGAAGAGCAATGTCTGCCCGCAAGGACAACAGGAGAAAGAGCTGTGGTGCAACGGGGCCTGCTGGGGGTTCGTCTGCAGGCTTTCATTTCACTGAGGAAATGAAAATGAAAATGAAATGAAACCCTAACAAGATGGAAGGAAGGAGGACGTACAACTCACTGGGTCTCTCTGCAACTGACCAAACCGAAACAGACCAGACAGATTCTGGTGCTTGTGACTTGATTGGTAGATGGCCTCCTTACATGGCTGGGCTCTACTCTGCACCTCGATAGTGAGCTGGGGGTATAATGATGACCTCTGACCTCTTGATACCACTACAGATTGCAGTCTGTATTGTGGGCAACAAGCCTCGGCATCCCATAAACACACGTTGCCTGTAAACATTTGATTTGTTTTTGGAAACATTTCCCCATTTTACTGCTAGAAAGTTGAGATCAGTGTTTCTCAATCGGTGGTTCCACACCCAAAAGTGGGTCGCAGCATGTTGGGACAAAGGACGACTTCACTAGGTTATATAATAAATAGTACAATACCAAACAAACACACTTCTCTAGTAATCTTGTTTTTGAAACCGGCGTTGTGGCGAGAGCCGAGTACGACCAACATCAAAGCTGCTTTGTTCAGATGCTAACCGGGGTCAGCGCGGTCCTTGTTGACAAGTTGACGGCGTCGCTTCCATTATGCCGAACAAACCAGATAATTAAATTTCAAAAAAAAGGAAAAACAGCGATGAGAACGAGGCCCTGAGAGCTGTCGGACCGGGACAAAAGAAAACGGAGCTTTGTTCGACCCAAACCAAACCTCTCCTCCCTTTAGTCGCAGTATTAGTACTTTCCCACTAAAACACACAGAGAGTAATATGTAATGAGTGAGTTTTATTAAAACCTGCTCACCCACAAAGAGGCAAAATAGCAACATAGAAATCAGATAAACATTAAAAAAAATCCTCTATCCGTCTTCCTTCCATACCGGACGAGGCCTTTTATATATTTTTTTTTCATAATTCAAGAGTTCACATGAGGACCAGAGGATCATATCCAGTCTGTCACTGAGGGACATCAGAAGAAGTCAGCCGCGGTGGGCCGTCGTTTCGGGGGGGTCTTGGGGGTCTTGTTGGCCTTGGGGGTCTTGTTGGCCTTGGGGGTCTTGTTGGCCTTGGGGGTCTTGTTGGCCTTGGGGGTCTTCTTGATGCTGTTGCCGAGCGACCTGGCCGGAGACTTTAGGACACCGAACTTGGGCTTCTGCTCGGGGTCAAAGGGCACCCGCGACGACCCGTCTGGGCTCACCAGTAGGCTGCGGTCAGTCTTCCTGAACTCTGCGGCACCAGAAAAAACAAAACAGAAGAAACGAGGCAGTGAGCAAGGCACCTTTAAGACCGACCCAACGGTTTCAAAACCTTCAGTCGTTGTTCTCAGAGCTTTTGTCACTGATATTTAGTTTCCGGAGATCAGTTACCTCCTTCAATGCACCCCCTAATCACATTACAAGACTTTTACAAGACTAGTCCAGGACCAGTATCCATCAGTCTCTGTTCCCTGTTGAACATGTGGTCTTATTTCTGCTCCAACTATCTCTCAGGACCGACACTATCAGGACATTTCTGATCTGAAGTGGATCAACAAGCAGCCGAGCTGAGACATTCAACATTTCACTGGTTGGAGGAAAACATCAGCAACACATTTCCAAAACTATTTGAACATGATGCATTTGTCATAACTAACATTCAATGTTGGGGAAGGTTGACTTGGACAAATGAATCTCCCTCCAAACACACTGCACCTTCCTGCTGAATCAATGATTAACATGTTAACAGAGCTCCTGATCCAATCCACAAGCCCTCCACTGTTACATCTTCATCACGGCTGAATGAAAACTGAAATATTTTCCTACCGGCTGTTTTATTGTTCTTGAGGCCAAAGGTCACCTTCTTGGAATCAGATTTGGGAGTCTGGCGCTTCTGCAAAATAAAAGCATAAAAAAAAAAAAAAAAAAGATATTCACAATACTGAGAATACAACAACTCCTAAAGTGGTTTCTATTTATTCTGCGAGAGACAGACAGCCTCCGTCAGATAACTCTGTTCCTGGTATTCTGGAGTGCAGAATAAAGAAAATACACTTTTATGGTCAGAGAAAATCTTTCACTCAAATCGATCAACTCTGAAGCATCAGGCATCCAATTCTCCACAAACAGGTTTTAGCACTGACAATGCAATTATGCAGCTCATATTGCTGCAGTACAACGCAGCCCTCACAGCCGACTTGTTTTCCTCCCTTTACACAATCAAACGCAAAGATCCAGATACCCACACAGCATCAAGTGTACAACAAACCAAGTTTCCAACATGTCTGAAGGAATGCGATCAGGACATAAAGAAATTGGCGAAAGCATCATTTTGTCTTAGAAATAAATCAATATCCATTTGATATTACTGCAACTTAATGTTCAAAAACAATTCTTCCTGACAGTTTTTCCAACTCAGCTTCCAGCCAAGATCCAAAACCCCTAACCAAGACCTGTGATAGCATCTAGTGTAACCAAGCGGTCAGCCGTTGCATAGTTACTCAAGAGAACTACGGCTAGCCTTCACAGCTAAAGAGGACTGTGACTATAACAACATCCTGTTACAGTGCATTATGGGTCTTTGAGTTGCTTAATTGTGTCACCTTGAACTGTATTTTACCTTCTTGCCAGACAGCGGTGTGCTGGGGCTTCTCTTGGTCTTGAAGAAGAGTGGCCTCGGGATGGAGGCGTTGCTCCGGAAGGTGACGAAGTCAGACCCCGTCCCGACCTTCTTCTTCTTCTTTGACTTTTTAGAGCTCAGAGGGGTCGATGGCTCCTCGACATCCTGACGAAGCAAATTAGCAATCAATTAGGAAGCCAATTCTCTGTTCAATGACTGAGCTCAAACATTTCACGGAGAGATGGATGGTCACCTCACAACATCTCATCCATTTAACCTGAAACACTCACATCGCCCAGCTTCGCCTTCTTGGCGTCCGTCTCTTCCTCAGCCACGCCGTTGACCGCCGCCTCATCGGCCTCAAACTCAAACACCACGGGGATCTTTCTCTTCTTCTTGCCCTTTTTCCCAGAGGAAGGGAGCGCTTCACTTTCTGGGGGCTCATCATCTGCATCACCGGCCACCTCTGACTGGATTTGACCTTTGACCTCACTCACCCGGGCAGCCTTCTGCTTTTTCTTCTTCTTCTTGACTGGTGTTGCCATGGTGATCTCGGATGGCGGTTCCTCTGCATCCACTACCTGCAGCGTTTCTGCAACAGCCGCCGCCTCCTCTTCCTCCACCACCTCTTCAGTCTTGGAGGGCTTTTGACCCTTCTTCTTCTTCTTCTTCTTCTTCAGTGGCGTATCATTGGCAGCCTCTTCAGCAGTTGCAGCTGGCGTGTCCTCAGGTGTCGGGTCTGTTGCTTCCTCCCCCTGTGCCGTCTTCACTTCCTGCTTGCCCTTCTTTGTCTTCTTCTTTAGTGGTGTTGTGGCATCTTCTGACGCCTTGCCGGTAATCGATGTGATCTCTGCTACTGCGCTTCCTCCCTCCACTTCGACCACCTCGTTGGCTTTCTTCTCAACCTTGAGGCTCTTTTTCTTACCCTTCTTCTTGCCGGGGGTCGTGGCCTCGGGGGAGGTCTCTGGCTCCGCCCCCACTGTAGCTTCTACTTCCTGGGTAACGGGAGCAGGCTGCTCCCCCGCTGCCTCCGTGACCTCCACAGTTGGCTTGGGGATCTCGCCGTTGACCTCAGACTTCTTCCTCTTTTTCTTCTTCTTGGACGAGGTTTCTGATTGGTCCTCGTTGGCGCCCTCAGGTGCCGCGGGCTCTGGTTGGCTGGCCTCATCGGCGACGGTAACTGACGATTGGTTCTTTACCTCTAAAAGCACTCGAGCTTCTGATTGGCCGTCTGTCTCTGCCTCTGTGACTCTGACAGAGGAGCCGGAGGTTTCCTGTGGAGGCGAACCCTCCTGAGCTGCTGCTGCTTGTTCAGTCTCTTTAATTGCACTTTTCTGAGTGTCGGTCTGAATGGATGAAACCACGTCCTTCACCTGGTCTGACCCCGTTGCATTTTCCTCCCCGTCTACACCTTTACCCTGCCCCGTGTTCTTCTTTTTCTTCTTCTTCCTTTTCTTTTTTTTCTTCTTGTCATTATTGGTAACCGAGTCTGCTGGTTCATTGCCATCTTTTGTCGAGTCCTTGTTCTGCTGGCTGAGTTTTGACGGGTCCTTGTTCTGCTGGCTGAGTTTGACGGGTCCTTTTTCTTCCCTAAGGTGGCAGAGAGACACAGACCTCAGTTTCAAGCCAAAAATACACTGATGACAATTAAATGGCAGATCTGGAGACAGCGTGTTGCCCTGGTGACAGACAGACTCATGATATAAGATATTATCTGCTAACACATTTCATAGCAATCCAGGTCGGTGAGGTCGTTTCAGCTACCTTTCCTTTTCTTGGCTGCAGGGCTGCCCTCCTCCTCCTCCTCCTCCTCCTCTTCCTCCCCGAAGCGTTTTCTCCTCTTCATCTTCTTCCTGCTGCCAAACATTTCATCATCATCCTCGTCTGTGGAGACTTCCTCTGGATAGTCATTCTGAGGGAAGATGCCTGAGGCAGAGAGAAAACATCAAACAAACTAATGAGCAAGTGGAATGAAAAAGTTTTTCAAAACCTTTGAAAGAATTTCAGTAATTGGCTTTTCTCCAAATGAGATCGAATCCAATCCCATCTAATCAAGCTTTAATGCTGTTTGTGTTTTTCCAGAACTCAAGGTGGAGGATTAAGATCGATCCCAGTTTAACAGCAATGGCGAAAAGTAAGAGCAGAGATTTTTGTTTGGACGGAGGCCTTCAAGTTTACATTTTATTAAATGAAAAACCTTCAAAATAAGATGTCACACTGACTGGATGGACCCGCTGCTCTTTTCAACCTTTATTTTTAAAACAGTTCTATTAATGGATGAAAATGCATCGAATACTGCAGATCAGTGAATAAAAGCAACATGAAAACAAACATGTTGTAACATTATTGGTCCAACAGACGGCCAATCGGGACTCTGTAATCCTGATCAATTCAACTTTATTGTCATGATGCCGGAGCACACGTAAAACCAGAAGTGGGTTGTGACCTTGACAAACATCAACCTGTCTGATTCTGTTTTGAAACACTGAAGATAAACAAGATCAGTCTGACTCTGGATTGATAAAAGGGGGATTAGAAAGTATTTTTGATCCAGATTGATAAACATGAAACTGCTCAGGGCTCCTACCTTCACTGAGGTCCCGCAGTCTGAGAGGAGACATGAAACAAGGTGAGAGACGAGAAGACATCAGTCAGGATTTAAACAGAGATCACACACAGCTATTTATTGATCGAGGTTATTGCTGTGTGTACATGCCAGGAAATATGAAAATAAATGGGATGGGAATAAACACACACAGTTTGTATTGTGTTTGACAAATCAATGGAGCTACCAGTCACTACATGCACTGAAAGGGGAAGTGAAGTCCCGGGTTGTAACGGCGTGAATCAAACACTTAGAATCAATGTACCAATAATATGACTCACATGATGTGTTGCTACCAAACATGCTCCTCATTTATTGCAATGCCACTTTGGGCCAGAAGAGGGCGCAGGAGGACGCCGGGTTAGACGTGGCTTTGGCCTGACATGAGAGTGTTGCTGCTCCTACTCACAGTTTGATGATCTTGTAGAGTCTCTGTCTGTTCTGGCTCGGGGTGTTGCCTCGACTGGCCAGCTCCAACAGCTTGTCTGCCAGGGCTGCATAGTCAAACTACACACACACACACACACACACACACACACACACACACACACACACACACACACACACACACACACACACACACACACACACACACACACACACACACACACACACACACACACACACACACACACACACACACACACACACACACACACACACACACACACACACACACACAATGAGATAAGAGAAACCTGATTGAGATGTAAAGATAGATGACAGATACTTTATTGATCCTGAAACGGGTCTAAAAGATGTAGACTAAATACCAAATGTTGTAATAAATTGTGTGTCAATAAAACTGAAATCCTGGAAGACAAAATGGGAAAATCGCGTCCCGAGACGCTGAGGAGGCAACAATCACCTGCAGGACCGGTCCGACTCCCCCGTCTTCTGGCAGCTCCGAGTCCGAGTCCGAGTCCTCCTCCAAGTAGAGCAGCTCATCATCATCATCATCCTCCTCCTCCTCCTCATTTGATTCAGTACCTAAAACAAAAGGAACCAGAGAGCATAATTCATCTCCCTGTAAAGGAATAAAACACTTATACTACATGATCTAAGGAGAATCAAGTCAGCGTCGTGTCACCACGAGACTAACGAGACTAGGAGAGAGAGAACAGGTCTCCATTCCTGTCTTGACCTGACACACTTCAGATTTAGTCCGGTGATCAGAACAGGAGGAGGAGGAGGGAACGCCGTCTTCAGCATGTTTTAGACAATGGGAATAACTGTGTGGCTCAATAGGAACAAGACTTGATAAAATGATGCTGTTGGCTTTCATTCTTGAGAGCAAACGACGTCCAAGATCAACCGCCAAGAGCTGATGAACAACTTCTACCAATTTAATGCCATTATATGTATAGAATCAGGTTGTGTTGCTCACTCACTTTGACAGGATAGTTTGTGATTTGTAATATCAGTGATGTGAAAACAGTCAAGATGCTGATCTAAGATTGTAATACTGTAACAGTGATCACAACGTGCAGCAGAATGATGGTGCAGCCACATCTTCATCTCAGTCTGTACCTCGAGAACCTCCGTTCATCTGCTTCCCCGTCGCCTTCTTGCTGGCTGGTTTGCTCTTCGTCTTCGTCTTCTTCTCCTCCTTCTCCTCCTCCTCCTCAGAAGCCTGTCCAGAGTCGGAGTCTGTGGCCCCTGCCACTTTAATCTCCTTCATCAAGTCTTCAATAGCGAAGGGAGCCTGGTCAATTATGGTGCTGAAGATGCTGCTGCAGATGGCGTTGAAGAGGATCCGACTGGGGAGGCAGAGGGGGGGGGGGGGGGGGTCATCAGCCAGCTGTTACAGTATGGGTGTGAGGAAAGGCATTTTTTTGAGGTGGTGTGAACTTACTCCTTGGTTTTGGCCGCTATTTTGCAGAACGGGTTGATGAACGTCAAGTTCTGATCAGCGGTGAGCTGAGAAGAGAAGAAGGGTTCACAGCTGATTGATCCTCATCAGATCATCATCATCATATATTTGTCTCATTTGTTTAAGATATAGTAGGTTGCTAACTTATTGCACTCTTACCTTAACACTAGTTCTGCTCTTAGTTGCTTGTTTAGGAAGGAAATGCACTTACGATTTCTGGTGACTAGTAGTTTTCTTGCCTACCTATGTTGAATGCACTTATTGTAAGTCGCTTTGGATAAAAGCGTCTGCTAAATGACTGTAATGTAATGTAATCATAACCAGTTAACACCTTCAGTATTTAGCTGATGCTCTTCTCCAGAGCGACTTGCATTAAAGTGCAACAGTAGAATAGTTCAGAGTTCAATTCCTAGATCACCAACATCACAGGCACCCCATAGTGAGGAGGTCAAGGGTCAAAGCCAAACTAGCTGCTTAGAGCAGAGATCCAACAGAAGTGTCTAGTGGAGGTAAAACATCCCCGTGCTAAATACTGGAACAGTAAAGCAGTAAAGAGAGTACGTTAGTGTACGTTAGTGTACGTTACTGTACCGTACCTTGGCGTGGCCCGTGACTGCCAGCTCCGTCATGTAAATGTCCAGGATGTGGAACTGCAGCCCGCTGGGCGCCGTGCCGCGGCCCTGCAGGAGCTGAGCCGTCAGCAGCTCCAGGAACCTGCCGACCACACTGAGGAACCACAGCAGGCATCATGAACCGCACAGCCCAATCAGACTGATGCTACACTACGACCGGAGAGACACTGAGCTAGATTATTAGTCTTGAATTGAGGAACAAGATGTGGAACAAGAGGCTCTAAACCTTTGTAAACTAGAATTACTACACACTATTAACACTATTAATTGTGCAGCCTTACAATTTTTAAAACAATGTTGATGCAAGAGGGACAATTTAAAAGAAAATGCATGTTTCTAATCCAATCGGTGAGAACGGTGTTGAGGCTGGAGAGACGCTGATGGATCAGGTTGTCCTTTACATGCACGCTAATAATTTGATCGTAACCTCAGACTACTGAGGTCATGTAAGGTCATAATCTGAGTAATCAATGTAAACCTCACACATCTCAATCAGTCCGTTGACTAGTTCCATCAATTACTTAGCCAATTAGTTGAGATCAATGCAGAAATTGACTCGTCACGTCAACTGGATTCATCGTTCCATCAGCCGACTAGCTGAACAAAACGTGGTCGTCTGTCTACTTGGTTGGAGTATTTTAGTAGAGGAGGAAACTGACACCCAAAACATTAAGATGGAAATCTGACAGGTGGGCGTCCTCTGTATCATGAGTGATACAGCGTCCAGTAAAATAAAATATCAGGTTAATAAAGAAAATGGATGGAGTCTTTACCAGACCTTTAGTTGTCTAGACAGTTTTTTATTTGTTACCTGGTCTCCCAGTTTTTCCTCCTCAGCATCTCAAAGGTCTGTCGGAGCATGAAGCGGACCAGCTGTCAAAGAGACGGGGAAGTAGCCGTTGGATTTCTGAGCAACTTGAATCATCCTCACATCATCCAGCCCATAACTTACTGCAACACCAGACCCATGTGTTGATGTCAAGGGTGCGATCACAGCTACAGGGAAAAGCTGACCCTCTAGGATGTTACTGCTACGAGGTACACATGGATGAAACCACCCTCTACAGAATCACAGTAACGCCATGAGAGGTTGTGTACATGTATGTGATGATAACATGACAACATATGACCCGCTCCAGTTAGCATCACATCGCTTTAAACAGAGACAACGCTAACTCTGCGTTCCCGTCACACCGACCTGGAAGAACTTGTCCATGCGCAGCCTGTCGATGCCGGTCCACTCTCGTTTGATGGTCTGCAGGAAGCTTTCCAGATACAAGAACTCTGCGGGGACACAAGAGCACAACGCAACCGTCGGACGAGACGCTTCGATATCGCTACGCCGTGAAACCGTGACATCAGAGGTGGTGAACTTACGGCTGTCGACGTGTTGGAAGCTGTGGAGGAGGTTGGCGATCTGGTTGGACAGCTCCTCCTGTGGACCAAGAGGAGAGAAAGAAATCCATTCAGAGGAGGAAGGAGGAGCTAGAGCATCAACTGGGGGATTACAATAGATTACAATAGATCCCACATGGGGTTCCTCTCTTGTGCTCTCTCTTAACAGCTGCTTGTCAAGTCAGTGTGAATGTGGTTCGACGATTTTCCACTCTGGGGTAAATAAAGCAGCAACACTCCAGCTAGTGTTGTCACTACACCAGAAGCTCAACATCAAGTCTAAAACGTGATTCCATTGCGATACACGGAGGTTTTTATATCGGAGGTGTCTGTCTTTGTCGACTCAGTAAGCTGCACAGTTCCACATTTCACTGCTGGCACCAGTTTGTGGACCTGATCCAGTTCTATTTGTGCTGGACTGTCTGATGCTGCCGCCAAGTCTTCAGCTGCTGTGACCCTGACAGGAGAAGCCGTCTGCGCCAGTCTGCACCACTACGCCCTCTAGAGGCGACGCTGACGTGAAACTTCAGCGTGCAGAACACGTTTTCTGAAAGTATTTTTTACAGCTTTTGCAACGGTATTGAAACCAACTACTAGTTATTCTGACTGGCCGTGACAACACTGTCGCCTCCATCTTCCCTCTGGTCTCCAACTTGTCAATGGCTGGATTAAGGACAGAGACTGGCAGCACAAGTTAGTAATATGATATTGCCTGTTGACAGACTTGCTCTCCACATTCAAAATGCCATCAAACACGTTCAACACTGAGAATTAAGAAAAAAGATCCCTTCTAGTTAGGTTAGTTATTAGGGTTACACCGATCTATTGGGCGGATATTGACACGCCAGATCGTCCAGTGCCAATATGGGAGGTTCCTTTCTTTACATATTTACTTTACAATAATATTTTCAATATATTAAAAGTTTATTCTTATTTAAAAGGTAGCAATGTATTCCAGAGTTTTCCCTACTGGTGAATAGGTGTGGTGATAGCAGCTACCAGCAGCTTCAAAACAAAAATAGCGGTATCAGACTTGAAAAACCCAAATCAGCCAAGCGCTGTGACTAACAGGCCCTTTACTGTCTTAATTGACCACTTTGATCTTCTCCTGGTCACCAATCCAAAACCCAACTGGTGGTAAAGGTGAAGGCTCATTGGAGCTGAAATGCGCTGGTCAGTTTTCAACTATTCAGTTGTCCATGTGAAATAAAGGCTTTGTTCATCACCACAGAGCCTCGGATCCTCTTTGGTTTCCTATAGGCCAACATTCTTGCTGCAACCATTCTGCAGAGCGTCTGTTGGTTGCTTCCCGTCATAGACATTACCGGTACGTTCTAGTACATTTTTTCCCCCCAACTGAAGGTAATATCTCCCACCTCTGGCGCCTCTATAGGTTTCTGTATACATGCTGACCTGGTCCCTCCTCCCTGTCAATCACTTTGTTGCACCAGCCAGAGTAGGCCAGCTCTGTATGTTCTCCCATCGTGTTGGCCTGTAAAACATAACAGCACTAAAGCGTACCTGGAGTAGTGGTTTATCCTGCATCCACAGGCAGTAGAAGAGACCCTTCCATAGTTTGAGCAGCTCGTCTCCTGTGAATCCACCTGCACACAGGATGGCAACAAGGTGTAACGTTACTTACTGAGTCTGAAGGGATTCATCTGTGATACAATACAGCCTCGACAGACACACTGCTGAGTGTGTGCACCATGTGATAATATTACATTGAAACGAGCAAAGTGACACAGGTGATGCTCTGACCTATAGTTAGCTAGTAGGTGGCACAAGTAAATCAAGCCTCAGTCACATGCCTCTTTGACCTGAAAGCTGCTGGCTCCACATGTGCACTTCCATTTATTTTGAACATACCCATGACTGGGAGTAGTTACCCCTAAACTTTACGTTGTAATCCAACTAGTCGTTTAGCTTTCCGTACACATATCTCCAAGAAGCCACTCTTCCAAAGTTAATGCTAGGTAGTGCTTGTATGAGCTAGCTAGCTTTGGCAGAGCTAACGTAACTGGCTAACTAGCGACGCCAGCTTCAGCTTACCTTTGACTTTGTGTGACCTGACACTGATATATGTTCTCAACTTCTTTATCGCCTTGGTCCGAATCGGCTTCTCGTTGGAAGCTAACCTCTGGGCAAGCTGGATCTCTGGCTCTTGTAGCGACGCCATGTTCCCACTGCTTCACGTGGAAACACTTTTTTCACCCACTTTGCTTTTCACTCCGCACACGTTTCTCCCGGCGGCGCAGCGTGATGGCGTCACACACGTGCATTAGCTGTTGTTCTACACAGTACCACGCGGTGGCAGCCTTTGACCGCCGCTTGGAAAAGGTAGGTAGGTACTTTATTAATCCCGGGGGGAATTCCTTCGTTACACAACTAAGAAAAATTACAATAGGAATAATACAAATAAAGAATAAAAAAAATATAAAACTATACTCTACTAAATATAAAAATGCCAGTGCAACAGAAACATAATTATAATGTGCAAAATGTACAAAAATGTAAATGTCCATGGTGCAAAAAGTGAAATACTAGTGACTACAGTAAGGGATGTAACGTTATGAAGTTACCAGTTGTGTCAAGCTGTCATCACATGTCATAAAACGATCAAAGACAAACTAAGAAATATCTTTATTGAAGTAATGCAGTGCACATTTGTTTTGCTTCTTAAAAAGTTGTAACAAGCAGGATTGTGGATTTATAACTTCACAGGTCAGTTGACTGCCTCCTCTTCTGCTGAAGCTGCTTCCGCTTCCCGGACTGACAAAAGAATACACACACACACACACACACACACACACACACACACACACACACTTGGCATTAGCACAGTAAATTTCTCTGCTGTCTTTGTTCTTGTTATCTCATTCCTCAGTGTCTGGTCTGATTTTCCACATGATGAGTCACAGTGGAGGAGGTGAGCAAACTGAGACCCCAACATCCTGTTTCCTAATGAGGCTGATAGGTGACACTGTAAACACAGTTGCACATTTTTGCTGATCAAATTCAATAACTGTTTCAAGACTCATAGTATATATTGAGAATATATTTGTAAGTGTGTATGCTCAACTGTTTTTGACGGTTGAGCACTTGACCAGTTGAAAACAAGAAAAGATCAATAGATTAACATTAACATTTCCAAACGTTTGTAGACAATTTTTCATAGCTTTTCCAAATTCCACACCCTTTTTTCCCATGTTTTCAATGACTGCTGTTCAATGACCGCCGTATCCCCTCGGTCACACTACTGATCTGGCATTGTTTAATGCCTCGTATTTACCAGGTTGAGTTGAGAGTTGAGGTTCACCTGCAGTCTCCTTGGCCGGAGTCCACACAGTCAGGCTGGTGACGCATTTGGGAATCCACTTGAGGACCGTGGTGGAAGCAGCCTCGTCCTCCTCACCCTCCGCTCTTTCCTGCCATAGATGGAGGGAGGATGAGGGGTGGGCGGCTAGACAAATATTCCTCTTTTTCATGTACAGAGAAGAAATGCTTTGAAATATATTGTTCTGATACATTGTGGCTTGTATTATAATAGATTTCAGATCGATTTCTGTAGACGCCTTTGGTGTTTTTCCTTTCTCAGGGTTTGCACAGTTCTTGGGATGTTTTCAGTGGCATGTCATGCTCTTGTTGTCTTTAATGCTGCTATACTCAGTTCAGTTGAACCATGTACAATTGCAGTAGACCTCATTTGATTCAGTGTCTCTTGTAGGGCAAGGCAAGCACAAAAACATCTACAACTCCAGGTACTGCTCTATTCACACATGCTCAGCAGAGATGAAACACACTGCAGCTTGCAACTTACTGGCCTGCATCCTGCTGTATTCATTACAGTACAGATGTAGCCGTTGCAGATGTTCTGCAGGATCTGCTTAAAAGTTCCTCTAGTGGTTCTCAGTCCTGGTCCTTGAGGTCCAGAGCCCTGCTGGTTTTCCATCCTACCAGGTAGTTCACTAACTAACTAACTCATTCACCTGGCGTCTAAACCAGTCCTGATTAGAGGGTTGGAATGAAAACCAGCAGGGCTCTGGACCCTGAGGACCAGGACTGAGAACCACCTCATGGAAAGGAAAGACTTTGCAGCATTAATGCAACTTACATGTAAGTCTGCATGCTGTTTCTTATCAAAGTCATACACTTAACAGGCAAGTGTGTGTACTCGAAAAGGATGCTACTGCTATTACTAGTACTAGTACTAGTCCACTATGCTACTGGCAAAAGGCACAACAACAGCAGGCTGGTAGGGAGGCTGTGGTAGCACCTCCTCTCCTCCTCCTGTGGCCCCTGAGGTGAAATAGCCCTCCCTGTGGCCAGGGTGGGGCCCTCCTTGGCCCTCTGAGCTTTCACATTTTCACCATTCTCCTCATAGGCCGCCGGCTGGAGCTTTTAGTAGAGAGAGTTATCATGGTTATGTTCTGCCTTTGTCATTTCACGAGTGTATTCCCGACAATGTTTGACGTTCTGGGCTGGGCTGAAAGAACGGGTGTGTCTTTATGTTGAATCACCTGATCTGTTTGACGGTATTCACCATGCTGCTCACACCCAACGTCAAACACATACTTCCCTGGGCCGGACGGCTGGAAGACAAGAACGGGAGGGCGAAGTGCAGGAACTATTATGACTATTGTTATTAAACTATTACTTTAAGTGAAGGCAGCTGAGTCATATGTGTATAAAATAGCCTGAAAATGAAATAGTGATCTACCAAATTACTTTTCTGACAGTGATTGATCTTGTCTGGCACAAACAAACCAAATCCATTGTCCCAAAAGTACAAACTCTGCCCCCTTGTATACTCTAGACAGGCTACAGTAAATCAGTTGAGTCTGTTGTGAAATAACTTACATTATTGTTGACAAAGTTACCCTGGTATCTGTGGTTAGAGTGGATGATCTGTCCAGCTGACTCCATCTTGCCCTTCACCCATGATCCCTTGTACTTGGAGCCGGTGTCATGGTAGTGGTATATGCCCTGGCCATGCCTGGCAATGAGAGAACACGAAGGAGACGTTGTTACTTTCACGATTTATTAAGAGAGAGAAACACATTCTGCTTGTATATTTTCTGTATCACTGAGATGAGAGGAAAGACACGATTGATACAGAATCGGGAAGACACAGGAGAAAGTCTCCTGTTTATCTATCGCAGGCCAGCAGGGTCACGGTGCCTTTAGAGAGGAACATTTTGAAGCACTACTCCATCCAAGTCACAGATGTACCTTACGTGGTGCAGCCACTCTCCGTCATACGTGTCTCCATTGGGGTAGGAGTAGACCCCATGGCCCTGTTTCAGGTCCTCCACCCAGGAGCCTGGCAGACAAAGAGAAGGACAGAGGAGGAGAATGAATAGCACCCTGGTTTCTTAAGCTCTGCGTCAGGACTAGTAGTTGTAAAGTGCCTGGATCTCAGAGTGAGAGGCGACATTTTTCATTTTGGTGCCCCAAGGTTCAGGAACCCCCGTGGGAGAGGAATGTTTTTGCAGCTGTGAACATGAATCTCCACAGACTGCACACACACAGAAACACAGCAATGAAGTGCAGAGGTTGGCAATAATATTTATTTCTTGTAATAGCCTCCACTATTATCATCCACTATTATACCATCATATTTGGACCCATCTGGATAGTAGAAGAGGCCTTGTCCGTGTTTCATATTCTGGTAGTAATCTCCCACATATTTGGCCCCGTTCTTGAAGCGGTATGTCCCCTGTTAGACAAAGATAGATAAATCAAAGAGGCCGTTCTTTGTTGGGTAACACAATGGGAAAATACTGGACTTTGCCATACACAGCCCTGCCTTTCCTACCTGTCCAGACCGTTTGCCGTTCTCATACCGTCCCTGATACACGTCTCCGTTGGGCAGCAGGGCTCTCCCGTCTCCGTGCCTCTCCCCTGCGTCATTCCTGTCCCCTTCATACTCCTGTCAGTCAATTAAGCAGTTATACAACAAAGCCAGAGACACAGATACTGTATACACACAGGACCTACACACTCGCACACTCAGCACAGTGAATGGCTATCGATAGCTTAGCTAGCTAACAAACCACGGAGTGATAGTGTTTGGCAACTAAAACGAGATCATTCACTCACCCCGAGGTAACTGCGGTCGTCATCCAACTCCTCAGATCCCACATCTGACATGTTGATATATTAAGTTACAACTCTACGTATTTAATGTATATTTTAGTTTAAAACTGACTTGTTGAAATGGAGAGATGCTCCGCCAATTTCTTGTGGCTCCTCTGGCACGCTTACGGTTGCCATGACAACGAAGTGTAAAACGTGAACACACGTGACCAAACAAAACAACAACAACAACAACAACAGAAAATCACGTTAAAAACTAACGTCTAAAAAGTAATTTTACCCAATATTAAAACTTCAAAGTTAACCATTTTATATTGTCACTTTCTGGTCTGTCATTGTATTATGTTGGTATGATTCATCACTTCCTGCTGTTATTGCAGATTCAGGTGTGATGACGTCTAAGCAAATGTAGGTGTAACTTGTAGGTATAAAATCTTAGAGGGGCAGAGAAACGCTTGAATGCTGTTTGAGCTGGATGCTGACTTCTCTCCAAACAGTGGCAGGTGATTTCTTTGACAAATTTCCACATCATCACTTTTTGGTCTGTCGTTTTATTATGTTTATGAAATCAAATTCAAATTATCAAATTAATCTTATCAGCCTATCCGAAGACATCTAACGTCCTAAGTGTTACTCTTAACAACAACCACACTACAACTATTACTACTACTACTACTACTAATCATCCTCAGCATCACCTTCATAGTTCAATAATATTTAAACTTCATTCAAATAGCACTTACAGGAGAGCCCTATTATTATTCCATTAAATATTACTATTAATAACAACAGCAATAATCATAATAATCAACTTTATTTAAAAGCAGAGTGCTAAGTGATTTACAGAAAGGCATAAAAGAAAAACAAAAAACTAAATTAATAATTAAAATAATTGATACATTAAAATAATGATCAATAATATAAATAGATTAATAAAATAATGTTTTTATTAACTAAAAAATAAAAGTAAATTTGACTAAAACAAAATAAACAATAATTAAAACCAAATTGAAACATTAAAAATCTGTAAAAGAGACTTTAAAAGAGAGAAAAATAGGAAAGAGAGAGAGAAGGAGAGAGGAGAGAGGGAGAGGAGAGAGGAGAGAGCGAAACTGGCCATTGGCCAAAGATCAAACAACCGAGCAGCCACCGGTTTCTTGTTCGGTGATGACGTCAGAGCAGCGGCGCGACCAGTGTGGCTTTCGGCGGTGACAGATGTAGCTCCCAGAGAACAAGGAAGTGAACGGCGTCTCGCCCAATCTGGGGCAAGAAAAGAAACACAATTTACTGGATTTTTCGCCGGTTTCGTACAAGGTAAGCAGCTGTCGAATGTAGTTCAGCTCATCTCGGGGAACGGAGGGGCTGCGGCGAATCTTCCGTTGAGAGACCGACGTCTGGATGGTCGGCGGCGGTTGAACGTTTGACCGAGCCGTGATGCGGTCTAGCTACCGTCAGAGACCTGGGGGTCGGCTATGTGATGTATTAAGGGCATAATTGTTTCATACGTCAGGCGTTAAGTACCGTTCAAGGTTGCTCTATTGATTAGCCAAATCACTTTTTTCTTTATCCATTGCATCATTGATAACACAAGGCTCGAGCTACAAAGGCGCAATAGATGGGGTCGCTTTTCGATTAGGGTTTGATCAGAAACCTGAGAAATATACGTGGAACTGACAAAAAAAACCCGCACTGTTCAAATTTAAGTACGTTATCACCATTGTGGTTCCGATTATCAAACTCTACAGTCCGGTGCACACCCAGTAGCTGCACGAGCTGCACGCTCCACGTATGAAGTTCCAGATGCTGTTTCCACGCGCCTTGGCTTTGTTGTGTGTTGGATGTAAACGACTGTCTGATGAATTCGTCTCAGCTGGGAGGTTTGTGTTGGTTGCTCCTGTATGGGAAACAAACTAGAAACTGAGACCAACTGTGTTGAAGTGACCGCTGGTGGTCTCGGATTACCATTAGATGAAGCTGTGAACCAGTTTCAGCCTCTTCTTCTTCTCTGGTGTTGGCTGGATTTCCTGGTTGCAACGTCACGATGCTCCCGGTTTCTAGCAGAGGAGTATCCATGCAGACTGGCTACTGACTCCTGGCCCATCAGTTGCCCTGCATGCAGCCTTACAGCCTTACAGCCAGGGCAGGCTGAGAAAGATCCAACAACATTTGGAGAAAGGGTTAGGGTTACCGGTTTTTAGGTACCGGTACTTTTTCCAATACCAAGGCTGAATAGAAGTTTATTAACATGCAATAATGCAATAGCCTATACAATAGCCATTTTCCCCCAACTGAGCGATATACCATTGGAACTCTTAAGTATGAACTGTTTCTTTTTCTTTCACTAAGTAATTAAAAATATATATACCAAAAAATAAACAAAAAAGGCATCTTTACTTGTAGTTATTTTCTTGTGACAAAGAAAATGATGCTCAAAGAAAATCTAATTCAAATTCCTCAGCACACATTTTCTCTGGGTTATTGTCCAGTATTGGGTTTTCCGGGTTTGCCTGATGTCTCTACAGATCAGTATTGTGGTGTGCCATGGATTTGAGCTGAAGCGTGCTTCGACTCTGAGCAGGTTGGGGACTCGTTATTCTAGTAGCACAACTCCACTGAGCCTGGTTTTCAGACGTGGATGGAAACAGGCCAGATGTGGATTCAGCTGATCAGTGGAATCCACATGTCAGGTGTCCTGAGGATGTTTTGTGAAATGAGTCTGTGAAAACCACCATGTCACCGACCTCCCCACCTCTCTGTCTCTTTATCTCTCCCCCCTACCCTCTTGCTGTTTCTCTCCCTCTTTCCTCCTTTCCCTTCTTCGCCCCCCTCTCTTTCCCCCATCCTCCTCCTTTCTCTACCTCCACTACTCAGGGGGAGTCACAAGTGAAATGACCTTTTGCTGCCTTTTACAAATATTTATTATATGTATTTGTCTGCGCAAGCTGCTGTTGAGTCTTTTATTGTGACAGGGAGGACCGGTCCTGCACTGCACTTGCCAAATGTACACAATCAATTATTTACCTGTACCTGTCTCTCTTTTTTCACCTCCCTCTCTTCCAGACTCTCCGTCCAGCTCCAGTGAGTCCCGTCGGCCATGCGTCCCGGTGCTGCCGATTTCCCAGCAGCCTCAGGCTGCACCACTGTGTCCGTGTGTCTCCCGCCAGCCTCCTCAGCGTGAGATCAGATCTGCCGTCCCATCAGTGTCACCGTCGTCTAAAACATGGCCCCCATCCCTCCCGGGGTCCGCCTCCTGGTCTCCTTCAACAGGGACCAGTGGTGAGTCTGAATCTCAGTCTGACTGTCTGATGTGTTGTCAGTCTGAGTGGTAGTCTCTCTTGCTTTGTAGTCTTGTTTTCGCTGGCTGTTTATTTGTGTGTTCTTGGTTGTTTGTACGTGCTTTCCATTCTGACTGCCAATTGAATGTGACTGTTTGCCAACTGTTTGTCAGTCTGTCTGTCTTTTCCCAGTCCTTCTGTGTCCGTCTAACTTTTGACAAATGCATGCATACAGTGTGTGAATCCATCTGCCCCTGTCTGTCTGTGACTCTCCACCAACGTCTGATTTTCCTCTGTGCCTGTCTGTCAACCCCCCCCCCCCCAGACCATCAGTCTGGTCTGCTCTCTGTCATCATCACAGTACATCACTCTGTAAGGCAGTGTAATTACAACGGTCCACATGGGCCACCGGCACGAAGTTCCTGTATCCACAAGCTAGCGAGTCCAAACACCTCAGGCATTGTGTAAACCAGATGTTCAGGTTCCTGCATGACGGGTGTAATGTCACGGTCCTACCGGTGTGCTGGCATGTGTTAGATACCCCGCACCTATATTTACTTGACGTTGACATTTTAGGCATTTAGCTGACTCACTTATCCAGAGCAACGTACGCTTGGATTGCCAACATTAGAAGCAACCAACAGTAAGGAGTGGAGGACCCCGCTGACCTGGGAATAGCAAAATATCCCTTTGAATGATCGTGTATGAGAGGGAAACACTAGGCAAGAAAAAAGCTGAGGAGAAACATCGATTCCAGGTTTCCTACACAGAAAGTATGAAAATGTGTGGAACAAGAATTTGGTCATTTGTAAACCGTACAAAAAAGTTTTGGAACGTGTGGAAAAATATAGTTGTACTGCCCTGATGTTCATACGACGACACCTGTCATCTCACATATTCTGATATTTGTCGCTGGAAGGAATAATCTTCATGTAGAGAGAGTGATACGGAGTCGGTAGGGGCCAGGTGACTCTCAGGAAGTCACATTGAACACCGAAACCCTGTAAATCCACGACAAAGCATATTGGAGTAAGCAGAGAGGAAATATATGGGAGAAGGGGGAGTCAGGGGGGAGTTACAAGTGAAAAGACGGCTCACCTTTTGCCGCCTTTTACAAATATTGATTATATGGATTTGTCTGTGCAGGCTGCTGCTCAGTCGTTGTGTTATTGTGACAGGGAGGATCGGTCCTGCACAAACACATCCTGCACTGCACTTGCCAATTGTACCTGATCAATTATTTACCTGTAGCCTGATCACGTTAGCCTGATCACGTTAGCCTGATCACGTTAGCCTGATTAGTGTGTTTTGCCAGAGAGTGACTAGCAGCTTCAGTAAGAGAGCCGTGCAGACCGGGTTAGTTCACAGGCTATGTACAGTAGATCCAAAGAGAAGCTGAACTTTCCCTCCTTGGCTGAGGAGTCCTGGACATACATTAAATGCAGACAAGGCGCCACTATGTGAGCCTCCCAGGGGGACATACAGAGTCCATTATTGAAATGCATGCTTCGGTCAAAAGAGCGACCTACACATTGAATAGTGCCACTGTGTGCGCGGGCGGGATGGTTTTGTGGATTAGCGTGCTTGCTTGAGAAACCATCCGTGTACCGTGGTCTGCTCTGGTCCAGGTCTGCTCTGGCTTTGCTGTCTCAGTTGATCAGGGAGGATTTTTAGATACACAACTCTTAACTCGCTTTCCACCTTTAACTCTGTGATTTCTTGAAAGGCAACTCCGTTTTTTTTCCATTTCCAGCTTGGATTTTTTTTCATTTTCAGTCGTGTACTTCCTGTTTTTCCACTTTCGACTTCCACATTCTTGCTTGGATACCTTTATTTCCACCTTTTTAGTTTTGTCCTGATCATATCCCTTCCTCTTCATCTATCTGAAAAAGCAATTGTTCTTCCGGTGACAATAACCTAAAATAAACAGTGTTCCTGGAGTCAGTGGATGACATCAAGGTCATGAACCTCTTCCTGAGTATGACCGTCCCAGTCTTGCGTCACAGTGCTAACTAACATGGCTTTATGGTCTTGAGGATCAAAGAGCAGTGAACGCAGCGCCACTGTGCTGCTGCTTAGCAACACAAATGATCTAATTGAATCCACCAGACAAGTCAGTACACCTATAAATACATTCAGACACTACATGGCTTTTCTGTGTCTGGACACTAGCGGGTATTAGGGCTGAGAATATTTCCCCTTGTGACATGAATTGTGATATGAATTGTGATCCATGTGGACACAAAACTAGTCGCCACAGTTCTCCAGCTTGCTGTTGCACCCAAACACATCATTCCCATCAGTTACATTTGAAGTTCCATTGATTTCTTCTCCCTGAAAACACCCCCTAGGGTCTGGAGTCAAGTTTCTCTCCCTGTTAGTTTCCTCAGGCTACTAGTAGTTTGTGAACACCCACTCACACACATGGCAGCACACCTACCACATGCTGTCCAGCTGTTGCGTAATGCGTTGCTCTTCTCCAACAACTCCAAGTCCATCTCCAGTTAGCATGTTAGCAGTTTTGTTACATAATGCAGTAATCATCGCTTTAATCTTCAACACAAGAAATCAAGATCAAAGCAAACCGTATGGGAGCAACAGATTTCAACATTGACCAGATCCAGGCAGAGCAGGAAGACCTTAACCAGCCTAGTAAGTCTAATAGGACACAAGGGGGGAGGGGAGGTGCAGAAATCCATTTCCTCTGAACATAGTGTAACTCATGAGACCTGCAGCTAAACTCACCTCACAACACCTTTAGCAAGGTTACTGTGACCAGCAGCTGAACTACAGATGCACTCGACTCCTCTATAAGCACCAATCATCATGATATTAAACTGAATAGCAACTCTTTGATCTTGAGGATGAGGCCGGTCTGAAACCTTCACCGTGTACAGAGTCTCCCTAAGAGAGGCAGAGAAAAGCTTTCTTGTGTTGTGTTGTTTTCTCTCCAAACGTCACTCCTGCCATAGCAAGTCTACGTGGTGATTGATCATCCTTGACCAAACGTCCACAACGTGTCAGAGCAGCTGTTTAAGGTGGACAGGTGGACTGCTTTCTAATTCAGCTGCCTTTGAGGTTTTATTGGCCCAGTGTGTCTCTTTTACAAGCGACACCTCCACAGTGTAATATTCCTGTCGCCCATCAATCGTCTTCTTTAAACCCCCGCCACGTCTCAAGTGTGTGCAGTCAGCCAGATGCGAGCGGTCCGACCAGCTGTAGAGCGTCATGTGTCATGTGTCATGTGTCATGCTCATTGTGCCTGATGGGTATATATGCTTTCTGTATTTGCTTATTACACAAGAGCACATTGGACGAGGACCAAGAAAAGCACAATGTCTGGCATACACCTCTGTGTATCTCTTAATGTTTCACGAGGATCCGCCAATAGCATCCGCTCTATATACGTGTCCTGGGTTGCATCACTTCTTGAGAAGTGGCGTGACCTCTGATATGTTTTAGTATCTCTTCATGGCAGAGGAGGAGGTCAGCTGAGTCCGGTAGTCGACTTTCACAAGTGGAGGGAAAAAAAAGGTTCTCTCTCTGAATTTTCCCATTGAGTTATGTCATGTCATAACTCATCCCCCACCTTGAACTGAATTTTAACATCCTGGTTGCGTTCATAGTTCGTCGTCCAGCGGTGGTCTCTCTCCCGTTCGCTCTCCGGTCTGTTCTGTACTCAGTGCTGCCCCCCTGTGTTTCCTCCCTGCAGGTACAGAGCCTTCACCTTCACCCTCACCTTCCTGCTGTACACCAGCTTCCACCTGTCCAGGAAACCCATCAGCATCGTCAAGGTAACACACACACACACACACACACACACACACGCTTGATTATAGCATATACTGTATACTAACATCCATGACCTCACTCACGACTCAAATGAGAGCAAACTTGAACGTGCCGCTCCAAAGATTACACAAGTGAGTGGACCACATCACATTCACTCTGCCCACCTTACCCGACCTTCTACCTGACCGCTACCTGGTATTTACAACAGGAGAAATGTTCATTGGGTGTTTTTGAATCTGAGTTGTGGCGTCTCTGTTCGTGTTGCCAGAGTGAGCTCCATAAGAACTGCTCATCCGTCAGCGAGCTCGCCACCTCCAGCGGCGGCGGCCAGCAGCAGCCTTCCCTCCACACGGACATGGACTGCAGCTGGAAGCCTTTCGGTTAGTATCTGTGTCAGCGGTTCCCCCAACCCGCCCCATCTATTTAACGGTAGAGGAAGCTCTGGGATCGGTTACTTCCTTTAAATGAAGCATTCATTTACAAAAACATTATTGAACTATTACACAAATAAATAAAAAAGTGCATTGTTTCTTTATTTGTACAGTAGTTGTGCAGAGAGGAACCTGCTCACCCTGAAGTGATACTGATTGTACTGAGTTTGTACTGAGCTCATTCTCATTCAGCTCCTTTGTGTTCCCAGACAAAAGCAACTACAAGCAGCTGTTGGGAACCATGGACTACTCCTTCCTCTGTGCCTATGCAGTGGGCATGTACCTCAGGTAAGAGGAAGTGATCTTAATTGATCCCCGAGGGGAAATGGGGTCATGCAAGGTCACGTCACAGCTGGTTTTCATGCAGTAATGGATTATTACATGAATAAGGATGCTTTGGGGGAGCATTGCTCAAAATCACAGCATCAGAAATTTAGGAAAGAGTTTTAAGCACCTTGGTGGTTTGACAAACTGTCTGGTAACTGGAAGGTCACAGGTTCAATTCCCGCTGGTGTTGTTACAACACCAAAACTTAGTTTAATATCTGTAGATATGCTACTACTACGATACCGCGGCTAACAAGGAAAATCATCAAGCAAGGATTTCCGTAGCTTGGACAACTTTGAAGCACTTTTCCACCGAGGTTCTGATGTCGTGGTTGTGTGTCCGGTTTTCTCAAGTTGGTCTTACATTTCATCCAAACCACCTTTTAAAAAGATCTTAAAAAGTCTTAAATGTAAGTTGATGAAACTTGCAGACACCCTGATCATATCATACACTCCTTTCTCTCTTTACCCTCTTTCTTCTTTTCCTGTCTGCAACAAAGGAGGAGCATTGCTCTCTATCTCTCTATATCCATTTCCTCTCTTGGTCTCTCTTCACCTTTCTTTCTTCTCTCACTCAGCCCATCCTCTTTCCCGCTCTTTCTTTTCTTGTTTTTCCACTGAAGCTCCTCATTCTGTCGCTTTGTGTTACCGTATCGTTACTGAACTGAGTTGGGTGTGAAGTTCAGGCTGAGGGGGGTTGTGTTGTGTAACGCACCCCAGTCACAACAACAGATAAGGCGGTGTAGCGTTGAGAATAGTTAAGCGTTCAGCGACTCTACTCCATGTATTGTATTGATCTAATCTAATGTTACTGTTGTATTAATCTAATCTAATCTAATGTTACTGTTGTATTAATCTAGTCGAATCTAATGTTACTGTTGTATTAATCTAATCTAATCTAATGTTACTGTTGTATTAATCTAGTCTAATCTAATGTTACTGTTGTATTAATCTAGTCGAATCTAATGTTACTGTTGTATTAATCTAGTCTAATCTAATGTTACTGTTGTATTAATCTAGTCTAATCTAATGTTACTGTTGTATTAATCTAATCTAATCTAATGTTACTGTTGTATTAATCTAGTCTAATCTAATGTTACTGTTGTATTAATCTAGTCTAATCTAATGATACTGTTGTATTAATCTAGTCTAATCTAATGTTACTGTTGTATTAATCTAGTCTAATCTAATGTTACTGTTGTATTAATCTAATCTAATCTAATGTTACTGTTGTATTAATCTAGTCTAATCTAATGTTACTGTTGTATTAATCTAGTCTAATCTAATGTTACTGTTGTATTAATCTAATCTAATCTAATGTTACTGTTGTATTAATCTAGTCTAATCTAATGTTACTGTTGTATTGATCTAGTCTAATCTAATGTTACTGTTGTATTAATCTAGTCTAATCTAATGTTACTGTTGTATTGATCTAGTCTAATCTAATGTTACTGTTGTATTGATCTAGTCTAATCTAATGTTACTGTTGTATTAATCTAGTCTAATCTAATGTTACTGTTGTATTAATCTAGTCTAATCTAATGTTACTGTTGTATTAATCTAGTCTAATCTAATGTTACTGTTGTATTGATCTAATCTAATGTTACTGTTGTATTAATCTAGTCTAATCTAATGTTACTGTTGTATTAATCTAGTCTAATCTAATGTTACTGTTGTATTAATCTAATCTAATCTAATGTTACTGTTGTATTAATCTAGTCTAATCTAATGTTACTGTTGTATTAATCTAGTCTAATCTAATGTTACTGTTGTATTAATCTAATCTAATCTAATGTTACTGTTGTATTAATCTAGTCTAATCTAATGTTACTGTTGTATTAATCTAATCTAATCTAATGTTACTGTTGTATTGATCTAGTCTAATCTAATGTTACTGTTGTATTGATCTAGTCTAATCTAATGTTACTGTTGTATTGATCTAGTCTAATCTAATGTTACTGTTGTATTAATCTAGTCTAATCTAATGTTACTGTTGTATTAATCTAATCTAATCTAATGTTACTGTTGTATTGATCTAGTCTAATCTAATGATACTGTTGGATCAGCATGTTTCTCATTCAGGTAGTATAACGAATAAGACTCCATGACAGATCTTAAGTGTAGGTTGATATTTTGTAAACCTCTTTGACTGGAACATGTTGTTGTGGTTAATGTGATGTCATCACTGTGCGCCCATGCAGCGGCATCATCGGGGAGCGGCTGCCCATCCGGCTGTACCTGACGGTGGGCATGCTGGCCAGCGGCCTGTTCACCTGCCTGTTCGGACTGGGCTACGTCTACAACATCCACAGCCTGGGCTTCTACATATTTGTCCAGGTGAGACACACAGACGGACAGCGACACACACACACACACACACACGTCTAAACACACACATCCGCACATGCATACAGATACACAATTTCGCTAGAGGGAAAAATGTGGCGCCCCCTACAGCAGGCAAAGGTTAACTACCTTGCTTAAGGACACTTCGGGGAATTGAACCCCGACTCTCCTGTTGCCCCCCGCTGGCCCTCTAAATACAGATAACACAGATATATGTATCTCTTACCTCACTGTCCCCTTATGTCTCAGGTGGCGAACGGCTTGGTCCAAACCACTGGCTGGCCCAGTGTAGTAACCTGCATCAGCAACTGGTTCGGCAAGGGAAGGTAAGTTACAACCAGGCCCAGGCTGAATCTGCACACTCAAAACATTTGCTTTCAAACACACAAAGCCGTGGTTGTAGGTCATGATCATGTAGCACAGACAGTTTCATTTGGGCCTATTGATCAGTAGATCTTCAACACTTGGTGGTTTTGGAAGGTGTCAGTGACAGAGTGTCATCTAGATCTGTTACAGACCAGATAAGCTGATCTTTGTAGAAATGACTTTGTAGAATTCTATTCTATTCTATTCTATTCTATTCTGTTTCTTTTAGACCTGCACTAGGCAACTTTGTACTTTAGTGACCCCAAGTGGCAGCAGGAGGTAACGGGTTTAAGTTTTGAAAGTTTGACGATTGGCCGCCTCATGCAAGTCAACAATAACCTGATCTGCCTGTCTCCCTGCCTGTCTCCCTGCCTGTCTCCCTGCCTGTCTCCCTGCCAGGCGTGGTCTGATCATGGGACTGTGGAACTCCCACACCTCGGTGGGGAACATCCTGGGCTCTCTGATCGCCGGCTACTGGGTCTCCTCCAACTGGGGCCTGTCCTTCATCGTCCCAGGGCTCATCATTGCAGCCATGGGCGTCATCTGCTTCTTCTTCCTCATTGAGCGTGAGTACCGCCTCCTCATTGGCCAGAAGAGGAGAAAGAAGAGGAAGGGGAGGGGCTAAGAGTGGGAAGCGACAGAGGGCTCTATAAACAGGGTCTGGCAAGGAAGCAGAAAAATGAAATAGCTCCTGAAATTGCTTTACATTTTTAGAAAATCCAGACTTATATTTGGTTCAAGAAGGTATTGAAGCAGAGGTTTTGCAAATCGGGTTGATTTTTCTCATTGCATGTGGCTAAAACTGTTGTGCAGTATGTTATTGACCTCGTGACTTCTTGTTTTTCCCCTCTAGATCCAAATGACTTGAAAAGCATACATGCTCAGAGCTCTTTTCACGACAACAAAGTGAGTACTGAAAATCTGCCTTGATCCTCCGTGTTTCTGAAAGCTCATACTACCTACTATTTAGTAGGTACTAGTGGTATATAACCTACTGGACATTTTGAAATGAAACATTGAAAATGACGATGCTTTTTAAGAGATTGTTTTTTATTAGTTTTAGTTCTAGTTGAACGTCTTGTTTATCAAAATCACCGAGAACGCAGAGCAGTAAGGTTTGTTTTTTTAAGACCGCAATGTGAAGGCAGCATGAGGGTCATGTGAGCTCTCACTGTGGCGCCTGACAACGGTCACCATGGCGACCGTTGCCACCTGAGTGTCTGTCTCAAGCAGCAGCTGTCTGAAGTGCGGGCCGTGGCTTCACATTGCCTCCTGACGTACTCGGCGACATTGTGAATTTGAATCTGGCTCATGAACAACGTCCCGTGACCTTTCTCTCTCTCGTTGTGCAGAAAGGCGATAAAATAATCTGAAAAGGGAAATAGCTCTGGAGATGTGTGCCACCACTTTCCTGTCAGAGCTTTTCTCCAGAGTCTCTCTCCCTATTTTCCCACTCTCTAATAAAAACTTAAATAATCTTAAAGAAATAATCCACAACATTCCCATATAAATAAATGTCTGTTTCGCTGCTCTTCATCACTGATTAATATAACACAACAGTGATTCAACCTCTAGCCAGTTCATGAAAGCTTTTACATTTGCCGGTGTTACCTGGAAAACTTCCTGGAAAACTTCCTCTGGCAACAGGAAGTGATGCGTTTCATGTTTCCAGCTTGTTTGAACTGGGTAGTTAGCGTGAGCAGCGATAACCACCGTGGCTGAACAGACAAAGAGAAGAGCGCCACCTACAGGAACTCAAACTCCATCAACAGAGAATCCAAGGAGAAAGACGTCACAGTACTGGACACACTGTTTGATTGACAGGTGATCTCTGGGAAGAGCAGTGAGGAACATCACAGTGAGGGACATCACAGTGAGGGACACCACAGTGAGGGACACCACAGTGAGGGACACCACAGTGAGGAACACTACAGTGAAGAACACTACAGTGAGGGACACCACAGTGAGGGACACTACAGTGAGGGACACTACAGTGAGGGACACTACAGTGAAGAACACCACAGTGAAGAACACCACAGTGAGGAACACCACAGTGAGGAACACTACAGTGAGGAACACTACAGTGAGGCTGAGAGACAAAGATGGAGACTGAATAAACATTATCTTGCGAATTGACAGATTAAATAAAAATGTAATACTTCACACATGTAGCTCACATATACAGACATATACTGACCGCAACAACAGAATAAGCTTAAAGTCACATCACTAACATTATAAGCAACCAATAGTAAGGAGGTCAAGGGTCAGAGCCACAGTGTCCTGCCCCTAGAGTGAGCGTGACTGGACCTGATGTGAATTGTAACTCGGCAATGTCTCCTTCAACAGGTGCCAGCCAAGAACAAGAATGGAGTAAACGGACACACCGAGGTGTATCTGCAGTACAAAGAGGTGTGTGTGTGTGTGTGTGTGTGTGTGTGTGTGTGTGTGTGTGTGTGTGTGTGTGTGTGTGTGTGTGTGTGTGTGTGCGCCAGTGCAACATGTATGATCCTGCATGTCTATTTGTGTATCTGTGTGTTTCTGCCATACAAAAACTTAAAGGAAAGATCCATCTTAAAACAAAGAAGAATCAGATCACTGATGTTGTTTGCATTCCTGGGTCCATTCTGTTGTTTGGTAGATGACGTGGCGTCACGTTGAGATGTTTCCAGCAGCTACAGCGGAGTTTGATATTAGAAAATGCTTCGGCAATCTAAAACATCAGCGGTAAATGTCAGGTTTTGGTGTCAGCCAATCAGAATGAAAGAGCAAGGGCTTCTCTCTAGACTATCACCATCCTTCCACCTACATGTAGAGCCCACTGCTGAATGGTCACACTCAAGCTATGTATATGTCCATACATCAACTGAAAGCAACACGTTCTCTGGGTGTTGTCGAAAGGCATTCTGGGAAACGTAGGAAATCACTAACCGAAGTAGGAGAGGCAGGTTGAGGGAAAGTGGGGTCATCACTAAACAACTCCTGGAATGCGTTGAACATCACAGACTGATGATTTCTGACACCGTAGTAATTTACACCGTAACATGTCATTGTAATTCATTCAGGTATACAACAGTTACGAGGATAGTGTTCTGAACAGGAAGGTCAGTTTCCTCATGCTTCCAGAGCAGCTCTCCCTGCGGGCTTGGCCAGCGGATCACGGGTCACATTTAGGGGGAATGTTGGGTCAGACTGCTGCAAACGGTACTCAGCGTTTCCTGTTAACCTTCTTGGCGTGCCAGTTGGCTTTATGACATCACAATGGTTCAGATGGTGTCAGGTGGGTTGTCACAGTGTACAGAACTGCTCTACAGACACCTGCCCTGCCCGTCTGGTACACCACGCAGGTTACAATGTCATGTTTTAGAATAGTATTTAACAGTATTTGAATTAAAAGTATTTGACACAAGTCTGTGTTGGAGGTTTCTCATACCAAATGGGATGCAGTCACCTTTCATTCCCCTCAAATCCCCCCTTGCTGTGGTGCCTCTCTTCCTTTTCGATTTGTCGTCTCTTTGGTAAAACGTCCCTCCAGGACTTTTCTGTGATTTTAGTCATTTAGCAAGAGGTCATCATTCAAATCATGTCAACGTTTTGATGCTTTTGCATGAATTGGATCAATCAAGAGATTTTTGGGATAAAATCCGTTCAGAAATGGGCAATGGACTCTTGGCTTACATTCATTTTTCATTAAGAAGAGTTGTTAAAATAGAAAAAAAATAGAGCTGGAATATTGACATTGAATATGGAGTTTGACAGATTTCAAGCTTTCCTTGATTACCCCCTCGCTTTTTGCTCTGCAAGTGGTGTTGGTGCCTCGGGGTGTGTTAAAACAGCTGGGTATATCTCTCTCTCTCTCTTTCTCTGTGTGTCTCTCTCTCTCTCTCAGAGTTATGACACAGAGCTGTTGTTGCCCAGAGACAACGGCAGTGTGTGTGTCCCTATACAGCAGGTTGTGGTAGTGAAGAGCGAATCAGAGCCGTCCGCCATCAGCTTCATGGGAGCCTTACGCATTCCGGTCAGTCTCTCACACACACACACACACACACACACACACACACACACACACAACCACACATCATCCTCTCCTATTTCTAATTCGGTCAGACAACTCATGTATTGATTATGACATTTGTATGTAGAGAATAAAAGTACATGCAGATTGTATTTTGGCTTTAAGGCTCTGTTGCATCGGCGAGTGAGTTTGACAGCTCAAACAGCAACACAGGAGCTCATCTGACACGTCAGCTGACTGAGCTGTAGCGCCACTCCAGTATGTCTGCCTGAACTAGCGTTGCAGGCTCCGCCCCATCAGTAGCAGGACAACGTTTCAAGGTGTATATCCCTTTGAGTAAGGTGCAAGAAAAGGTGACAGAAAAGTGCCAGGATGTGTTTAGAGGCACTTTGTGTTCACATACCCTGTCAAATGTGTGTTAAGGTTCACGTCACCATCTGCCAGTCATAGAACAAATAGTAAGTTGACTTTAACACTTCATTCCTCTGTCTGCCCTCACAGGGAGTGATCGAGTTCTCTCTGTGTCTGCTGTTCGCCAAGCTGGTCAGCTACACCTTCCTCTTCTGGCTGCCTCTCTACATCACTAAAGCAGGTGAGGAGCAAACAACACTGCTGCTACCGGGGCTTCCTGTTGGCTCAGTGGGTTCACACACCTTGTACTGGGGAGGCTGCGGGTTCGATTCCAGCCACAACTTCATCCTCTCTCACCCTTCCTGTCTCTCTCCACTGAATTTGGTCTAATAAATAATGTAAACTTTTGACTATTCAAGACAGGTTCATTTATAAAGCACATTTAAAACAACCTTGTTGTACTTTTAGGGTATGATTCATTATGTTTTGTTTGCCTGTCTGTCAGCAGGACATCTCAAAAACTTGGACCATTGATTAGATTTTGGTGATTCTGCTATTTCTGCCATTAGACAATTATCGTTTTTTTCAGCCATAAATATGAAACTAATAGATATAGAGACTTTGTTCCATATCTGAAGGGTCAAGAAATCAATTTATCTTTAAATGTAAGTGATAGGAATGATGTCTTTGGGTCTAACAGCAGCGTTGGTTTGTCCTCTAGTCAACCTCAGGATTGGACAGGAAGCTCAAATCAAACTGGCTTCCTCTGTTTCTTAACCCCAATAGTTGAAACTCTACTTTACAGCTCAGTACTCCATACCATGATGGATTATAAATAGCCTATCACCCTGTCAGCTGTCAGAGGCCTGAGAGTGACGGAGCTGAACAGGCATTTCACCGCGCCACCACCCAGAGCGTTGTATCTATCTACAGTACGATCACCAAGCCAGGCTGATGTCACATTGTTACTGTGGTATGTAGGCAGACCAGGACTGGTCTATCAGGACAATGAGACAACAGACATAACGTGTGTGTGTGTGTGTGTCTCAGCTCACCTGGATGCCAAGAAGGCCGGGGATCTCTCCACCCTTTTTGACGTGGGAGGAATCGTGGGTAGGTTCTTTTTTCTGTTGTTCTCATCTTGGTATTTAGCCTTGATACTAGGCTTTCTAACCCATAGTGTCGTGTGTGTGTGTGTGTGTGTGTGTAGGGGGGATCTTGGCTGGAGTCATCTCTGATAAGCTGGGGAAGAGAGCCACCACCTGTGCAGTCATGTTGCTGCTGGCCGCCCCCACAGTGAGTCCACATTTCACCGTGTCGCTGCTGAACTGCTCGTCGACTCGTTGTGTTCCCCAATCCCCCAAAGCCACAAAGTACTAAAGCAAACTTGAAATGTCTCAATGTGAAGTCATATTCACAACATGAAGACCTTGGGGACTGTTAATGCCTAAGACCTCTACAGTTACACGTTGAGTAACTGTAGAGGTCTTAGGCATTAACAGTGCTGGCTTAAATATGGGGGAGGGAAAGTGGCTAGTAGTGGCTAGTAGTGGCTAGTAGTAGCTAGTAGTGGCTAGTAGTTCTCCAATCAGGCACGTGCACAATTGTCCTCACTAGCTAGAACTTGAATGGGGGCTAACAGTGTCTGGAGCCGACAGCCAAAGATGAATCTATTCTTTAACTTTAACTTCTTTAACCAACATGTTGTCTGGGTCCAACAGCAAACTTCTTTTATTGTATTTTTAACGATATAATACGATAACGCTCTTTCTAAGCAATACGTTTATATTAGTTGTTATTGTAAATTGCTCATCAAAGATCAGCCGCTGGTTGGGGGAAGACCTGGGACGTTACCTGCTCACTGCCGGTTAGTTCTGATGTGTGAATTATGACTGATGTGTTTCTGCCTCTGCTCAGCTCTACGGCTTCTCCATGATCAGTGAGTTCGGCCTCGGGCCGACCATCGGTAAGAGCCAACATTCATTCCATTCCACCATGAAATGTTGTTTAGCCAGACTCGAAATCAGTCTAACTGTTAGTTTAACGACAGGAATGATGCCTTTGGGTGAAACAGGAAGTTGGAGGATTGTTTAGCGTCATAGTAGTGGTGTTGTGGGCTCGGTTGCATGTGGACCGTCTTGAGACTTTATGAAAAGTGTTGTTTACAGCATGGGGGAGAAACAGACTTCAGTTTTAGTGCCGTGCTCCATCCATTGAGTTATAAGGACTCAGAGTAAATCAGAGTATACCTGACCTGGCGTTGTGTGGGTGTTTCTCTCCCCCAGGCATGCTGTTAGTGTGTGGGGGGCTGGTGAATGGACCGTACGCCCTCATCACAACAGCAGTGTCCGCTGACCTGGTAAGTGTGCTTGTGTGTACAGTATTCTTCTTTACGTTTTTAGTCTGTACGGTCACTTCGTACGGCTGCTAAGTGAGTTTGTCTCATTCCTCTCTTCCTCTCTCTTTTGACCTTTGACCCTAGGGGACCCACAAGAGCCTGAAAGGCAACGCCAGAGCCTTATCCACCGTCACCGCCATCATCGACGGCACGGGATCTGTAGGTCAGTAGCACCTCTCAGCATTTGTCAACTGATACTGAGGGAATAAAATGAGATTACTAATCCAGCTCTGAGGACTTCGTTTGTTTCCATCTGCACAACAAACATAATCCCAGTTGATTTTTTCATGGACTGGTCATATCGTCCCTAACACCACTGAGCTGCTGACCCTGCTTGGTGTGCTGTGTGCTGTCAGGTGCAGCGCTAGGCCCCCTGCTGGCCGGACTGTTGTCTGCAGGCGGCTGGGACCAGGTCTTCTACATGCTGATGACTGCTGACTTCCTGGCTCTGCTGGTGAGTACTTCAAAGACCAGGAAGACATCGGAGGTAGTAGTAGTAGTAGTAGTAGTAGTAGTAGTAGTATATTGTTGTTGTTATGATTATTGTTACAACTTTTGATCCGTGCCAGAGTAAACTTACAGATCATATGCCTGAATGGGTTTCCATGTACACTCTTTTACACACACACACACACACACACACACACACACACACACACACACACACACACACACACACACACACCAATTTAATTTCCAAGTTAGCCAAAAACACATATTTACAGTTAGAAGTACTATAGTGTCGCACACAGACACACACCCCACTGTCCTATCTGTTTCAGTTGTGATGTGTTTAATGGATGTACTCGTGTGTGTGTGTGTGTGTGTGTGTGTTCTGCCCACTGTGTAGCTTCTGCTGCGGCTCGTGACCCAAGAGTTGACCTCAAGCAAATCCCACCCCATCTCTACTGTACAGTGAGTCCTGCTTGTCTATTGGTCAGCCTTGTACTCTGTACACCGTTCCTTTGTATTTTTCCTAGCAGGAAGTTGTAATTTCTGACTTCCTGATGTCTCTGGAACGCAGCATTAGGCTAACACTTAGCCCACAACATCACACCCAGAAATAGTTTAACTATTCCCAATACTTTTTGACACCCAGCTTGACACCCATGTTTCATGCAGCTTGTTGTTGTTGTTTACAGAAACAGAAAACAACAGTGTTAATGTTTGTCTCTGTCTTGCAGGTTGAAGGAGCACTGAGCACTTTGATTGCACCAACTCCACACAGGAGTACATCGATACACACACACACACACACACACACACACACACACACACACACACACACACACACTGTGCCTGGACTGGACTGTGACTTGGACAGCAACTGGACCGTCCTGGACATGAGGCATTAGCCGAGCACGTGCACCCACATGCACAAAGGGGCACATGCTCTCCCTCACACACACACACACACACACACACACACACACACACACACACACACTGTTCTGCCAGCCAGTTCACTGTAGGCGAGACTGTACTTTCATCCCTGAGGAAGAGACTAAGCTGAAGTGATGGTTGAACCAAACAGAACAGAAGATTACAGGCTCTTCTGAACGCGCTTATACACACACACACACACACACACACACACACACACACACACACACACACACACACACACACATTCTCCTCCTCACCTCTGCCTCTATTCCTCCCCTCATATGCCCTATCAACTCTCAAATCTCTCTCTCTCTCCCCCTCTCTCCCTCCTCTCTCTCTCTCCCTCTCCCTCTCTCTCTCCCCCCCCCCCTCTCTCTCTCTCTCTCTCTCTCTCTCTCTCTCTCTCTCTCTCTCTCACTGTAACCGTCCTGGTCAGGCGTTGACATGCTGTACCGTGACCTTTGCCTTACTGAACCAAAGAGATTGTTGGGATTACGTTGTAATTTAAAAAAGAGATTATTTTATTTTTAAAGCCTTTTAAATTATTGCTGTTTTGTGGTGGTTTCTGATGTATTTTCTCATAGAGATTTCTCTGTGTATTTTCTCTGTGTCCTTAATTGAAGGTACCGATGTATTTTTATATAAAACCAATTAATGGTGATTGTTTGTTGGGTGGATCTCGGATGTTATGAATGTAAACTTTTTGTCAAAGTAGATTGAACTTGACAAGCAGTGACGTCCTTATATGGATGTGTTTATGCAGTGCAATGTTGATAAGTTGGTATTGTCTTAAATAGAAACTGTTAAAGGGGAGAATCACTCAGTTTAAGCATTAAAACGTCTCTGATAGGAACTAGAGAGCTGAGACTCAAACTGCCTTTGGTAGACTTGTTAATAACATGGACAAATCCTTAAATTGATGTTTTTCTACCTTGAAAGTTCGTGTTAAGTGAGTTTTTCATATTTATGGTTGCAGTCCGTTAATTTATTTGCTGTGTATCGTCTAAGAGTGAAACCCTCCAGATACCAAAAGCCTGATAAACCTTGTACCCTCTCTCGGTGGTAGCTTCGACACAACGCCATGCCTTCCTTAGCACATTGTGGTGGAAGCGTCAACATGTATAGTTGATGTGTGTGTGTGTGTGTGTGTGTGTGTGTGTGTGTCAGTGGTAGGCCTAGTTCTTGAAAAATGTGTGTGTTTTGTTGTCTGTCTATTGGCTGGGAAGTTGATTTGCACAAACCATGTCCCAACTGTTTCCTTTGTAAATGAACTGCCTGTGCGGTGTTCGTCCGGTGGGGGTTAATTTGCAAAGCATTCTGGGGGAAATAAACATTTCTTTATTTTTTTTTCTTCACTTAACTGTTTCGGGGTCGTGTTTTTGATAGCTCTTTGTGCACCGGACTACTACAGGAAGGCCAAATTGGTCTTCAAGGCATGGAGTGGCCTTAAGTCTCAGCTGGAGATGGCAGCTGTCATCCAAAATGTTAAGCTCCTGACAGACAGGAACCCACTCAGTGACACAGGCAGACTAGAAAACACACACACACACACACACACACACACTACCTCACATACAGAAGGATTAGAGTATAGAGTACAACCTAAGACTCCAAAATCCACTTTCCACTACTTTACCATCCCAAGTATTGTTACTGGAACAGACATGGAGCTTCAGATGACGGTTACCTGCCAAAGTGGGAGAACGTGCACCGGCACAGCTGAGATGACCGGCATCTGGCCGGTATCTGGCCGGGATCACGCTACAAGGCAGCCTACAGATCCAAGACAGACCGAGACTCACCTATTTACACTGGAACCGGTGAAGTGAGAAACCTAATCCGATTACTTTCAGTTACTCTGGGATTGTTCTGCCTCCAAAAACGATAAAACATGAACTCAAAAAGACGTTTCCAGTCTGCAGAGTATTTTGAAAAGCGTTCCCATTTATCTATTACTTGTATCTATTACTTTATTACCTACTTTATTTCAATGTGCAGAGTGAGGTCACCCACCCCACCCCACCCCCTCCCATGCAAACACACAAATCACAGGCCCTGCTATCGAATCCAACCAGAGCCGTCTGGCTCCTCGTCTCAACATTAGGCTCAATAACGGCTGCGGGATTTAATTTGGATTTATTGAAACTGTAATGTTGCCTTTTGGGTGCTGAGGTGACTCATCTAAAATAACACCACATGATTCTGTGAGGCCTTGATTGATGGTTCATCCAGTAACGCCGTCGCCCTCGAGGGACTAAATTAAGTTTGAGGCATCTTCAATATTTATCTTCCTACACGTCAGCCTTTCTCTTTGTGTGTTTTTTTTTTTTTTTTGATGAATGTAAATTCCTGAGGCAGAGCGGCATGGATGTGTCATGCTTGATTTACAGTGCAGCTCCCTGGCACGTGCACTACCACACTCCTGCACCATCATTTATAGTACCGTGTCCTATGTGCACAGAGCGTGCACTGCTTTTGTTTAGCTAGTGTTTCTTTTAACCAGGGGTGGAAAGAGCACATACTACTCTCGTACAAGTAGGGGTTACTTTTGTAGAAATTTTAAGTACAAGTAAAATTACTGGTGCAACAATCAACTTAGATAAAAGTAAAAATGAGCTGAATTAAAATGTACTAAATTAAAAGGTTACTGACTTATTTTGAAAAACAAAGTGTTACATATGATTTTTTTTGATGCAATTAAGAGAGTTCAAACTAAGAAAAAATACTTAAACAAAATAAAAGCGCATTTATTAATTAAGTAAAAACACATTTTGTTGTGATAGTATTATAGCAACAAAGTAATCTGTGATACAAAATGAAATGCCCATCCTCTTTATTCAACAACATTGTTTCCTCTGGTACTAGCTAACCAACTAGCTAGCAGGTTAGCGAACTAACTAGCAACAACCATGCTAACTCAAACCAATACTACTGTAGCTGCCTGGATGCTAACTAAGCTACTATCATGGATACATTTGAACATTTGGTGTTACAGTTAGTTAAATTATTATTTCCTCCTTACTGTTCAGGTTTGGTGCAGATATAAAATACAATGAAGTAAAATATTTAAGTCAAAACATACCTAAGTAAAAGTAAAGTTACTGACTCAAAAAAGCTACCTTACTACAGTAACTAGAGTAAATGTAACTTTCCGGTGCATTCTTCAGGCTCAGTATCAGTAACTGGTGATTTCTCTCGAGACACGGTTCCAGTCTCGTGAGGCTAGAAGACGCACAGACTCCTGATGTCTCTTCGGGTGTCTGCATGGTGCCGAGTTGTATTCAGTCTTTATTTATTGTAGTTAGCGCCAGAATGGACGTGTAAGTGCGCATGTTTGAATGTTTGTGTACATGCTTGCTTGTGTGTTTGCGTGCACGTACTTCTGGGTGTGTGTGTGCGTGTGTGCGTGTGTCTATGCATAATACAGTATTTACGTGTCTCTCCCTCTGTGCATGCATGTGTGTGCCTCCGTATGCATCTCTCGATCGCGCGCGCCGGAGGGAAGGAGGCGGGGACGCGCGTGTTGGGGGCGCTTTACGAGATGCGGGCGAGACTGAACAGAGTTAGACCCCGAGAGAGAGAGAGTTAAATAGGCAGACAGGCAGGTAGACAGACAGACAGACAGACAGACAGAGGGATGTTGTCGGACCGCTGACTCCACACTCACCGACTCGTTGACCTCCTATTTAACGGGTGGTGGGAGTCCGACCGGACCGCCGACACGGAGCACGGAGCAGGAGCCGCACAGAGACGCACCGACGCCGGGGAGAGGAGAACATGGGCTCCGCTTCGTCCTCCTACCGAGTCATTTACCTGGACGTCGACGGCAGGATCCAGAAGGTACCGGAGCCTGAACGTGTTTAATAGAAGCACTACGGGGAAAACAGCTGTAGTAACCCTGTCACGGATATCAGCAGGGATACGGAACAACTATAAGTCCCTATAGTAATATTATAGGAATGTTATAGCGGTACCTTAGGAGATACAGTTATCATGAAGTATCATAAAGTCGCTATAAATTCACTATTTAGCACCGCAGATACACCGCGAGCTCCTAGAGGAATATCACAGGAATGTTATAGTGATACCACAGGAGATACAAATACCATGAAGTATCATAAGGTCACTTTAAACTCACTATTTAGTACAGACTCACTTTAACCGCTATAGGAATACTATAGAGATACCATAGAAGATAATAAATAATAATAATAATAATAATAATATAAAGCATGATAAGATCACTGTAAACTGTGGAGTATCACACACTTTAAGTCCCTATGATAATATTATAGGAATATAATAGGAATAGTGATCTCTATTTTACCTGGACTGGTTGGAGAACTGAAAGGAAAACTTGATTGTATTCTTGGTTCATAAAATCCTTACGAAAAAGAACTATAATAATATTATAACATTTTGAGGAAGGATAAACATACCTATATCACAGCAAAACTATAAACCACCTATAACATCCCACAAAACTCTTCTAAGAATATTATAGTGATTCCACCGGAGATAATATATTGAGTACAGTAAGGTCACTATAAACTCACTGGAGTATCACAGCCCCTTTAAAGAATATTAAAGGAATATTAGAGTCAGTTTTCATTTTTTTCTCAACTGTAAACAGCTTTGAATGTCCAAGTGTATTGGGAGAACTTGAGTAACATTTGCTGTTTGAATGTCTTTTAACCACTAATTGGATTTTAACAACATGTCGTGGTGAATACCAGCTCTCTTTACCAAGGTGAGTCTAATGATAATGACCTGCACAGGCTAAAAATAACCCATTAGCAGAGTGAAGAATAGCCATAGTATTCATTGTGTCTATGAATCATCCTCTGCATGCAGGCATTAGGCAGTGTTTTCAGCTGCAGTACACTTCACTTCACTGCACTGCCTCTGTGTGTGTGTGTGTGTGTGTGTGTGTGTGTGTGTGATAGAGACATGCTGCTGGATGTTTGAATTGGTGACAAAGCTTACAATCTGCTGTATGTGTGTTGAAGCTTTGTGTTGAAGCTAAATGCTGTGAATCTGTGAATCTGTGGGTCGTTTCCAGTCCTCCAGTCCTCTGAAGGCTGCAGAGCGACACCAGACAGAGGAGGTTGAAGGGACAAGTTGAACAGTAACCCAGGCAGTGCATTTTAAAGCCCCAATCCACAGTTTTGGAGCAGACAGAACGTATTTTACACAAACCTACTACACACTTATAAATTCCTGATCTTTAGGCCATGTGTTTTCAATATACAGATAGTTTTCTCCAATAATTACAAGCAAGAGCTCGGTCAGTTACTGTGGTGAATTAGTGAATGTACGTGGATCAAGGTAGCCTCCCAACCTGACAGCTATTGTTTTTACACCTCAGAGCTTTTCTCTGCAGGGTTTTGCATGTTACAGACTTAGACTTTCTTCTTGCAAATGTTGCAGGAAATGTAAAGTTGGCAACAGTAAAACTTAACATTAATTCAAATTTGATGCATCAACTACTGATGACCTTTCATCACTGCCTGATTTTTGTTTGCTAGACTGCAGATTCAGCGCTACTGGCCAACACTGGAAAACTGATGGCTGCTAGAGATCCACCGATCAGGCTTTCTGGGGCCGATTCCAATTCTGATTGACTGAAATGATCAATTTTACCCAGACTTTCTACCAGCAATGGCACATCATGTAAAAGTGGTAGAAATGTGAGAAAAGGAACGTTTACCAGCCACACTGAGCAGCAGTAACACTCTGCAACAGTCAACTCTAGTTAGTAGACCCTCAGGCTTCCAACAGAAATGTCTGATCTACTTTATTCTTTATTTTGAAAAACAACTGAAACTGCACTGTGCAACATTTAGATATATATGACCACGTTTAGCTGGTAATGGAATACTTACATATACTAAATACAAAAATCAGAGGTACTTGTGAAAAAAATAATAATACAAAAAATTACTTCTGGGAATACTTTTAAAGTGAAAGTGAGAAACTTTTTCTTATCTGTACTGGCTACCTTGAAAGTAACCAGAATACATTGCTGAGTTTTAGTTCCTTGGATTATGTTACTGATTACAGTTTTGATGAGTAGTAACTAGTAGCTGTAATGGAATACACATGCTGTACGGAGGTCCTCCGGTCCGAAGCCTAGAAAGCGTGCACCTCAACATCCAGAGGCAGAATCTCACCTGAATACCCCAATATACTGCAATCTGAACCGCGCTTGACACACCAAACACCAAACCACGACCTTTCTCTACCTGGCACACTAATAAGGAGTCTCATTAACTCTGCAATCACACAGAGAGACAACAAGACCCCCCAATCAGCACACACACACACACACACATATGCAAACAACGTCGGAACACACACACATTAAAGACACACAATCCACAATCACGCACCCATAATTACACAGAGTGTCCCATAATCGCTAATGCCAAAGGTTTGCTGCCCTCCTGCACTCCCCGTCCATTACGTCTCCACACAGAGGTGTTGTGTTGAGGTGTTGTGTTGAGGCCGACAAGGCGGCCACAGTTTTGTTTACACTAATAAACCAACGGAGTAGAAAAGGCAGCTCATAAAAGGCCATATAAAAAGCTTTATGCTTCGCCGGCACTTCGCATTTATTGCGCTGCCCCTTTTTTATGGAGTTCATCCAGAGTCTATAGCCGCTGCAACAGGCAGGTGTCCATCTCAAGTCATTTCCTTGTGCAGTCATTCTCGGTTTTCTCAAAAAGATTAATTTGTCTCAAGTAAACGAGACAATGTTTTGAGATAAGGCCAGTCAATTTGTAAGGTCACTTATTTCACTCTAAGTGGAATTAGAGAAATCATCTCAACTAGCAATATGTTATTTTATTGCTTGTTTTAAGAATTAATAGTCCAAATAAAGACTGAAGGAGCACTCTTATTTTGACACGCAGAGATGTGCAGGAGATAGTCAAATGCAATGTCCGCCCAAAAGAGCACAACATTATTATAATAATGATATTATTGTAATAATATTATTATTAGTAAGAATTCATATTAAAACTGTTTCTGAAACAGTTTTGAACTCATATCAGAAAGATACCTATCTATCTATCTATCTATCTATCTATCTATCTATCTATCTATCTATCTATCTGTCTGTCTGTCTGTCTGTCTGTCTGTCTATCTATCTATCTATCTAGCTGTCTGTCTGTCTGTCTGTCTGTCTATCTATCTATCTGTCTGTCTGTCTGTCTGTCTGTCTGTCTGTCTGTCTGTCTATCTATCTATCTAGCTGTCTGTCTGTCTGTCTGTCTGTCTATCTATCTATCTGTCTGTCTGTCTATCTATCTATCTATCCGTCTATCTATCTGTCTGTCTGTCTGTCTGTCTGTCTGTCTGTCTGTCTACCTGCCTACCCGAAGGCTTTCCCATCATCCTCTATTAGCCTCCCCAGTGTTTTCCTCCCTCCTAGAGTTCACACCGAGGGGGAACCAGTCGTCTGTTGGCTCAGACGATATTCCCAGTACAAGCTGCATAATAGACGTGAATACAGGCTCTTATTTTGAAGTGTTTTTCCTCAAAAATGAAGCAGCTATAGCAGAAAAACAACTCACTTATCTTTCATTGCACCCCCTGACTGTTTTGTGTCTTAATGTGGATTGTTTTGTGTGTGTGTGTGTGTGTGTGTGTGTGTGTGCGCATAATTCAATTATAATTCAACCAAGGCCTTATTTGTTCTAAACTACAAAGCTTTTGCATATTCATTTGCACATGGAGGGCAGCTCGTATTACAAAACAATGTCATTACTAGGTCATGTGCTTCGCTGTTGCTTGCTGCCATCCTCGTTGTTGTTTTCCTTTTGTTGTCCTGTACCCGTGTTCAGGTTCAGGCTGGTTTGCGTGTCCTCTTGGCGTGGATGGGTTGGACTAGGCCACTCTGCGTCTTCCTCACTTGCCTGACAGTGGATTTGACAGGTTATGTAACTTTTCATGTGGTAGAAAGTTAAAAAGGCTCCGTGGCATTCAGCGGTGCATGCAGCAGGGGATAGATGATGACGAGATGAAGTCGGTTGGTGCATCAGGAAATCTGTTTTGCAGTATATATCGTACTTGCATCAGAGTCAGGTTTGTCCAGACGAAATGGATCTTGTGAACGTCCCGAAGCGTTTACTGGAGTTGTAGTTGCACATTTGCAGAGTAAGAATAAAATCTTTTAATGATCCCAAAGTGTATTGAACTCTGATTCGCTGAACATTTTGACTCTAGGCGTTCATCCAGATGTGACACCTGATCGAGACGTAATCATTCAGTCATTCTGCCGTACACTAGATTCTGGTATCCATTCAGTTCTTTTCTTGTTATTTTGCTGTTTCTCTCTTTGGTTTCTCCTGAGGTGAGATGTTGTTTTAAGCCCCTTGTTGTTTTTTAATCTCACTGCACAAGTTAGTTATTTGTTCCTCCTCTTTCTGTCTTTTCTAGCATTGTAGTACAGCACTGTGGTTTTAATCTTGAAATTTGATTTGATTTGATTTGATTTGATTTGAAAACAACAATTACAACAACTACTTGAATTTAGCAGGGGAGTAAATGGAAAGTTTTGGTGACTTTTAAGAGAAAAGTTTTATGAGATTGGTTTGGATAAATACACTATACGGCCAAAAGTCAGTGGACCCCCCTACTAGTTATTGAGTTCAGGTGTTCCTCAGGGTTTGGGCTTGGCCCCTTAGTTCCAGTGAAGGTAATTTTAATGCTACAGGATACCAAGACATTTTAGCCAATTGGGCTCTTCCAACTTTGTGGCAACAGTTTGGGGAAGGCCCTTTGCTGTTCCAGCATGACTGAGCCCCTGTGCACAAAGCGAGGTCCATAAAGACATGGTTAGACCCGTTTGGTGTGGAGGAACTGGACTGGCCTGCACAGAGCCCTGACCTCAACCCCACTGAACCTTTGGGAGGAATCAGAACGCCGATGGCGAGCCAGGCCTTCTCGTCCAACATCACTGCCTCGCCTCACTAATGCTCTTTTGGCTGAATGGGCACAAATTCCCACAGACACTCCAACAGCTTGTGGAAAGCCTTCCAGAAGAGTGGGGGGGTCCAACTCCATATTAATGCCCATGGTTTTAGAATGGGATGTCCAGCAAGCTCATATAGGTGTGATGGTCAGGTGTCCACTGACTTTTGGCCATATAGTGAATATTTTTCTGTTTTCATTTAGCTTGTGTGTGTGTGTGTTCGTGTGTGTTGTTTAATTCAACCCTCATGTTTAGCCATATTACGTGCTTATCGTTGCTTTTAGCGCCACAGTCGATGCCAGCCAGAGTTTTGCTGTGAAGAGCCGCCTTGATGTCAAGTCAGTTGTCGTTCTGAAGCAAAACAGCTGCCTGCAACAGACCCTTACATGAGCGCTGCCATATGTACAACCATCAGCATGTAACATACACCCACTGGCATCTACTGTACACACACACACACACACACACATGCAGGCATGCAAAAAAGCAGAAATAAAGCATACAAGCACGTGGCCATAGCAGTCCGTTCATGTGCTCCTTGTGTAAGTAACGCTTTATTAAAAGTCCTGTTTAGATTATATTGGGTATTGTTGCAGATTCCGCACTACAAATACTGGTTAAAATGTTGATTTACTTCTGAAATGGTCGTTTTCTTGGTGCTTTTCTATGCAGAATGATAGCACACGTCATGCAATAGAGGGAGTTTGTGTTCACTTGTATAATCAGAATCAGACCAGACCCAGGTGAACATGAGTGGAGTTAGTTCATTCGTTTGTAGAGATGTAAAACATATGTCAATTTAAAAAAAGTAATAAAACGATAATGATGAAATCTCATTTGAAGTAATTCAGTACCTTTTTCTGTTTTGATGTCTTAACAGTTACTGCTACCAAGCATCGTTTGCTGATACCCAGCTCTAGTCTCTGGTCCTTTATGGAGGTATTATTATGGATATGGTGTCATTTAACATCTTTTCATATGTTAATGGTGTTTGTGCTGGCTCAGTTTCCTGTCTCTGATCTAAATCTGACGGAGACTTGCTGATAAAAGCTGCACAATTATCATTTTATATCTTAATCAGAATATTGGTATCAACAATCAACAATATTGAGGCATTCATTTAGTGTCCACAGTTGTTGGAAATAGTCAAGATGTTGATATAAAATGTCGTTTCCCCAAATGATCGAGACTACTGATCACAATATGATGATCACTAACCCTAACCCTTGTCTTAGACGTTATTGTTCATCTGCTGACGACAGATTAGCAACAACACTAAACTGAAAGGTAGTGAAATTAACTGTGAACATCCAAGTCAACTGCGGCAGTAACAGTTACACATGGAGAGTAAAAATACACTGAAAGAAGAATACATTGAAAAAGAAAGAATACACTTTGAATGATCCCAAAATTGATTAAACTCTTGACCTGATAAAGAGTCACTTGACTTCTGTGTGTTTCTTCAGGTGCGTTCAAACCAAAGGCATGTTTGGCGTGGTTTATTTGTTTCCTCCTTTACTTCGGTGAGAACAACGACATTCAAACTCTGGAGACACCAAATAACCGACCGAGACGCCTGAAAACGTCTCAGTCCTCTAACGAGAGAGCTGTGGTGGTTCGTTAGGAGAGAGAACAGAATCCAACCAGCTACAGGAAACGCAATGCATTCTGGGTAGAAGGAGACTTGGTCAGTCTGGACTGATGCTCATGTTCAGATGTTTCTTCATGTGTTCTTAACTGGTATGAACACCAGAGAAGAGCAGACAAGTCCATCATGGTAGATCAAGTGACAGACTGGAACCAGGTTGGTTTGGACTCTCTAACCTGGTGGGATGACAGGTGACCAGAACTCAACCAACCAACCAGCTGCTGGGGAGTCATGGGACTTCTGGTTGGCTTGTGATTGGACGGTTTGAATCTAAATACAACAGGTCAACCTTTCCAGTCTGGTTCAAACCAAAGAAACCAACTCCTGGTGTGTGAGTGTTTCTGTCCGTCTGCTGACCTCCACCAACCGTCTGCTCCACCTGTGACAGGCTGCCATTGGCAGGTTGTTCAAGTGCTCTTTGACCTCTCTCCACCTCCCCACTCATCTCCTAATTCGCCGTCCTGCCAGTCTCTTTTGTCTGTGCCCCCCCACCCCTTTCCTCCCCAACATCACCAGACCTCCTCGTGTCATTTTCCTCCTGTGACGTTGTTGTTTGTGGTCTCCTCTTTAATCTATGTGAGCCATCTGTCATTGCGGGCCGCAGCTGACAGGAAAAACAAATCATTTGTTACATTCAGTGACGATGCTTGACCTTGTTTGCGAGGCGGTGGGGGGAGAAGGGCAGCAAAATGGGAAATATTTACTGCCGCTGTGCTGGAATCTGCATAGTGTCTAATCAAAAGAAGAGCCTTGAGCGAGGGAAGCCTGCCAGTTCAGCCTTTCTCTGATTGTTGGGCTGATTGTTCTACTTTCACTAAACCATAGTCAGAGGTGCAAAGTGACAAAACACGGGACTTCAATTTTACTCAAGTAGAAGTAAAATTACTGGTGTAAACATCCGTGGAAGTAGAAGAAAAAGAAGCTGAAAAAGTACTCAAAGTAAAAGTTACTTCCAACAAAAACATTGTTACATGTGATGCAAAAACAGAGAGTTCAATATGTGATGTTGCACAATTTTATTGACTTTTTTGAGCATTTTAAAAGTAAGAAATTCATGTCATCATTCAAGCAGTGTTCAGTACTCAGTAACATTGCTGTCCCTTTTGCTATCAACTATCCAACTAGCTAGCAAGCTAGCGTTCCAGACCAGCCAGGGAAACACGACCCAGTAATACTGCAGCTTGATGAACTAATGTCAACTAAGCAGATCTGGGCTCTGATATCTCCCACGTGGCGGCAAACATGGCAGCAAATCTACCAAGTCAGCAGTCCAAAGTAATAAAAATCAAATTATCAGTTATATTCACACTTATGCAATCAACTACACTCATGAAAAGTGAGGAATATCTGCTGCAGTGTGTTTATAGTTTAGTTTTATAGATCTTAAAGTAACTTCCAACACGCAAGCTGCAGCAACCGGATGTCATCCCGTTCTTCGTGGACTAAAGCTCTTCGTGACAGACCTGCTAGTTAAAAGCTCTCAAAAAATAAATGTGACTTGACTTGACCAACAGACACTGACTGCAAAATATAGTCAATACCACCACAATCAAGTCATTATCCTTCCATGTGCAGCATACGTCTCTTCATCGGACAAAAACACGACATTTCTAACCTGTTGTTGTGACACGTTGGTTATGAGCTTAATGGGATCACATTATCACTTTGTCAAACAGATGCAGAAAGGCTGCTCTATATATGGGGTCATCAATTATAGACTATGCCCTTGTGATATGTCATGGTGTGTGTGTGTGTGTGTGTGTGTGTGTGTGTGTGTGTGTGTGTGTCTGTATGCCCCCTCAGGTGGTGTTCAGTAGGTTCTGCAGCCCGTGTGACATTAAGGAGCTGTTCTGTACTGCGCTGGGCCTCCCAAGGTAACACACACACACACACACACACACACACACCTCCCATGAAAACGTTCATTATTTTCCCCTGCTGGTTTCATAGTAATTGTTGAATGAATTGTGTTCTGAATATGAGTTGGTGCCTTTTTTCAGTATTTCTATACATGTAACACGTTCTCACACAGTAAGAATCACCTAAACTATGAATTCAATGTTGGTTATGCCAGGATATTCTGCTGGTCTAGAGTCAGCTCAGTGATTTATAAGCCTATCCTATCCTGTCTGCCAAGCTGAAGCGTACTTCCAAATTGAGAAAACCAACATCTGGAGAAAATGACACCTACTCCAACAGAATGAGAGAACCAAAACTAAACCAAATGTGTCACAGGACAGAAGGTACCTCAGTACCTGGTTGACAACATCCACACACTGGACCCCCTGTGGAGGCTTGCAGTTGCATCACGAATCTCTGAGCAACCGCGGCTGACGCCTTCATGGAGGTCCAGTGGAGGATTGTCTGCATGCAAACACCGTCTAACTATACAACAACCAGCTAGAAACAGAGAGCTAGCTGAACCAGGTTGTTGTGGTGTGTCTGTAGATCATCCAGTAACGTTCTCAGTAAAAGTGATCAGTGTGATCAGGTAGATTTGTCTCCAAATGTAGGTTACTGTGACTCAGTAAACTGTCTTGTCTTTAGCCCTAGTCTCTACTCCAAAACACTCTGAGTTGGAGCTGGAGAAGAGTCAGCTCAGTTAACCTGAACAAACTGCTAGCTAGCTAACTAGTTACTGTTAACATGGGACTACTAGCCACTGCTAACGCTAGCTGCTACTAGATACGTTAGCTAGTGTGCTAATTAGATGTGTTAGCAACAAGACAGTGATGGTTAGCTGACCAGATGCTATGGTTAGCTAGCTAACAAGCTACATTGAGTATGTTTATATGCACACCTGGGAGTAATCAGCTAAAAACAATCTGATCATGTTTACATGGTTTGGTTACTAATAACCCGGTTTATAATAATCTGCTGCTCACTGCACTGCACCGTGTTGTTTACAACATCCGGGTTCCTGCGTCTGGTGACCTTTGAACCCAAAGAACCCAAAGAAAGTAGACCAGTAGAAGACTGTGGTTGTACTGGGCAGCTCCCAGGGGTATGCATGGGAAGCGGGGCGTTACTGAAAAACATCAACTTTACCTGGATAAAGGTTCAAATACATCTCACTAAAGTGTTTTATAGCCGTGTGTCTACAGAAATGTTATGTATTTTATAAGGTCAATCAAATGTACTTGCACCTCCCGGGTTGTTTTGGCATGCAGTGCCGGTGTAAAGTAAGGTGATGTCGGCAGGTACATTTTTTAATTTTGTTACGTGTTGTAAATGTCAAAGTGTTTTTTTTCCACCAGCCTGGCATTAGAAGGAACGTGAACTTACATTTCCACACTGGAAGCAGATGCAGAGGCAAACAATATGCCCAGTTATTCCTGTTTGTTATTAATATAGAGCCAGCCGATGTAGCTGTAGCTTGCTGAAGTGCCCTTGAGCAAGAGGCTGACCCCTACCAGCTCCACAGGCTGGTCTGTAGTTGCGACCTCTGACCTCCCTCATTATTATCATTATTATCCTTGAAGGGTTAGTCCAGGTCTTTCAAGAAGCCTGTCTAGTTTATGATGAAGTGTTCTTTCCCTCCCATCCAGAATAGAAGTGCATCAGTGATTTTGACATTGCGGTATTGTTAGTTGTTAGCATTTATGTGCGATGTAATGATGTAATCATAAAGGAGAAATGAATCTTTTTGCAGGGACCCAAAGGAAAGCAAAGTCCAAGAAGAGATCTCATTTCTCTTAGACACCAATGATCTCTTTTTAACACCAAAATGAGACTAAAGGGATTTTCTGCTGTTGCTCAAATTCAACTCAGGAGAAACAACAACACATCAGCTCATGTTCATCTCACTCTGATCACAACAGCAGATCTCCAAGTCACCTGAAATAAGTGTCATTTAACTCTCCTGAATAAGAGACCATGAGATCAGAGAAAACTCAACATGATGTTTTGTGACTCCTTCTTCTCAAACATCCGGTTTCATTTTGAAGCCATGGAGGCAGCAGCCACATAGTAGGAGCTGTTCACCATTATATATGTCACATGGTAGCATCTTCACATTTATCTCATAAAGTCAACAGTTGATTCTCTCTGTTGTCTCCTCCTTGCTCCTCAGAGAAGCATTTCAGATGGAGGTGATCACGAAATGATACAGCATTGAGATCTTCCCAGTTTCTTAAGAGATGAAGAAAAGACTATGGAGGTCAAAGGTCAGAGTCAGAACAGAACGTCTTCCCTGGAGCTGGTAGGGATTTCAGTGTCTTGCTCAAGGACACTTCAGCAGGGTGGATGCTTGCTGTCACGGCGGATTAGACCCTGCTGCCCCTTTGTTTGTTAGCAATGTGCTAGTCGATACGGCTGGAAACCAATACGTTGTTTTGAGGCTTTGACGAGATATTTATGTGCGGGCTCAGATGTTTGTTTCTCCCAAGTGGATGTCAGTGGGGATCTCAGGGAAACAAAGCAAGAGAAACTTCCGGTAAGCGTTGCCAGGTCGGTGACGCCTCACGCCTTCAGGCCATAATGCTCTGTGTTTGTGCAGGAACACCAGTCTGTCTCTGCTGGACTCTTCTGGAGCCATGGTGTCCATCGACCCCACCATGCCCCACAACACAGAGAGGTACTGGAGAAGATGCATCTCACTGATTACTTTATTGATTGATTGATTGCTTGCTTGCTTGATTGACAGGCTGATTGATCAGTCATTTCGTTGGTTGGTTTGTCAACTGATGCATTCGCGGATTGACTGTGAATCACATCTCTCCTCTTCCCTCCACTCACACCTCTCCTCCTCCTTCCTCCTTCCTCCTGCTAACGGCTACAAGCTGTATAACAGGGTTTCCCCCAGAGAGGTTTCCTGGCAATGTGGGAATTAGGCTGCGTTCACACCGCAGGCTTTCATGCTCAATTCTGATTCGGTGCTCATACCTGATTTTTAGGATTGCTGTTCATATTTTGTCATATCCGTTTTTTGTACCTACACGTCTCCCGGTTGTTTTGAACGCCTCTTGGTTATAGTATGTGTCTTTCAGTGTTTCAGTTTTGACTGAATTGAGGCGTCTCCCCAAATACCAATCAAGTCGGCTGTTTGGATGACGGGTTCTTTGGCCCAATGAGGTTTAAGTCAACCAATTAAATGATTTCTACCTCCAGAGCATCTCTGTCTGTCGAACTAATGCTGCATTCACGTCATATCGTAAGAAACATGACATCATTCACGTGTTTAGCTATTTATCAATTTAAACCCAACCATAAACGAACTGCAGCAGATATTGTTGATTGTATCAGTGTGAATATAACTGATCATTTGGATCTTTATTGTCTCGGACCGCCGACATCAGGGGGTTTGCTGCCATGTGGCCGTCTGTGTTGACACACTTCTGCAAATTGTGACGCCAGAGCCTACAAACAATTCCCACATGTCCTACTTTTAATGACTACAAGGAGGCTGGTGGGCAGGTTTTTTCCCAGTTGGCAGCTCGTATGTTATGGTACGACATCCGGAAAATAAAACTCCAATCTGCACTCTTCTCTGTTGCAGCCCCACGTTGTGATTTAGGCTCACAAAACAGGTGTATTTGTACATGCAGATCTTACCTAGTGCAGCTTTAAGACTCTGTTTTATCAAGGTCGTACTTTTTAACTGGAATTCTCCAATGTTGCTGTTGCTCAATTCAGTGACCTTCCAAATTTTCCACTCAGACTAGAACAGAAAGGTGTTGTGAACGCCACTTCCTCCCAGGCGTTGCTTCAAGTAAGTAATTCTCAAGAACGTAGGTGGAATGGCACTTTATCATTAACAGCAATAACGGTAATTGCCCTCGTCTCGTTAGAAGAAAACACTAAAAGACACCCAAGGTTATGGACGCTCACACATGCATGCTCATACACACACACACACCCACGTTTGGCCTACACATTAAGTGTGTGTGTGTGTGTGTGTGTGTGTGTGTGTGTGCGTGGAGGGGGGAGGGGCCGGGTGCGTCTCGCTGTCTTGTCTCAGGGTAAAATCTGAAACCTTTTGTTTGACAGACAAACATCATCTGAGGGTTGATCATCTGCCATTTAAATAGGTGTGAGTGTCTGGCTCTTCAAACCTGAGGAAGAAGAGACTGGGAGGAAGAGGAGAGTATGTCTGATCAGGAAGACAGGGGAGGGATTTCAGTGTCGCACTGCCTGGGCTCTCAACTGACCTCTGTGTGTGTGTGTCTGTGTGTGTGTGTCCTGTTGTGTTGAAGGTCACCGTACCGAGTGGTGCCTCTGACTGGAGGACAGCTTGCTGGTGAGTCCCACACACACACACACACACACACACACACACACACACACACACACACAGTAGTTGAACTTAAGAATTTTAAGCACTAGCCCACCAGGCTAGTAGAGTTCAATTTCTACTAGCCCGGACAAATGATTACTAGCCCAGTATTTATAATGTGAAAATGTTTTGTGTATATTTGATATTTTATTATTACAAGCACAGTTTAAGTAATGTAATGTTCAGATTTAACAAGGTAAATCATGAAGGCTCAACACCACATTTATCTGTACCTGGATGAGGTTCTCAACTATATCCAATCACATTAGAGCGCGTACGTAATTGGATGTGAAATAATATATATTTGAGAAGCTAAATGTCAGATTTCCCAAATATTTATAGATGTTCAGACATATGAGGGATGACGAGTGGGTGACGAGGTTACGGTACGGTTCCCATTCCCGAAATATGTTCTCGACCGAAGTGATATTAACGTATTTACATTTACCACACTACACTACCCAGCATCCCTTTGATACGAACAGGCCACAACTTCCTAGTGTGGACCGGTCCAGATACGTAGCGGGGAACTTGACCCCAACAGCATGAACCATGATCACTACAAATCAAGCCATGTTGAAGAATCTAGTCAGTATCAGGAGCAGCTAAGATTCACCTTTAAAAAAACACAATTTATGAGAAACCTGAGAAAACTAAACTATATTGGTTGAGTTGTGAATGTTTGGTTGAAAGTTATCTGGAACTGATCGTTACTCTACTTCTGTCAGCGAGCTAAAGAGCTAAAGAGCTAAAGAGCTGCCTGCCTGCCTGTTGCCTCAGCTTTGAGCGTCGGCGCCATGGCAACAGTGCAGAGTTCTGATAGGCCGGCTGAGGCAGTGACAAGGCCTCGGATTTTAAGGTGGAGCCAAAGAAATAGAATACAGGCAACTGACTGAGTGGTGCTGAAACCTCTGTGACACCTTAACTAAGTGGTGTAGATTCATGCATGGGGTTGACAATCTGCTGCCCAGTCTCACCTGCCAAGTGGACTAGGGCTCCCATTTCCAGGGAATTTCATGCCGAGCACACACACACACACACACACACACACACACACACACACACACACACACACTAGAGACATTACATAAATAGAAACATGAGCTGAATACACACTGAGGCAATTAATGCAGACACACACACACACACACACACAAAGAAAAAAACATACGCTGCATAAACACAAGCATGAAAGCGTACACGCATGCAGAAAACTAAAAAGTGTTGGCATGATGAAAGGCACACACACATACCTGCAGCCCCCATGGGCAATGTTTTACTCAATGAGGTGGAAATATCCGTTTTTCAGCTCGTTGGTTTTGGGGGAGGATTTGTTCAGTTTCATGACTAGCAGGTCACCGGTTCGAATCCCTGGACCGGGACCACACTTCCATTACACCAGACCAATCATAACTGTTGAATGCGCAATGTGCATCCATGTGACCAAAACAAACGTTAAGACGGAGAATAATATCTGACCCTTTCTGGATGAGAGCGTCGGCTAAATGACTAAAATGTGAAATGCAACACGTAGAACATAACAGCATGGTGGCCGTGTTGCCTGTTAGTCTACTCAGTCACACTCTCTCTCACACACACACACACACACACACACACACACACACACACACACCTGGGAAAACATCTATAAAAAGCACCTCATCTCATATCCACTCCTGTAGTTCAAAGCCATATAACTTGACAGCCATTTGTTTTATGGCAACCTGACACGTTACTGGTAGTGATGAAACCAGAAGCTGGCCGTCTCCAGGTGCCTCAGTCCTCCAGCAGGTCCTCAGTCTCTTCTCCACCACGGTAGATTTCCAGTCATAAAAGTAAACAACTCCTACTTTATCAGGGGGCGATCTCATACAGTTTCTCGTGAGGACATTTTAAATGATTAGCTACCAAATCAGTTTGTGTGGGGGAGGATTTTTTTTAATGGCCTTTGAGGAAATCGATGTTTACATCTGTAGTCCTGTTTGTTTCGAAGGACATGGTAAAGTTAAGCCTAGGGTTCAGCAACAGCAGACATTGTTTCCCAGGATCCTGTAGATTCATCTGTCTCCCTCTGAGTGGAAAAGCCTCTGAAACGGCATTCAGACGTCACGTGACACTAAAACTCTCCACTGAAATCCTTATTAATGAAATTCTTTTAGGGTTAGCAGCTCCACTGGTTGAGTAAAATCACATCACATCATATCGGTGGTGGGCAACACTGACTGGCCGATATCTGACGTTTACAGAAAGGGCCAATATCGTCCCGATGTAACATACCGGTCTAACCCTCTAGTGCCCTGCGTCCATTTAGTTAGTTTAAGACCACAGGGTGTGATCAATAGACCCAGATTATTATTAATTATCATTATCAGATCATAGCCTCTGATTAAGAGTATAGATTGTGATCAGATTATTGATTCTAATCACATCATGACGGCTGGAGCTGCAGCGGGAGGCGAGCAGGGAGGCTGGACAGGCTTCAGACCAACAACCATCATATGTCGGTTCATTTAGGATGTTTGTGTGTTTCATGTTCAGAGTTAAACATCAGTTTGACCTTCAGCCAGGATCAAGGTAAATCACATTCGATCCTTCCCCGTGCTGTAAGAGATTATTGAGGTATGCTCAGAATGCTGCCGACAGGAGCTGCAGTCTCAGTTACTGTGTTTCTTAAACTATAGGTTGATCTATAAAGATCCTATGGGTGTTTTCCTTTAACAAACTTGTTAAATGAAGCGTCGTGTTCTGGCTCTCGGTCAAGGCTACCACATCCAGCCCTGGTGTGCAGTTTGGTGATGATCCAATCAGCTCAGTCGCTCCAGCTAGACCGGCTTAATCAATCACAGAGAGGAATTTTTAATGCTACTATTTTGAGCCTGTGTTGACCTCTGACCCCCGGATGAAAGATGGAATGTGAGTGCCACCGTGTACAAACCGGAGACGGCCAACTTCTGTCTTTTCTTTTTTACAAGTTCTCGTAGCTGCGAGTTTATTGGCCCGCTGGGTTGAACTTTGCCCACAACACGGAGCTTTTAGCCAATGGCAGGCTTTGTTTGTGTTTCTGGCTTGTTCCCTGTGTGTGGGAAGAGGAATTAGAAGTGGCTCGTTAACATATCAAGCTGGCACCCGGTTCCTATTCGCTTCAGACGCGCTGCCAGTCATCGATGGTGAGACCAGGAGGGAATCTTATTTATCTTTTCTCTCGTCTGCTTCTGCCATCTGTCGTTCTGGCCGTCCACCTATCTCCTGTTTCTCTCTATGATTGGCTTACATAAACTGTGTGTGTGTGTGTGTGTGTGTGTGTGTGAGTGTGAGTGTGTGTGTGTGTGTGTGTGTGTGTGCATGTGTGTGTGTGTGTCACTGATATACTTCCAGCTGCAGTCGGGGGGTTATAATGAAATTATATGAGTGGGACTCGACTTGTTGTTTACCGTAACCACCGTGTGTGGGTGTGTGTGCACATGTTGACACGGCGTATATATATATATGTGTGTGTGTGTGTGTGTGTGTGTGTGTGTGTGCATGTAACACAGCTCCATGCTTCTTCTCCCCTCAGATAAAGAGGAACTCTTTCAGAATGTACTGACGCAGGTAGCAGAGCAGTTTTCAAGGTAAGCAGATCACTATAACGCCTTAACTCACCGGTTACCGGGCGGATTGTTGCTACTGTGTGTGTGTGTGTGTGTGTGTGTGTGTGTGTGTGTGTGTTAGTTTTTGCACTTTTTGTGAATACATGACATTTTTTGCATCAGTTGGCCTCTTAGATTTCCTCCTTTTTTATCAGTGAGTTTCTTTTTGCTGCTGTATATTTGAATGTCGTCGCCTGTTGTGTTGCTTTCTCTCTTTATTTGTTAAACGTCTCCTTCTTCTTCTCCTTCTTCTTCTTCTTTGTGTATCTGTCTCTTTCCTGTCTGGCTCTCTGTGTCTCGCTCAGGGCGTTCAAGATCAACGAGCTGAAGACCGAGGTAACCAACCGTCTGGCCATGTTGGAGAAGAGAGTAGAGCGTAAGTCAGTTTTTTTCTCACCCTCACTCACCGCCACTCACCATCCCGCCGTCGTACTTTCACACCGTCATCATCCGCCGTCGTGCTCAGAAACCAGACGCACAGTCCAGCCTCAGGGATGAAGCGTTTTGGGTTTGGGTTTTTACAACGGGAACGCACAGCAGAGGGAAATATATTTAGCAAGTAAAAGTGCTTTATCTAAATGTTACCCAAGTCCAAGTACTTATCCAGGAAAGAATGCAATTCAAAATAAAAGCGTCGCTCGCTAAAATAATATTCCAGTATTACTTTCAAGGGGAAATTATTAAAACTTCTGTGCATGTTCCAAAATAAATGGACTCCAGATTTTGCCAAGGTTTGGGCTTGTTTCCTGTTTTGCTCAAGTCCAGTATGACTGTGAATGTCAGATCCCACTGTGCTCACTATTCTTATGTATAAAAAATGTTGCTTTATCAAGTAAAAGCAGTTAAACAGTTACTCAGGTATGAGTACAACAGTTTTACTCAAGTACAACACGTGCACAAGGACCTGGACTGTGTTAATTGGTTGGACGCATTTCAAGATAGTTACACAATACAGGATTGACACACGAGGTGCAGGACAAGACAAAGCAATCGTACAATAGCACACATGTAGTACAAGACGTACTGTACACAAGCCGACTGAAGATAAACACTCTGCCAGCAGCGCCATCGGCATAGCTGGTGACACTCGTGAGGGAGCTTGTGAGTGTCCTCTGGGCTCACAGACCAACGTGAGAAGGTGTTGGTAGTAAAACAAAGCAACAAATATCTTCTGCTGCAAAAACAGGAGTGAATACAGAAACGGTTAGCCAGCTAGATGCTAAATGACAGACTTGAAACGCAGCGCTGCAGAACTCCACACAGTAAGTTGAGTTGTCGTTGTTGTTTTCCACCTCTTGCCCGCTACACCGCCTCCTCTAAAACCATCATGTGGTACTGTGGCGTGGAGGTGCAGAACAAGAATGTGAATGATGCAGAAAATGCCAATATTCTTACCCCCCCCCCCCCCCACACACACACACACACACACACACACACACACACACCTACCATTATTATTCCTTGCACTATTTTTATATTTTCTATACTTTTTGTATTTTTCATTTTTAGGATATTTTCTATACAGCCTGTTGACCAAAGTTGTTTATTGTATAGTGATGTGTGCCTCTCTCTTGTCTTGTACTGCTGCAAACTGCAATTTCCCCTCGGGGACAATAAAGAGCCATCTATCTATTGATCTATCTCCATGTGCACAAGACAGTGGAACAGGGGCCAGCTGCTCATGCATTGAAGAGCTTATTGCTAGCATGTTATTGTATTTGTAAGCTAAATATGCAATCAATTCTCTGTGACCTGATTGCGGTTTGAATGCTTATTGATTGCTTCTATTTAGAGAGGCATGATGTAAAGGGATCCCAGTTAGGGTGCTTATTAACCGGGTGGAGGCATGTGCATGAACATATAGGCCACAGACACACACAGACACACACAGACACACACACACACTCTGCAGATAGACGCCCTGCAGAACGACCTGTCAGAAATAGTCCTCCTCGTCGTGAACTGGAAATCAGTCTCAACACGTGCCGAGCTCGTCCTTTAAACTCGTCCTTTAAACTCATCATTTGCTGCAGAGCAGCAAATGATGCAGGACTTGAAAATGCTTCGGTGCAGCCACAGTGCACAGTTGCATTGAGATAAAGGCATTCAGTTCAGCTCTGCAGAGAAACCCTAGTGAAATGACTACTAATAATGATGATGATAAACAGTGAGAGACTTGAATGAACAACAACAGTGTTAGAGAAGAATAAAACAGACACAACAAGAACAAAACAAGTTAAATAAACTAACAGATGACAGATGATTTAACAGATGACACTCGTCTCAGTGAATCTCTGCAGTGGTATTTTCTTGTGTTCGGTTCTGTGTACTGAGATGACAGAATGCAGTTTAGCTGAACCAGCGTACAGTAGTACTTTCCTCCCTCTGTGCAGTTACCCGGAGATAACTGCTTGCTCCAGTTCAGGCCGTCTGAACCGTATTCCTCCACTGTTTATGAGGCAGCGATTAGATTAGTCCTAACAGCACCGGTTACGCAGTCTGGTATTCTACCTTCACCGACCTTTGACCTCCTATTATTAAGAATTCCCCTGAACATTGACCAGGATTTACCTCCTTTTGAAGTGGAAATGCCTGCATCCTCATATAATACCCGCTCTGGGGGAAAGCATGCAGAAACACCCTTGACTTTCTCTGCAGGCCGTCGTCTGTTTTGTTGGTTGAGTTTCTTCTCAGTTGATTTGACACATTTCTCCAAACTAACGTCCGTGCTTTCAAAACACTCAACACACACTCTCATTTTGCAAAAAAACAGATCAATTCCATTGCAAAATGGAGTGCTGCTTTCTTTTCCGGTAACAACTTTATAAAAACACTGACATCAAAACTACACACACATCTATTGATTAGATTGATCAGCCTCATCCAGCCAGAAACCACAAACAAGTTTACTGTTGCAACCACTTTATTCCTCATCAACCCTTTTATTTCTGTCAGGGTATTTATGGTACATGTAGTTTTGTGATTTGTGTGTAAACAATGAAAAGTTATTAGACTGTGAGTGAAAAGTACCATTAGTTTTGTGTGTACCGTTTGGGAAAATGACATATGCAATGTAATGCATGAAAACAATGACCGTGTGCAGTTAGTGTAGATGGCGTGTTGACGGAGTTTGGAGAAATGCGTCAAATCAATTGAAACAAACCAACCTGACGCTGGATATTCAGGCTTCAGGCCGCCGGGCGCTCCGTGTACCGCTGCAGTTTACGTTGTTTGTATCTACTTGTCTGAATAGATGTGTTAATTCTCCCTGTAATCACAAGATAAACCGGCTATAAAATACGACCTTGTAGCGCGAGGCAGGTGACTGACCCTCTCGTGGACCGTCAGGTTTTTTTTAAATTTAGGTGTTCAGTGTTCAGCTCAGTGTTCCCGACAGGCCGGCTCTTACAGTAAGTGGGAACATTTAATCAGTAATCGTTTTGCAATCATTACATCCTTCCTCGTCTTTGATGAAAGACAAAGGTGAACGCCACTGAGGTTATGAAGCTGCATGTAGTCTCTGGTGTGTGGCGCTGCTCCACCCATGTTGAATGAGGACTGGCTTAGAAAGTTGTAAACCGGTGAGATTCTTGTTTTTTTAGATTTAGTCTCCATCGTTGTCTGTCAGCCTCGTTGCTGTGGTGTTTCTCACTTCTTGGTGTCAGCCAATCAGAATCAGAGAGCAAGGGCTTCTTTCTAGAGCGACGATCAACAATCATACAGGAGAAATCCATCAGAGGAGAGAGAGACCAATTTCTACACCCACAGTAGCCGAGATAGACCAGAATGCAATGCAGTAGCTGAGATAGACCAGAATGCAATGCAGTAGCCAAGATAGACCAGAATGCAATGCAGTAGCCAAGACAGACCAAAATGCAATGCAGTAGCTGAGATAGACCAGAATGCAATGCAGTAGCCAAGACAGACCAGAATGCAATGCAGTAGCTGAGATAGACCAGAATGCAATGCAGTAGCCAAGATAGACCAGAATGCAATGCAGTAGCCGAGATAGACCAGAATGCAATGCAGCCACAAGATATGTTGTGATTTGAGTAAGGGGCGTGGCCGCAATCACAGACACGTCACCCACGCAGCTGAATGATTACATGCTTGTATATGCCCCTACGCCCCCTTGTGACTGAAAGCAACAAGTTCAGCCCCCTAATCTTGTGGTTGCCGAAAGGCATTCTGGGAAATGTAGGAAATCACTAACCGTTGAGGGGAAGTGGCTCCACCAAAAAGGTCAATTGCAACACAAAATAACTGCTGGAATGCGGCCGAACACCACAGGCTGATGTTATGTAACAGTGTGAAAGTGTAACAGGGTGGATTTGTCCTTGGAGATTCTCCGTTCAGACCAAACTGTCGTCCAGGCTGCAGCACGAGGACCTGAATGAAAACAACCAACCCCTCATGTGAGGCGTGACGCGACAGAAAGCTGTCGGAAGCGTGTTTCCTGTGAGATGACAGTGTGCGTAGGTGTGTGAGCAGCACACATGTACCGTGCATGTGCGTGTTGGCGTGTCTGCGTGTGTGTGTGTGTGTGTGTGTGTGGGCTGTGTGTCGTGCACCGGGCCTGCCTCGGCGCCCCCTCGTCCCTCTCCACCGCGTGTTGAAAAACACCAGATTGCGCGCTGCCACACAAACGTTGACACACCACAGTTACTGCGTCTACTTTTAACTCTAATAGCATGTGTTTCGACACGTGGCGCGGCGGCAATTTCATAATAGACCCTTTTGCATGGACTCTCTCAGTCGCCATGACAACGTGACCTCAGCTCGCACCGGTCACCATGGCGATGTCCCCAACTGTACTCTAGACAGCTTTCGTTTGAAAACAAAGTGATGTCATTGCCCTCTACGGCATGTGAAGTACACATTTCCTCGCTCCAGCTCCAGAGCGAATCGAAATGTGTCGTCAAATCCTGGAACCGAACAAAGTCGCTGGAAATCCTTTGAGCGCCATAATCATCTCTCCCTTTTTCTTCTTCAAACCTTGAAAAAGTGACGTCTGTGGGCGATACCACATTTTCCCGACTGGCAGCTAGCTTCTGATTTGACGTTACAGCCCCCTTCACACACGCCATGTGCCTGGATACCTGGTCGCTACGGCAACAGTGTGGCGCCCACACACACGCAGATCTCCATCCCATCATCACCTTGGTCGCCATGGACACCTATTCTAATGGGACCTGGAGTGTTGTCGGGGGCGACCTATTATGTTTCAATAGAGAAGGAGGGGGAGAAAAAAAGAGATAGAAAGAAAGAGATAGAGAGGCAGAACAGAGAGGCTGTCAAAGATATGTGAGAGTCAAAGAGTCCTGATAACAGCCTCAGTCTGGTGTGTCATCAGGCCAGAGAAGAGACAGCTGTTAATATTAATGCTGGTAGACTTTATACACGCTGCCCAAGGCTGAATGAATACTTGGAGCTTTATTGATCTGACAGCATGGACTGGATCTCTTCCTTTGGATCTCCCCCAGTCTCCCCCATTCTCCTCCCTCTTCCCCTCCCACACGCCTCCTCTTTCCCCTGAATCCTTTCAAATCCATTCAAGTGAATTTAATTTAATTCAAACATATTCAATTCTGTCTCCAAATAACATGAAGCTGCACTCGGCAACTGCACAAGGTAACCGTTTGAAAAAATGTGAACTTGAATGCCCAGAAATCCTGCAGGGTGAGGTCAGTGAACTGCACACAGCAGCTCATGTTCATGGTTGATGGTTCAGACCAAAGAGACCAAAGAGAGGAGAGGATCTAACGTTGGAGAGTCCAGCTTCCTCTGGACGGAGACTCACTGCTGGTTAGGAGACAGTTTGGATTTCTCAAGTTTTTATTTGTCACTTCCTGTGAGAAGAGTTCCCGCCAGTGTCCGTACCCGACACAAAAGGCAAACAGGGTGAATCTACGGCGTCTCAGTTAGTAGAGACGTTGCCACACTTTAGGATTGAGGCTGATAAGACGGGTGGATTTCTACAGAACAATCTTGCGTAGTGCAGCTTTAATAAATGACTCTCTCTCTCTCTCTCTCTCTCTCTCTCTCTCTCTCTGCAGTGGAGGGGATGAAGGTGGTGGAGATAGAGAAGTGTCGCAGCGACATCAAGAAGCTCCGCGAGGAAATGGCCTCCAGAAACAACAGGTCACAACAACAGCAGCAGAAAATAATTCCCTCTGCTCTGCAGGGGATACAGAAAGCGTTCAGGCCTCTTGAGCTCTTGCACATTTTCTTGTGCTACAAAATACTTTCATTCGGGAGTCCTGGTCTGAGATTTCATTGTGGAAGAAAGTGAAGAGATTGGACATTAACGTAATGAAAAGTGCACCCACTCTGCTGCACATATACTGATGGAAGGATGTAGCTAAACAATTAGACTGAAGTATAATCCATGTGAAGCAGGTTCACCCTGCAGCCTCAAATCTTATTAAGATGTACTAAAGATATAAGACTCCCTAGCAAAGGTAAAACTAGAACAGCTTTCAAAAGGAAATCTAGTCAAAATGTTAGAACTGAAATAATATGTAATGTAGAGGTTGAACCAGTTATTTCCAGTGTTATTGAACTTTCATACTTATATTTGTATTTGATAGAAAAACATTTTTTGCGTAGATTTCAGACCAAATATTTCAAATTAAGGTATTTTAAATTTCTGTTGTAGCACAAGACAATTTGTAAAAACTTAAAAATACTTTTTAATATTAAATAAACTCTTGTACTATTTTCATACGTTATATTATTACCCTTTAATTATGATTTGTATTCATTTAGTAGAATCTATTATTTCTCTTTGCCCACTTACACCTTTATTTAATCAGTGTAAGTTGTGGGTTGATATACGTTGATATTAGAGTCGATAATGATGTAATAACCTGAGTAATTGACTTGTTAGGCGGGTGGTGATCTCTCATGGGCGGCTGATCCTGGCTCAGGGGGCGTTGGTGCCAGGTTGTTAGGTAGATCAGGGCTCAGGGGGCGTTGGTGCCAGGTTGTTAGGTAGATCAGGGCTCAGGGGGCGTTGGTGCCAGGTTGTTAGGTAGATCAGGGGATCCAGTCACTATCATCGCACTGTTAAGGTGTAGAGTAGCTTTATGTGATATATATCTCAGCTCAGCAGCTCACCTACTAGCAGGCTGCAGGTGAGCTGTACAGGTGGAGAGTATCTGACTGACATGGTGTTCCTTGTCATCCTGCAGCAGCTTCCTGGAAGACAACAAGAAGCTGACTCCTCGTCGGGATGTGCCCTCCTACCCCAAGGTAAGCTGCTCTGGAAAGTTTCCACCACACACGTTCATTCTGTCGCTCTGCCTTTGTGTTTTTCCGACGGCCAGGTAAGCAGGATGTCAGGTGTAAAGGTCCCGCCCCCCCAATGTGGTTCCAGGAAGTGTTTTTCTTAGCATGGAGATTAAAAACGCTGGCTCACAAACAAGCTCAAGAAGAACAAGAATCAATCAGTCACAAACATTGACCAAAGTCCAGCCAGGTCAGTGTCATTCATTCATAAATAAAACAAATGAAAACAATTACATCCTGAACCGGCTGGTTATCGGTCCTTACTGGTCACTGCTACTCTGTTAAACTGGACTGGTCAAGCAGCTTCCTGAAACCACACTGACCTAGAGACCTGTTGAAGTCTAGTTGGCCAGTTTTAGACTAGTGAGTTTGTTTTAGTCCAGTTTTCTGTTCACAGACTAAAAGGCTTTATCAGTTTTATATGAAACCAATTCACACATTGTCTCAGTTAGTATGTGTTCTAGTCTGGGACAGGTCATATGGACATGAACATCTCTCACACAACCAGAGAGCTTAGGTTTATGGATTATCATGTATACAGTCTGGAGCGAATGGAAGATGGTAAAGGTGACGGATAGAGACTTTTAGAGAAGGTACATTTTCTTTAATACTAATGTCACTGTGATAATACCTCTATGGAGCAGGGTACCTGTACAGAGGCTTTCAGTTACATCACAGATCCATCCAGCAGGTCTGGATCCATCATGGACCCAGTGGAGAATTGACTAAACCAGGCTAGAGAAAGAGAGAAACCTGAGTGTTGTGTTGTGGATCCATTCAGTACAAGTGATCAGTGATCAGGTAGATGTGTCTCTAAGTGTAGGTTCCTGTGACTCAGTACTGTCTTGTCTTTAGTCTCTACTCTGGAGGAGAGTCAGCTCAGTGAAAGGGTTTCTCTGCAGGTGTGTGTGTGTGTGTGTGTAGCGCTAGATAGTGGTGTGCCCCCTAGCCAGGCGGAGGTGGACAGGGCTAACTGGGAGCTCTGTTGCCTGCAGTACATGCTGTCACGGCAGACCATAGACGCCCTCAGAAAGCCCGCCTTCGACGTCTGGCTGTGGGAGGCCAACGAGGTAAGACGGACCGCTGGACAAACCCGTCTCACCCAAAACACCCGTCTCTTCTCTCGTCCTGTCTCCCCCCCTGCCTCCTGTCCCCGTCTGTCCTTCTGCCTATGTGTGTGTATGTCCTATTTGTGTGTGTGTGTGTGTGTGTGTGTTTGTAGTACCATCTGTCTAAGGAGACAGTAGAAGCTCTCAGACAGCCCACATTCGATGCTTGGCAGTGGGAGCCGAATGAGGTGAGACAGACGCCCCGATCAATCCATTGATTAGTAATTATTGATCAAGAATAGATTATGAATTTATTGATCAATCTATTATTGATTCATTCATCCATTAATAATCAATAAACTAACTATTATTAATGTATTTTTTGTTCAATACTGACTCATTTAAAGTCAGAGATGCCGTCTTGACTTGAACACAAATGAATGTTAGAGAAAATGAAAAGAATAAATCAATGAAACACATTAGAGGAATCAGTCCTAGTAGAGCGACAGCAGGTAAGGGGAACAAACACACAGTTTCAGGAGGCAGTCGGTCGGGGACCTGGACGACTCATAGGGTGGATCTGATTGGACGAGCCTCTCAGATTAACATGATTGGCGGTCAAAGTCCCACGTGATGCTGTTTTGTTTTTCAGAGCACCAATCTTGACAATACACCTGGAGACCTTGGTGCACCATTAGCTGAGTAGAGGTGGTTGCGTCCGCCCACATTCACTGTGCAATAGTTTCAATTAAGCACTGTAGGTATTAATTCCCATGAAGCACGGCTAGCTGTACTTTAATGGTTGCTATGCCGTCTCTCTTGGCAACCAGGGAACTAAGTGTTAAAGTCTTGATTTCTTCTTATGTGTGTAAACCTTTTTGGCCCGTACTCGGTGGTAAACGTTGTAAAACAGCCTTGAGGATGTTGTGTACCGTCCCACCTGTAGTTACAGTAAGGAATACCTCCTTGGGTATGAAGCTGTAGCTAATGAAGGGGGAGGTTTCTCTATTTCCCCACACCAATACATATCATTAGGGGGACGTTTCAAATCACTGCTCGGTAGTTTAGGTTTGGGACAGGGAGCTTTTTGGCTTTTGTTTTTATACGGTTTATCACGGAGGCAAAAATAATTCCCATAATCAACAGCCACTTTGTCGTCATCGCTCCACCTACACGTAAAACCTACAGCTGAATGCAACAAGCTCATGTTCTCTGGGGTTTGTTGAAAGGCATTCTGGGAAATGTAGGAAATCACTAACTGAAGTAGAAGTAGACGAGGCGGGTCGAGGGGAAAGTAAAGTACACTCAACACTTGATCATCACAGATTGATGATACATAACAGTGGAAGAGGATCTGAGGCTCTTCCACTCCATCCGAGTTTTGTTCCATTTGACTCCTGCTAACTGGTTGATAGCACACATGTGAAACATCCTGTATATACTACTACCCTTACTCTCATCATATACGTATGTGACTTATACATGTCTTTGTTTTTCCAGATGCTGAGCTGTCTGGAGCACATGTACCATGACCTGGGTTTGGTCAAGGACTTCAACATCAACCCCATCACACTCAAGAGATGGCTGGTAAGACTGAACAACCACACCGGGATAAAAACAGACCCTGCTTGGCCCGGTCTGCTCTTTCTTTTCAACATTAGTTTTCTTGTGGATTTGCACGATAAATACTGTCTCTCATACATGACTGCATTACTCAGACCGTCTCTCTGTGTTTACCTCTTCCTCTCTCTAGCTGTGTATTCACGACAACTACAGGAATAACCCCTTCCACAACTTCCGCCACTGTTTCTGTGTCGCCCAGATGATGTACAGTATGATCTGCCTCTGCAGCCTGAAGGTAACCAGCCACATCGTCTGTGAGGAGGACTGGAAACCCGAGTCTGAATGTTGTCTCATAGAGAAGCTCGTTGATACTCTTATCCGACGCATGCTACAGTACCATGACTACATACACTTTTATCATGGGTGCATTATATCCAAAGGTGTGCGGTTGTACAATGGGTTTTATTCTGGATTATAGATTATGGATCAACTTGGTCACAAAGCGTAGTGTCATCTTCAGTTGAGAGCGGACAGGTTCACAACCTTCGTCACAGCTCATCCTCTCTCTGTCTTCCTCTCTTTCTCTGTAGATTTTTTTATATTCAATTGTGTTGTTGTTGCTGGTGTGTGTGTGTGTGTGTGTGCGCGTGCATGTGGATGGGTGTGGAAGTTGATACAGATACTCTTGTTATGTATCATCAATCTGTGATGTTCAGTGCATTTGTTTTTATTTGATAGACTTTCCTTCAACCTGCCTCGTCTACTTAGTGATTTCCTACATTTCCCAGAATGCCTGTGTGAACGCCTTGCTTTCAGTCAAAGGAGGACGTATGAGTTTAAATATAGCTGCTGACAAGTGAACATTGGGGCGTGTCTATGATCTCAAAACCCAACGTCTTGTAGCTGCATTGCATTCTGGTCTATCTTAGCTACTGCATTGCATTCTGGACTATCTCGGCTACTGCACTGCATTCTGGTCTATCTCGGCTACTGCATTGCATTCTGGTCTATCTACTGTCGGTGGAGAAATTGGTCTCTCTCTCTCCTCTGATGGATTTCTCCTGTATGATTGTTGATCGTCGGTCTAGAAAGAAGCCCTTGCTCTTTTTAGTTATATTTTTATATTTTTATAGTTTATATATTTTTAAAGTAACAGTCTCACTTTTTCTCCTCTGCTGTCTCTCAAGTCACTATCAAGTAAAGCAGAAACTCTGTGTTTAAACAGACACACACTCCGGTTGTCTTTTAAGGAACAGAGGGGCAAAATTAGATATGATAGGAGGTAGGGGAGTTGGTGAGCTCTGGGGAGGAGGAGGAGGAGGCGGCGTGATGAAGGAGAGACGCATGTTTGAAAAAGGAGAAGAAGAGCTTGTCCTTGTTGTCCGGGACAACTATTCACGGGAGGTTTAATTATCGCAGGACTAATGGGGGATTATGAAGCATCCGCAGCAGTGATGTGCTAATGAGGCCACACACACACACACACACACACACACACACAGATACAAGAGCACACACACACAATTAGCACATATGGCTAGTGACCTTTTAGTGAAAGACTAAATGGATGTGTGTGTGTGTGTGTGTGTGTGTCTGTGTGTGTGTGTGTGTGTGTGTGTGTGTGTGTGTGTGTGTGTGCGCCTTAGGAGAAGTTCACTCAGGTGGACATTTTGATTCTAATGACAGCTGCTGTGTGTCATGACCTGGATCACCCCGGATACAACAACACGTAAGACACACACACACACACACACTCATGAATTAACTGTAATTGTTAAAGACAATACATTATAATCATTGTAATTTTCCTTCCTTTCTCCCTCTGTCTTCATTTCTCCCTCCCTCCATCCTTTCCTGCATCCTCCCTTCCCCCCTCTTTTTCTATCCTTCCTCCCTCTCTATCTATCTTTCTCCCTCTTTTTCTCCATTTCTCCCTCCCTCCCTCCTTCTCTTTCTATTATTTCTCCCCCCTTTCTTCCTCCCTCTCTTCTCCCTCCCTCCTTCCTTCCCTGCATCCTCCCTCCCTCCCTCTCTTCCCACCCCCCCCTCTCTCCCAGGTATCAGATCAATGCTAGGACGGAGCTAGCGGTGCGCTACAACGACATCTCCCCCCTGGAGAACCACCACTGTGCCGTGGCCTTCCAGATCTTCTCTCAGGCCGACTGCAACATCTTCTCCAGCTTCGAGCCCGAGACATTTAAACAGATCCGCCAGGTAGGTCAGTGTAGCAGGTCATCAGGTGTCAGGTCGGTCTTTACCAGGAGAAACCCTCTGGAGACAGGAAGTGATGCGTTTTACGTTTCAACAGAAGAAGAACTGGGTAGTTAGCATGAGCAGCGATAGCCACCGTGGCTGAACAGACAAAGAAAAGAGCGCCACCTACAGGAACTCAAACTCCATCAACAGGAAATCCAAGGAGAAAGACGTCACAGTACTGGACACACTGTTTGATTGACAGGTGATCTCTGGGAGGAGCAGTGAGGGACACCACAGTGAGGAACACCACAGTGAGGAACACCACAGTGAAGAACACCACAGTGAAGAACACCACAGTGAGGAACATTACAGTGAGGAACACCACAGTGAAGAACACCACAGTGAGGAACACCACAGTGAGGGACACCACAGTGAGGAACATTACAGTGAGGGACACTACAGTGAGGAACACTACAGTGAGGGACACTACAGTGAGGAACACTACAGTGAAGAACACCACAGTGAAGAACACCACAGTGAGGAACACCCCAGTGAGGAACACTACAGTGAGGGACACTACAGTGAGGAACACCAGTGAGGAACACCACAGTGAGGAATACTACAGTGAGGGACACTACAGTGAGGAACACCAGTGAGGGACACTACAGTGAGGAACACTACAGTGAGGGACACTACAGTGAGGAACACTACAGTGAAGAACACCACAGTGAGGAACACCACAGTGAAGAACACCACAGTGAGGAACACCACAGTGAAGAACACCACAGTGAGGAACACTACAGTGAGGGACACTACAGTGAGGAACACTACAGTGAGGGACACTACAGTGAGGAACACTACAGTGAAGAACACCACAGTGAAGAACACCACAGTGAGGAACACCCCAGTGAGAAACACCCCAGTGAGAAACACCACAGTGAGGGACACCACAGTGATGAACACCACAGTGAAGAACACCACAGTGAAGAACACCACAGTGAGGGACACTACAGTGAGGAACACCACAGTGAGGAACACCAGTGAGGAACACCACAGTGAGGAATACTACAGTGAGGGACACTACAGTGAGGGACACTACAGTGAAGAACACCACAGTGAGGGACACCACAGTGATGAACACCACAGTGAAGACCACCACAGTGAGGAACACTACAGTGAGGGACACTACAGTGAGGAACACCACAGTGAGGAACACCAGTGAGGAACACCACAGTGAGGAATACTACAGTGAGGGACACTACAGTGAGGAACACCACAGTGAGGAACACTACAGTGAGGGACACTACAGTGAAGAACACCACAGTGAGAGACAAAGATGGAGACTGAATGAAAATGTGAATCTCTCTGATTGCCGCTGTGAGGTTTTTCTGTGTGGGCAGGTGATCCTGTACTAGGAGGCAGGTACTACATGTGTACTATATGTACTACATGTGTACTATATGTACTACATGTATTGATAAGCTGTTGTTTTGCCTCAGGGAACCATCACACTGATCCTGGCCACTGACATGGCGCGGCACGGCGAGATCCTGGACTCCTTCAAGCAGAAAGTCAACTGCTTTGACTACGCAGACGAGGAGCACGCCACCTGTGTAAGAACAAGTCCATAAAGTACCATCAGTCTTCTGTTGTATAGTACTGCAGTAGTACGCAGACTGTGTTGAACTTACTTTACAATGTCCTTTGTTCTAGTGTATCAGCTTGTGAAAGTATTTTAAGTACACAACAACACTCTCTATCTCCATACTGTCTCATCTCTTTGGAGAGTTTAATGATAGAGTGTTTCCAATACTTTTCCTTGAGTAAAAAGTGACTTTCCCCTCATGGTGACCTTTGCCCTCTGACCCTCTGCAGCTGAAGATGGTGCTCATTAAGTGCTGCGACATCTCCAACGAGGTGCGACCCATGGAGGTGGCTGAGCCCTGGGTGGACTGCCTGCTGGAAGAGTATTTCATGCAGGTGGGCAATAGCAGGTTTTCTGAAGGCCGATAGCCTTTATTTTTGGTCAATATTAAATATTTTCTTGCCAAAACAATACCAGTATTCAGCGTTTCTCCAAGACTTTTATTCTGAAACAGCATTTAGACCATCATGGACACTGAAACCAGACTGGTGAAAAGTCAAAATTACAGAAAATCCAAGATGGTGGACAGGAGCACAACCAGCTGTACATGTAGACCACGTTTGGTGTCAGTCTGAATTATGGTGTGGGAGTTATGGCCTGCTATGTGTGTATTCATTTGATTATAGCGCCACCATCTGGCCAATTGGGGTCATATTCTTAGCGTGACAAGCCACCACCAATATCTATCATTTCATGTCTCCATCATGGACCATCACAGGCAAAAATAATGAAGTTTTAACCAGGAAATCCCCCTGAAAAAGAGAACACTGTGAAAACGATGTCTTGATGACAAATTGCTGTCTGTCTGCCTGTCTGTCTGTCTGTCTGTCTGTGTTTCAGAGCGACAGGGAGAAGGTCGAGGGTCTTCCTGTAGCTCCGTTCATGGACAGAGAAAAGGTCACCAAGCCAACCGCTCAGATAGGCTTCATCAAGTTCGTCCTCATCCCCATGTTTGAGACTGTGATGAAGGTGAGTATGGATGATGATGATGATGTTTGTAGTGATAATGGTGTGGTGGTGGTGAAAATGAGGATAAGTGATGTGAAGTGGAGATGATGAGTGGTTGACAGTTAAACATAATGATGGTAGCGGTGATTCAGTTTAGCATTAAAACTCATGTGACATCATCAAGAACAAGATGACATACTACGGATCAGGGTGAGAACAATGTTCTTCATGATGCTTTGCAAATAAATGTAGTTTAGTTAAAAGTTGATTTGAGTAAGTTAAATTGAATGAATGTGAAGACTAAGTCCTCACAATGCTGGACCCTGATTGGCTGACAGCACCAGCTCCTCTAATTCAACTGAGGCTTTCCTGATTGGACGGATCTCAGAAAAGTGTTTAGTTAGGGGAGCCAATCAGGACCCAAAGGAAAAAAGGGAGGATTTTTGAAAATGCAATAAATAGGTAACTTAAGTCCTTGGTTGACAAATTACACTTTTACAGACTGAATCCCCTGGAATCGAGAAATACTGACAGGTTTTAAGACTTTTTACGAAATAGATTTAAATGTCGCTGTTTTAAAAATAGTGAAATGTACCAGAAACTATTACAACCCTCCGAAATGTAAACAACTAAACTCAGAGTGATGATGATGTGACGAAAAACACAATGACGTTCATGCAGGTGAAGAGCTTGAGGTGATGATAATGATACTTAAAGCTTGTGTGTGTGTGTGTGTGTGTGTGTGTGTGTGTCTAACAGCTGTACCCTCAAATTGAGGAGGTGATGGTGCAGCCACTCAGAGAGTCACGAGACAGATATGAAGAACTCAAACAGATTGACGACGCCATGAATGAGGTTAGAGGGATTTATGTGTGTGTGTGTGTGTGTGTGTCTAACAGCTGTACCCTCATTGAGGAGGTGATGGTGCAGCCACTCAGAGAGTCACGAGACAGATATGAAGAACTCAGATTGAGTTCAGGTCAGATTGACAACAGCATGAGTGTGTGTGTGTGTGTGTGTGTGTGTGTGAGACGTTGGACTGAACTGTGATTAATAACCTAACATCAACGTTTCCTTCAGGTGCAGAACAATAAAAGTGAGAAGGGAGGGAAGAAGAAGTAACAGAAAGCTTCAGACAGGTAGGCTAGCGACCGGCTTGACTGTTTATACTCAGAGACAACAGCAGAGAGGGTGGACCCAGTTGGAGAGGCACAAATAATCTCATTGGTTGAGTTAAACCTCAGTGGGCGGAGCCAAAGAACCACAGCTTTTCTGGCTAAGTAACGTTAGACTGAAGTCCAGTGAGAAAGAGGTAAGAGAGGAGCTAGCTAATATTATGTAGCCTAGCACGCTGCTAACTGAAGAAATACAATCCAGCCATACTAAGTTATCTAGGTTAGCTAGTTAGCCTAGCTGACCTTCCAAGTTCAAACTAGCCCTACTAGCCTATAGCTATCTAGGTTAGCTAGTTAGCTAGCCTGCTGACCTTCCAACATCATGAACGTCATGTTGATGAATGGAAGATAAAAATAAGTAATTTACATTTTTTTATTTATAGTTCCTTCTTTGCCATTCAAATTTTCCAGTTAGCTAACATGTACTCTAAAAAGCTGTGGTTCTTTGGCTCCGCCCACTGAGGTTTAACTCAACCAATGAGATTATTTCTGCCTCTGAGAAATGTTGGTAGAACTAAAACTCCAATCTATGAAACTGAAAGTCAGATTAGTCATTCTTTATATATCATCTATAGTCTCTTTATTTATATATCTATTTATCATCTCCTAATGAATGAAAAAAGAAAAGAATGTGGTGACCATTTGAATGCATTTTACATCTCAGGCGTTTAGCTGCTGCTGTCATCCACTGCGAGCCAGGGGTGCCGTAAAGGGGGGATACCATGATTCAGGGCCCCCCCAGAACTGCAGGGGCCCGGTAACATGCCAGGGATTGTAGATTTTTATTGTGTATTGTGGGAGGGGCCCAATACTCCTAGTGGCACCCCTGCTGGGAGCTGCCCAGTACAACCAGTCTGCTACTGTCGGCCACTGAGCAGCTCCAATAGAAGTAGTGCAGTTTCTTCCCTCAACGGTACCTTTAACGGCATCTCCATCCGTCTGTTTCAGCACCAGTGAGAGTAGAGCCGAGAGTGAGGCAGTGTGACAAAAAGTAAACTGGAGTTGAGGGACGCCTGGGTCCGCTAGCAGCCGAAGCCCTCCCATCGCTCGGCCTTCTCTTCACCTCAGCCCGTCAAGAGTTCAAGACCGAGAGGATTTGTGCATGTGGGAGATCCGGTAGGTGACGTTGTGCCAGGCGGGATCAGTCTGTCGCAGAGAAGTGATTGAGTGGATTTTGAAATAGTGGCTCCCAGGCGGCGTCCCAGACTGCTGATGGACTCCCTCGCCCGAGGACCAGACGGACAATCCAAAGCCTTTTTCAGGGAATGTCAACATTTGTACAGCACAGACTACTTCAGTGAACAATATTTAGATATATTATATCTCTTGCGTTTTTTTTTATTTTAAATGTGTTGTTTTTTACAGATTGTACAGATTTTTAGTGACCTTTGTTCTTTCCTACAAAAAATAAAAGGTTTACTTTAATTACAAAATCTGGACTGGACTGTCTTTGTCTCTGCAAATGATTGAACAAAATCAATCAGCATCAGTTTTTCTTCATTTTTGTGCAACAAAATAGTGAAAGATTTTAAATCCTATGTGATTTATATTCTCCAGAAGGCTTTTTATGATGCTTTTCAACCACTGGATGAATTCCTGTATGAAGATTCAAGGTCTGTTAAAGGGTCTTTGTGTCTCATTTCAAGCTTTTTGTTCCTCTTCCTACGGAAGCTGAGAACGGCCATGCTTGCACTTTTTTTTTAATGCCGTTATATCGAGATAACAAAGCCCGTTTTCTCGTGATAACGGGTTGATTATCTCGTTATCTCGAGAAAACGGCTTGTTTTCTCGAGATAACGAGATAATCAACCCAAAAACAAAAGGTCGGACTCGTTTCCTCTGATTACTTATATTGTTTATCAGAGATCAGGAGTGTCATGGCAGCATGTATAGATGGCGTCTTGACAAATGTAGCAACTGATTTAAGCTGAAGATGTCAGATCAAGGAGTACCCGTTATCACATCACTCCTATTGATCAACTCCCAAACCCCACAGAGCAGTGTGTGTATGTCATGGTCCACTCTTGAATTTAAACAGAATGGTGGCGTCCAAACTTATACTCAAATGTATGAATTACACTGTGTGGAAAACACGTTCGCAAACTAATGTTAGTTGCTGTCATTCAATTCGACTCATGTTTGCCTGTTAGACTACATAATCTACTCTTCCGCAGCTCGCGTACAGTAGGCTACATGTACAGGCCCGTGTTGTCATGGAAATCGGCCTTTTGTTTTCTCGAGATAACGAGATAAATTAACCCGTTATCACGAGAAAACGGGCTTTGTTATCTCGAGATCACGGCATAATTAACTGGTGATCTCAATATAATGGCATTAAAAAAAAAAGTGCAAGCATGGCCGTTCTCGGCTTCTGTAACCAAGAGACAAATCTACCTTCAACATACTGAACATTCCCCGGTCGTGTTTTGGTCGCTGGGCGGACGGGAGAACGTGCCGGACCTCCACATCGCTCCACTACTCCTCTGCTTTCTGCACATTCCTTAGAAAAACACCAACTGTTGGTGGTGTGTTTGTGGACGGCGAACCCCTGAACCAATCCTGCCCCACTTCACAGGAAGTTGCTCAACCATGTTTTTCTCACACAAAACACAAAGCTGTTCATCAAATCAATTTGGGGCTGCAGGGAAGAACGTTTTTGAAAATGTGGATCCCGGAGTGAACCGAAGTCAAATACATAAACTGGACAGAGGGAACAATTTGGGTAGAGGAGGAGGAGCAAAGCATGAGGAACACAATGTCTGTACCACATGACTCCCGTGCACAGACGTTGACTCTCCAACATCTAAATAAAGGTTTATTAAGAGAACACAAACTATGCCATGAAAGAAAAGAGGCACACCGCAATGTTTATTTAAAAAAAAAATCATCCATCATTTTCAAGTCAACCATAAAAATACATCTGATGATTCATGGACGCTCCACATTCAACTCAGATTCAAAAAAAAAAGAAATTTAAATAATGTCGATAATGTCACTGTTTCCCAGCTTCTTCCTTCAGGTCGATGATCGGGGTCCTGCTTCCGTCTCGTCCCCCTTGGCCTTTTTTTTGTTGCCGGCTCCGTTGGTTGCCTTGGCTCGGTTGCCCGCCGCCCTCTTCTTCCCCCAGTGGCTCTTCTGCTGCTCCATCCTCTGCTGCTTCTTCTGCATGTACGACGCCATGTTGTCGAAGTTGACCTTGTACAGGTGCTGGAAGCGGCTCTCGGCCCCGGCGGAGGCTGTGGTGGGGAGGAAGCAGGAGGAGGGAGAGGGTTGGTCACACGAGGCCGACAGTTTGGAGCGAGTAATCACACACGACATGAGCCAGGATCACAACGCCATGAAGGTCGAAAAAAGGCTGAGCGAAATGGCTGCAGCACGAGAACCAAACACACTCGGGGCAGAAAGCTGGGTCTCAAATTCTCCCAGGGTTCACCAGGACGGAGACGGGGCCTTCGGGTTAGAGAGACAAAGTGCTGCAAACCCCGGGGGGCGGAGCCTAATTTGTTTAATGGGCTGCTGCATCATGTGATCTTAACCGTCAGCTGAATGAATCTCCGCGCCCGACGCCAACCTGCAGCGCGGCGGTTCAGCCGGAGCGCCAGGAGACGGGTGGGGGTGGCAGAGAGCGAGGCCGGATGACACCTCGGGTTATTTCTGTTCTTTAGAGAGCACGAGTGGGAAGGTGATGAGAGGTGGAGGAGGCAGGAGATGCACTGATGAGGTCAAAAGGTCACGTGGAGGTGTGGAGGAGTGTGTGAGTGTGTGTGTGTGAGAGAGGTGACTCACCCTGAAGTGCCTCCCAATGTGGCTTGAGGGCTTCAGTCACTTTGTTAAATTCAGGTTTTTCAGCATCAAACTAAATAGAGCAGAAAAGAGGGGCTTTGTGAGCAGAACTACAGTGTGTGTGTGTGTCTCTGTACATGCATGCAATAAAATTAATCAAACCAAATATAAATTTATAAACTAAAAGTATGAGCATAATCTGACATGCATGTTTTCAGTAATTTAGCAGATTTTTAAAGAATTGAATTGTGTGAATGAATCGATTTGAAATTGATTACAATGGAAGCTTGAATGTGAACGTGATTGTTATTAAACTTTTAACCAACATTTCAAATTCAGTTTTCTCAGTTCAGATTAACCCGTCTGAGGAAGATACCCGGGGACTTGCAGAGATTTAATCCAACAACCTCGGGGCGTGTACTGGTACTACTACTGGTCAGACAGTGTATGTCCGGAACGGGCCACCAGTAGTACCAGTACTCTCAGATGTTGGACTGAATGTGGAACCTGAATATTACAAACTTATATTTCATAATAATCACATTCAATTCAAACTTGAAATGTAATGAAATTAAACTGTTACTGTTGGAGTTTGTGCAACTTGACATACAATTTAATTTAATTTAATTTAATTTAATTTAATTTAATTTAATTTAGAAACTGTCTATATTCTAGCTAACATGTAAACACACCTCCAACAAGGCTTGTGTTCATGTGTGTGTGTGTAACCTTACTGACTACTCTACCTCCCAGCCGTCTTGTGTGTGCGTGTAAATCCGGAGCGGCGCGTCGCTGCAGTCCATCAGCACCCAGAGTCGGTTTTCAAGGTCAAAGGTCATGTCCTGGGGACAGTGGGGCAGGGTGAGCCTGCTGCCCGGCACCAGCCTCTCCTCAGCCGCCTGGTCCAGACCGAACAACTGCACCGCCGCTACTCTGGAGGGACAGGACGGACATCTGATGGATTAGTTGGTTGACTGGTTGACTTGATTGATTTCTGAAGACAAGATGGAACACAAAGCCTCTTGACTGATGTTTACACTGGAGCCAGATCTTAGACAGATGTGTTGACTGCATACGATGCACTGCTGCCAGGACACAGTAGGAATGAAGTAGGACTTCCATGATGTAAATCAGAGCAATATCATGACAGAATGACAGAATCTCAAAAACTACAAATACCCCTCATCCCACATCACATCACATACTGTTTTATGAACAATGAAATTAAGCTAGCATAAGGTTTGAGTGCAAAATCAGCCACCAATCAATTCCTTCCTTGTGTCCATGTTTTCATCTGACGGTAGTGTATTTAATGCTCCCTCCATCTGGCCTGACAGGCGACCTGCAGCCTTTATCAGGACATAATCCACCATCTCACCATCTTCACCTTTGACCTACATTAACTGTCAGCTACATGCACATCTATAGCCTGATTAACTCCAGAACGACCTTCCACTGACCTTGGAACAGCACACATTCCATACTGAGTACCTCTATAGATCCAAAAATACATTTTACCATCTGAAGCAATAATAGCTTTACTAGATTGTACTGCTGTGCACAAGTTCAGAACAGCTCCTGTGGAGGCTCACAGACTGAAGCTGTGATGAACTGAAACACAACAAGTGATTGTATGGTCGCTGATGAGGGTCGTCATGGAGACGTTCACAGCTCTGACTCCTCCTTAGATCTTAGTTTTCACTTAACACTTCCTCACACTTTGGGTTTTTGGAGTGACTGGAGAGCAGCATCCTCTATTCCACTCTATTGATGATATTGGTCAGAATCGATTGGTGTGATGGGAAAATCATCACTTGGGAATAAAGGAATTGAAGCTTCTTCTGGTGTTGCATTCAGGTTGCTCTGGAGGAAGTGGAACTAGGAGGAGCCTCAAAGAAGACGGGGAAAAACCTGATCTGGGTAAAAACATGGAGGAACCCTCAGACGGTTCAGAGGGTTCCCCCACCGGGACGGCTGAGCGAGCGCCACGCGCCGCGAAGAAACAAATAAAATAAGTAAAATGAAGAACTGCTGTATGTGTCGGTACATGTATGTACTGCGTCGCTGCAGGCTGTCCAAGTGGCTGATTGGTATTCTGATGGTGACTACTGACCCGTCACACTGCACGGCCACGTGGCGACCATCAGGGGAGCAGGCGATCCGGCACACTGCAGACTTCTGGGAAACATGACAGGCAGACAGACAGACAGGCAGACAGGCAGACAGGCAGTCAGACAGGCAGGGTGGTAGCGGTGGTGTATTAGGGAGGAGGAGTTCATTTTCCCTCCTCCAGCATAAAGGAGGCGGTGACTGTTCACTCTGCAGAATTGCCTTTTCTGGGTGTTGAAAAAGGAGGAAACTCCACCAGCTTATTTCAAATAAAACTAACAGAACTAGAAAGAGTACAAAGACTTTTAAAAATCTGAAATCTGACACTCGGTATGATTTAATTTAATATGAAACAACAACAAGGAACATGAATGATCCAGTCCCCATCCTAGTTTTACCCTGTAACTGTAGCGCCCCCCGCGGGCCAATCAGGGTAACCTGATAATACTGGAGTGCCGTGCTGAGGAGCATCATTGCCCTAAATTTATTCAAAATCCGATCTGTTTCGTTGTGAGAGGATTCTGATGGACGAACACAGACATTAAAGAAGCCCGTTTTCAGATCTTAGACGTCTTGCTGGACCAGTCATGAAAACTTTAAAGCTCCTGGACAAAAAGGGCTGAATGTCCGAGCTGCCGGAGGTCTCTCAGAGCACAGCTGATGTTGCCATAATAAGCTGCTGAGGAATGTCGCGCCCATCCGTCTGCATGGTGCCGACTAGAGGACTCATGGAAGACTGGACCATGAGAGAATCTCTTACCGCCTTACTGGGTTTTTAAATGACCAACGCTTCGTCAGGGTGAGAGGGCAACGAGTGTGTGACTCTCTTTTCCATTATTATTAATATTATTGTAATTATAATAATAATAATAATAATAATATAGACAGGCCAGGTTTTGTCTGACAGCACGGCGGTGGAGGAAGCACCGTTACCTTCTGTTTCTCGGACTCGGAGCTCGCTGCGTCTCCGAGCTCCGTCAGGTCCCAGCTCTGCAGCTTACGACCGGACTCGTACTCCCACAGCTTCAGGGTCCCGTCCTGACAGACAGACAGGTAGGGAGGGAGACAGACAGACAGGGAGACAGACAGACAGACAGACAGGGAGGGAGGGAGAGAGACAGACAGACAAACAGACAGAGAGGGAGACAGGGAGGGAGACAGACAGACAGACAGACAGACAGACAGACAGAGAGGGAGACAGACAAACAGGCAGGTAGGAAGACAGACAGACAGACAGACACTTCAAATGAGTAGGTGACACACTGGAAGCCTGATGTGATCTCTGATGTGATCTCTGATGTGATCTCTATGTATTGTAACGTTTGATCCGGACCTCCGCCAGGTCATGTGACTGGAACTCAGTGGGAATGGAAGCACAGCGTCATGTCAGACCTCTGCTCTCTGTATTGGAGAGTGTGTGTTAATACAAATCAGTGAAACACACTTACCCCTGATCCAGACAGAAGCCACTGGGGATGACCTGCTGGGATCAGCAGAGCACTGACAAACCTGATAGAAACCAGGAGGGGGGGGGGGGTTAGAAATGCTTGTTTTCTAAAGGTTTGTATTCTGTTTTACTCCAGCAGTTACTTTCTGATATCAAACTCCATTGTAGCTGCTGGAAATACCTCAACGTCACGTGGTCTACGCTTGGCCAGAAGAAAAACACACCAAACAACTAAATGGAGCCAGAAATACAAAAACCAAGACCAATAATGTTTTTAAACTATTTTAGTGTTTTTCCTTGTATTCACTCACTCTTCATGTCCCAGACAGAACGACTGGATGTTGTAAGGAGACTTGAGGTGGCTGACTCTGATCTTCTCATCGCGGTCGGCTGTGATGACGTACTTGTCACTGGGCGTCAGGGTCTGGAGGACAGGGGAGGAGGGTCATTCGGTCAGACCAGTTTCACACCTACATGTTTTAGGTGTTCAAACAGTAAAAAAGCATCATGACTGAAGCTGATGAAGCCTGGTGGTGAAACACGGCGTTCGCTCCCGTGCATTTGGTTAATGTGTGAAAGCAAAACGGCTCTGAAGCATTTTACTGTGCAGCAGAATAGTTTGGGCACTGTAAAGCAAAATGTCTTATTGGTGGCGAGCTGAAAGGATTTCAGACTTCCTGGGTCTAGATAATAATATGACCTTTAACCTCCCAAGCAGAAGTTTCAGTTAAAGGAAAAATCCACCCACAGATCCTCAGACTGTTCCAGGTTTGTTCAACACAAACCTGCCTCGTCTACTTCTGCTTTAATAAGTGATTTCCTACATTTCCCACAATGCCTTTTGCCAATCCCCAGAGCATAAGGGTGAACTTGTTGCATTCAGCTGTAGGTTGTACATGAAGGTGGAGAGGTGCTAGTGATAGCGGAGTCAGTTTTTCTACTTGAGAAAATGTGAGAGTCGTTCCCCTCACGCAAAACACAACATGTCCTGTGGCTGCATTGCATTCTGGTCTATCTTGGCTACCAATCAGCGTGTTTTTAACAGTGTTGAAGTGTTTGAGGGAGTATTTTTCCATTAATGGGTGAAGTCACAGACAAAGTTACAACTGAAGAACGATTTCTAACAACCGAAATGTGTCACTTTGTATTCGCTTGCTGCTTCTTGTATTTCTTGGACCCTCGGTCGTAACAGCCTAGCACTCCTTACCATGGCCAGCAGCATGGACAGATGCCCCAGCTTCAGCTCCCCGTCCTTCTGGGGCTCCACCACAGAGAAGGAGTAGACGTCTCCTGACTTGTCCGCCACCAGCAGCTCGTCCTCAGCCTGGCTGAACACCAGAGAGGTGCACCTCCGCACCACCCACCTGGGAAACAAATACAAACCCACACAACTTTATTGATGTAGCCGCAGATAATCTCTACATATCCAGGTGATAAAACACTGCAAGTAGAAGCCCCTGTCTGTCCTGCAATGGGAGATTTTCCAAACAATTCCCATCGAGGGTGGAGCAATAGTGTGCAGCAAGGTGCCAAACGCTGGTGGACAAAACTTCCCTGCCCTACAGGTACCTGGTGCTTATACACTGCCATGAAGGTTCGCAGCGGAAGAGGACCAGCCGTTTGGTGTCATCAGTCAGCGCCACCAGATTTCCAGACGGAGACACAGCAAAGGCCAGGATTTTGTCATTTCCTGTTTCTTCTGAACCACCGCCATCGCTGATGATAGAAAACAGAAGATAGAGCCGTTACAATCACAATTCTACTTCCAAGGACGTTTATTGTCCCTCTATTCAACTGTCTAGAAGTATTATTTACGCTTCAGACCACGACACGTTGAAGGCATGTTGTGATAGATCAGAGGTAGACTAACGTTACAGCTCGTCAGAGACAGAAACACATCACACTTGGTGTCAGCATTCACCTGACTCACAACAAGTAACCAGAAAGGGTCTCCTTCTACCTGTTGTCAGTCTCTGTGTCCTTTGGCTTCTTTTCAGCTGTGCTGCAGTCGAACACAAACGGTTCTCTGAAATGAAGTGGTAAAAACAGGGTGATGGATTTGATTTGAGCACATTTCTTACTGTTTCAATTTCATAATTCCACAGTTTTCTCAGACCTTAGTTTCTTTTCATTTGTCAAGATTATGGTTGGTATCCAGTATGAATTACGCCAACAGTCATCTTTCCTCAACCAACTATCACTCTTAGGACTGGACGATATGGACAAAATTGATGTCACGATAATCATAGGAAACTATTTTGATACATAACAATATCTGCTGACTGTTGTCATGTAAAAACCTTGTAACTTGACCTTGTAAAACCTTTTAATTTTCAAATATCATTCCGTAATTTGTTTCAGATCTCATTTTTTAAAGTAGTATTTGCTTTTTATCACAAAGTCAGTTTAGACAACAGAACTGTGTATCACAATAACTCGATATCCATCACGATATTCTATTGAAAGACGATAAACGATATTACTGACTTATTGCCCAGTCCTAAAATCACTACTGATGCAGATTACTGTTGACAGGGACAAATATCAGAACATGTGAGACAACCAGGGTCTAAAACCAGAGAAAATATTAATTACAGGAAAATCAATCCAAACTTACTAAGACCTATAAATGACAAAATTCATTTTCCATGCATTTCCAGACTTTCCAGACCTGTGTGGGAGCCCTGTTTGAGGAGTGCTAGTTAGCTAACACAGCTAGCTAACAGTCCGCCTGCAAACCACACATCTTCAGAAGACGTTCACCGTTAAAACAACCTCCGTCCTCACCAACCTGGCTTCCTTGGTGTGAATCGCTACGAGTTTCTTATCGCAGGTGGAAATAAACCACTCTCCACAGGTTCCAACGGCAGCCATGGCTTCTACTACTCGATGTGTATGCGACTGCCGTTCACGTGCGGCGCTGTATTTTGTCGCACACTATCTACGTCATCAGCCACTCTCCAAAAAGTACAGAATGTACACACGGAGCAGATGGTGGCTTTGGGCGGGCGATTAAAAGTGTTTTCTGTCAATTTAGCGAGATTAGTTTACTTTTTTAAACAATAATATCATAAAAGGTAAAGTTAGAGTAGTAGTAAAGTAAAACGAATGGTGGAAAAGCCTCTAGAAACTAAAAACACGGTGGATTTAGTAAGTTTGAGAGGAGCTGGCTATATTGTAGTAGGCTATCAGTGCAGCCATATAACCCTAACCCATACAATGTATTGGCTGGTAAAAATATTTATAGTACACAAGTTGGCAACATAACACCATGCAGCACATTCAGCAGGATTTGTCTCTGGAAGGGGGCGTGTATACACTGTGGTCCCTGGTTACATAAAGTAGTAAACTGGTTTGAGCCATGCCCATGGTATTGCAGCACTGGCCAGCGGTATAGGAGCAGCTGCTGCTTCCCGGGGACAAACTGACAGAGGTCATCTCTATACATCAAAAATAATACCACCACTATCCACGATTAATCCATTTCTGCTGATACAGGCTGCTATTGGCACTGGAGGCTATTTCATCTCATTGACGAGGTTGTACATTTTTATTGTAAACTGGTTTATTTTAATAGCAATCACATTTATATATTTGCCGATATATTTGCGGGAAAAGCTGTTTTAGTAATTTTGCCGTCTTGTATTTATTGATGCAGTCAGGTTGAGGCGCACAGCACAGAAACATGGCGGCTTCCTTGCTGAGGGTGGGACGGCTGGGCACTGTCAAGGTAACGAAATGTGAAGCGTCTACCACGTGAAATTCCGCGTTCATTTGGCATATTTGTCACAGCGACTCGGTCATAAATACACTGGATTTGGACTTTGAAAATCGGTGGTCGCTGGTTTGTGTCGTTCTCACTGTTAGCAGCTTCTTGGCTAGCATGCTAACCAGCATCCATCAGCAACCAGCTTGTTGCTGCAAGCTGTGCACGCTAGCAACGAAGGCTAGCTTGCACGCCAGCTTGCTTTCACCCATGCGCTTTACTAAGTTATAGGTGTTTTTTTATTAAGACAGGAATGGGTGGACTTATTAAAAATGACCAACTTGCACAAATTCTCTGCGGTGAATTCATTCAGGTTGCTAGCTAAGTAATGAAACTCCATTGAAACAGGGATTAGACAGACAGGCCGACTGAGACATGGCATGGAGCCCAACCACTCAGCTGCCAAGTAATGTGACGTTTTCAGTACAAACCTTTAAAAATGATGAAGTTATATTCAACTTCCATATGAATTGACTAACAAGTGTGATTGTGTGTTATTTCTAAAGTCCATAAACCCTCCCAAGTAAAGCCTTATTGATTAGATTGGACACCTTTCCCAGCCCTCACAAGGGGAAGAGACTCATCTTGGATTAATGGTTCAGATTGGAATAAGGGTTAGGCATGTAGTTGGTAAATGGCTGCATTTATATAGTGCTTTACAATATATGACTGTCATTCACCCATTCACACACACACCCCGATGGCAGTGCGCTACCATGCAAGGATTAATCTCCTCAATTTGGGGTTCAGAGAAGCTGGGGATCGAACTGCCAACCTTGTGATCAGTGGACAACCTGCTCTACCACTGAGCTACAGCCGCCCCAAACAATTAAAGGGATTTAAGTAATCTGTGACCTTTATCGACCTCTATCGGCGACCAGCAGGAATCGCAACAACATGGATAGAATTGTCTTCTACTCAGTGATGGCCTGTAATTGAAAAATGATGATTAAGTAACAGTAATAGGTCAACTAGGTAATTGGAGCAGAGATCCAATGGAAACGTCTAGTGAAGAGGGCATTCGCCCACCTGAAAATGTGGGAGGGGGGGTGGGAGTGTCTTGAAATGTCAATTGGTGGAGAGTAGGCAGTAAAAAAAATGTTTATTGCACCTTTAAGGTACAGGAATGATAAGTGTGTGTGTGTGTGTGTGTGTTCACAGTGTCTGCTGGCTGAGAGCTGGTGTACTCTGAGCCGAGCGCCAGCAGCTGCAGCCCTTAGCACAAAATCTGGGGGATCCAAGAAGTCTTCCAAAAAACCCAGCTCAGGTAAGCTCCAAAAAGTCCCTCCCAACTTTGACAACAGGTCTGACATTCACGCAGACTTCATCGATTCTTAAACGCTCTGCTCAAATTGTGGTACAGGCGTCATTGACCTCGTTGAGGAATAAACGTGAATAGTATATTGCATTAGAGACGGTTACTCTCACTCAGCTCTTTCACAAGGGCAAGTGATAGTTGGAGCAGAAATAAGACCTGGGGCATTCAAAAAAATACATTCTCAATATAGACTGACTAATATTGGTCATAGAAATGGTGCTATATGTCCTGGAATAGTTTCTGAAAAATCCTGAAATTTAATGAGCAAAAAGGTGCTGGAATCCTGAAAGGAACCGATGAACCTGAACGCACCAGACCAGAACACCAGTAGGTCGTTGCAGCAGATTCATAGTTGCTGTGAGAGGAATTTGCAGAAACTCTGCAGAATTGTTCAATGCTAACAAACAATGGAGGCATCCGCTATAAAGATGACTTTTAACTTTAGTGTTTCTAGATATTGTGTAGAGAGGAATATTACTGGGGAGATGAGTTAGATTCACCACAACCCCCTGAGCCTCCAGAGAAACCAACTTTGATCTTGGTGATATTGTTTTCTCCTGTGCTAAAACATTTTTTATCCTTATTTAACTGAGAAAGTTGACGAAGAACAGTTTGCGTACAGCACCTGTTTGGTGTGGTTGCAGGGTGAGAGACTGGCTACGCAAAGCCTGTTTAACCTGTTGGTATTCCACCAGTTGCTTTTTTGAAGCTGATCGTTTTCTCTTGAACACTCAAGAATCATTTTTTTTTGTGACTTTGGATATTTGTGGATTTGCTTTTGCTTGAGCCTCCGCACTGTTAAAAAAAGACCTTGTACTATTTTGTGACAGAAACAGAAATTAATAACAGAAATTTAAAAAAGTTACTTGAGGTTGTCAAAAGAAGACTCGCCGTGATAGAAGGATGGAAGCTGACTGCTGCTGTTGAAGGGAAAATACATCTTTGGCTACTCCTACAATGTTAGATATCATCAATCAGTGATGTTCAGTCATCTACGTTCGGCCAGTTAACCACGGGAATAAGAAAAATACACCACAACAAAACAACAAAAAGGACCAAGGAATGCAAAGTTAAGTGTTAGTGGGAAAGTGCACCAAAACACACTCATGTAGAAAACTTTAATTACCTCAAAGTACAACTGATACCGTTTCAGATATTCTAAAAATCAATAATGCATGTACCACAATTTTTCCAGCAGTGGAAAGTTTTGATGGAAAGTAATATTTTAACCTCAGGGTTTCCTTCCCCAGGATTTGTTTGTCTTTTCACTGACTAACTCTCCCCTCCCACAGCTGACCAATGTCCAATCTGCATTATGACATCACAAAGACTATTTAGTTGCTGTGTTTCAGGTCCTTTACAGTATATAACTAGTTGCTGTGTTTCAGGTCCTTTACAGTATATAACTAGTTGTTGTGTTTCAGGTCCTTTACAGTATATAACTAGTTGTTGTGTTCCAGGTCCTTTACAGTATATAACTAGTTGTGTTTCAGGTCCTTTACAGTATATGACTAGTTGCTGTGTTTCAGGTCCTTTACAGTATATAACTAGTTGCTGTGTTTCGGGTCCTTTACGGTATATAACTAGTTGTTGTGTTTCAGGTTCTTTACGGTATATGACTAGTTGTTGTGTGTCAGGTCCTTTACGGTATATGACTAGTTGCTGTGTTTCAGGTCCTTTACAATATATGACAAGTTGCTGTGTTTCAGGTCCTTTACAATATATGACAAGTTGCTGTGTTTCAGGTCCTTTACAGTATATAACTAGTTGTTGTGTTTCAGGTCCTTTACAGTATATAACTAGTTGCTGTGTTTCAGGTCCTTTACAGTATATAACTAGTTGTTGTGTTTCAGGTCCTTTACAGTATATAACTAGTTGTTGTGTTTCAGGTCCTTTACAGTATATAACTAGTTGTTGTGTTTCAGGTCCTTTACAGTATATGACTAGTTGTTGTGCTTCAGGTCCTTTACAGTATATAACTACATAACCTGAGTGCTGTAGTTATATTATGGTTATGGTTTCAATTCTGTGCCCTTTTTGTTTTTTAATTAAAGGGGCACTTCCACTTCTACAATGCATTTGCCAGATTCCTTTGATGGCTAATGTATAACTTCTACAACTTCCTTCTGTGGTCTTTTTTGATTTTTGTTTTATGTAACTCAGCTGTTTTGGATGTAAACTAGTACTTAGTGTAGATAACTCATACCAAAAGATATCTTCCATTATTATTGTGGGATAGAGTAAAAAACGTTTATAATGGGCATATTATCATCCAACCTTCTTATCTTTAAATAAATTAATGCCTCTCGTCTGCTTACCCTCCTCCTCCGTCCTAGAAAAAAACGAGGCTAAAACGTACTTCGATATAGAGAAACTTGTCCAGCACAGGACATATGTGGAATTACCCAAGAAAGAAGTCTCCGCAGCTGCTGTCGCTGCAGCAGCAGAAACGGCAGCTACTCCTAAACCGGCTGCAGAGCCAATTACCGCTGCTGCTGCAGGTGAGCCTGTAGTCGCCACCCCTGCAGTGGAAGCTGCTGCCCCAGCAGTTGAAGCCACACCCATTCTTGAAGCCACTCCCACCCCCTTGGTCGAAGTGGTTTCTGAATCTGCCCCAGCAGTTGAAGCTGCTCCCGCTGTTGAAGAGGCTGTAGTTGAAGCTGCTCCTGTGGTTGAAGAGGCTGTAGTTGAAGCTGCTCCTGTGGTTGAAGAGGCTGTAGTTGAAGCTGCTCCCGCTGTTGAAGAGGCTGTAGTTGAAGCTGCTCCTGTGGTTGAAGAGGCTGTAGTTGAAGCTGCTCCTGTGGTTGAAGAGGCTGTAGTTGAAGCTGCTCCTGCTGTTGAAGAGGCTGTAGTTGAAGCTCCTCCTGTAGTTGAAGCTGCTCCTGTGGTTCAAGAGGCTGTAGCTGAAGCTGCTCCTGTGGTTGAAGAGGCTGTAGCTGAAGCTGCTCCTGTGGTTGAAGAGGCTGTAGTTGAAGCTCCTCCTGTAGTTGAAGCTGCTCCTGTGGTTGAAGAGGCTGTAGCTGAAGCTGCTCCTGTGGTTGAAGTGGCTGTAGTTGAAGCTCCTCCTGTAGTTGAAGCTGCTCCTGTGGTTCAAGAGGCTGTAGCTGAAGCTGCTCCTGTGGTTGAAGAGGCTGTAGCTGAAGCTGCTCCTGTGGTTGAAGAGGCTGTAGTTGAAGCTGCTCCTGCTGTTGAAGAGGCTGTAGTTGAAGCTCCTCCTGTAGTTGAAGCTGCTCCTGTGGTTGAAGAGGCTGTAGCTGAAGCTGCTCCTGTGGTTGAAGAGGCTGTAGTTGAAGCTCCTCCTGTGGTTGAAGCTGCTCCTGTGGTTGAAGCTGCTCCTGTGGTTGAAGCTGCTCCTGTAGCTGAAGTGGCTGAACCCGTAGCTCCAGCGGTGGAAGCTGCCCCAGAGCCAGCGGTGGAAGCGGCCCCAGAGCCAGCGGTCAAAGCGGCCGAAGCTGCCCCAGAGCCAGCGGTCGAAGCGGCCGAAGCTGCCCCAGAGCCAGCGGCCGAAGCTGCCCCAGAGCCAGCGGTGGAAGCTGCCCCTGAAGCCCCATCCACTGAGGACACACCTGCTGCTGAAGCTGCACCAGTAGCAGAATCTGCCCCTGTAGAAGCTGCAGCAGAGCCTGTGGCTGAAGCGGCTGCTGAGGTCTCAGCTGAAGCGGCTGCCCCAGTGGACAGTGCTGAGGAGCTGGTAGACCCTGCTCCAGTTGTAGCTGAAGCGGCTGCCCCGGTGGACAGTGCTGAGGAGCTGGTAGACCCTGCTCCAGTTGTAGCTGAAGCGGCTGCCCCGGTGGACAGTGCTGAGGAGATGGTAGACCCTGCTCCAGTTGTAGCTGAAGCTGCAGGAGAGGAGCTACAGGCAGAGGCCCCAGCTGAGGCTGAACCGGTTGAATCATCTGAGGGTACACACCACACCCCCACCCCCCTAAAACCCTTCTCTTTCCTCTGTGGACCCTGCAGTCTACCAGAAGTCATTTTCATCACCATTTACTCCAAATAAGTTTAAGGATAAACTGTAAAGATACCCGATATCACAAAAGCACTTTTTGTTCTTGCTTTGCTCAGCCTAATCCCAGTAGTAGTATTCATTCATTTCTTACAACATAACCACTTCGTCATTTATCCCCCAAATAACGACCTCCCTTTTCCATGCCATAGCCATGTACGACACACACCCCTGCCTCCTACCTGGGTCCCTGAAATGATCTTTTGAAATGCTCCTTGTTGCTTTGGCCATCTCACCTGTGAAGCGGGTCTTCACTGCATCCATCTGCACACCATTCGCCTTGAGATGGATCTGCTTGGCTTGTTTTTCCTTTCGCATTTGTGTTTTGTGTTTTCCCTCGCTCCTCACTAACGTCTGCCTTCTAACTGCACTCGTGTTGTTGTTTTTTTGTCTTACTAGCTTTGCTTTCTTCCTTCCTGCATATGAGTTCTTTCCACCGCTACTTTCTATTTTGCTCTTCTAGCCATAATGACAGATGCAATCTTTTGTTTGAGCACCATCATTTTAATTCCCTGTCCTCTTCTTCCCCTAAAATATTCAACAATGTAATTCCGTCACCCAGTTTTGTTTTGGTTTCACTCGACTGTCTATTTGTAATGGTGACTACTAAGGGTAATGTTAAAGGTATTGTGTGTACTGTTAAAGGATAATGTTTGACTGGTTGTTGTTTTCCAGTCGAACTTCCCTTCCTCTCACATTTCCTTCCCTTCTTCTCACATGTATTTGGGAGTGGCATGGTAAAAGTAATCTGTAACTAATCCCCACATGTCTGTTCCAGCTGTTGGGTGTATCTTGGATGCCTGTGTTAATGTAAACTTTCCTGAGAGAGATGGCACTCTGGTTGCTGTGTGTGGAATCAAATCATACGCCTGGGGGGGGGCGGGGGTTATATTAAAACTAGTGTTTGTGTATGGGATTTGAATTTGGCTTTTTCAAACCAGACTGTAGACCACCTAGATCTTCCAGTGATGCTATGAGTCTCGAGCATGACCTATCACAGCAACCTCTATCCTGTCAACTGACCTGACCTTCTTTCCTCACACGGTCCTTCCTGTCTTCCCTGTAGCTGCCTACTGTGTCTACCACTCCCAAGTGCTGTTTTGTGCATGAGGGTTACGGTTGAAAACCTGACTGGTTTTGACTTTATTGCTCTAGCCAAATGGACAGATGATATCCAGACGCATGGAGGGCGGCTTGGTCAGCAGAACATAATGGTCTTTTCTTTCTCTCTGTGACTCAGCTCAATTGGACCCGATTCAGAAGCTCTTCCTGGACTCCATACGCGAGTACACCACAAAGAGCCAGTAAGTCATGTGTCAGCTACAAGTCCCTTTTATATCTTCAGTCTGATTATTATTTGTATTTATTTATTCTAAAAGTGGACCGGTCTAATCTGGATGGATTCAGTCAAATAAGTCTGTGGTTGCAGGCAAACTTCATTTTGCATGAGTTGCAATAAGTACTCAACGTAGGAGGAGACATGTTCTAGCAATGTTGTTTAAATTCCTTGGTGTCCTGTTAATGTATTTATGGCACCCTACCAGCCCTGACAGTCAACTGACCTCTGACCTCTGTTCCCCTCTCCCAGGGCCACTGGTGGGCTAGTCGACGCAGGCGCTGACTACCAGAAGGCCCTGGCAGAGGAGATGACAAAGCTCCAGAGACTGTACGGTGGTGGAGACCTCACATCTTTCCCAGAATTCAAGTTCACAGGTGAGTAATTCAAGTTCACGGAGGATCTTATTAGAAGTAAAGACTGAAATATATGAATCGGATGTTTCAGTGGCCGTGGTGTCTGACACTGAAGCAATCAAACCAGGAGTTCACTAATACGTTGAATTGCTCTTATGGGAATTGGACCAACCACACCTTGTTTGCTGTGTAGAAACCTCGTCCAAACTAGAACTAAGAACTAACCTCTGTGTCGGTCACCGCTAGCGGATTGAACTTATTGATTATTGTCTTCAGGAGAAGCAGCTAATCAGGGGAAGCCTAGTTGTCCTCTGCAGCGGCCACATCTCTTAATTCTCTTTATCACAATGTTAACCATCACAGCGGTTGGCCTGGCCAGTCTTCTTGGTGGTGGTCAACTTGGTCAACTTCTTCTTGGTCAACTTGGTCAACTTCTTCTTGGTCAACTTGTAGCCCGATAGTGAAGTTCTGTCAACGATGCGACGAGGCGTCAAGTTTGTTCCACACAAAGTTGTTTTGTTGTCAGCCAAGGAAGGCAAATCCAGTCGAGCAATGCACCACAACAATGACCAGCCAATAGTGTGTTAAGCTCCACCCACATGTGACTGACAGCATCGTTATCATAGTATGGAGAAATACAGAAATACAGAAATGACCTATATAGATCATTTCCTTGTTAATGCATTGTCTTTCTCATTTCTGCTCACTGTTATTTATTTCTGTTTCCAGATTCCCATGCATTTTCTAATTGTGGCTGATTCTGTCTGAGTATATGTTGAATCACTATTAAGCTTAAAGAGAAGAAGCAAGAATCAAAACGGACCTTTAATTTATATGAAAATGTCCCTGATTATTTCTCAAACATGCTTGAAGCTAAGACCTTTTTTTTCTGCGTCCCTTTTTAGAGCCCAAGTTGGATGAAGTTTCCCCCAAGTGAACGTCGGCACCTTTCAACTTTTCTACCGTCGCCTTTTCCTGTGCATCTGTGCTGCAAAGTGGAAGTCTAATTAACAAATAGTGTCAGAGTTACAGAAAAAACCTTTCCTCGTCTTTTGTATGTGACAATAGAGCCATTTCAGTACCTAGATATTCTATGGGAATTAAAGCCAAATGCATTAGATGTACCTTTTTGGAGGACAAGATGAACTTAGAGCTGTGAAATATGCTTTTGCGTAGATTGATTCAGGAATGAGCTGTGGAGAAAAACAATAAACCAGTTCAGTTTTGTTCTAGTTCTGCCTCTTGCTGTCTTTAGCATTGGAAGTGAAATCTGCATCACATGAATCAGTTCAACATCAACCTCTGAACATTTATCTTTGGGACCGTTTTGCTTTTATAAACACGCTCATGCAATAAGTTACTACGTAAAGAGACCAAGAAACTGCAACCAAATAGAGTCCATATTCTACTCTAGGATTCTAGTGTAAACAATGAGATCCTTGTAAGTAATTTACGCAATCGTTAAAAGAAATTAGGCTGCAACAAAAAAAGATAAAACACTTTTAATTGCAAAGTACGATCCGGTAAGATGCTTTAATAACTGCCTAAATATTTCAACCCACTTACATGGGGATCCAATGGGCAGCAAGTCAAACAAAGACAAGCATCTTTTTAGATGGCAGTCTGTATATGTCATATTACAGTTAGGTGTCACAAAATGTCCAATAAAATCACACTGCTGAAAAGGTAGATTCTCAGATGTGACATACATTCAGTACATGGAATAACTATACTAGGGGACTTAATTATATTGGTTTCTTAGCAAACTGTTTCAAATAAAAGCAGAAAATGCTCTAAATAAAGAGATAAATAAATAGGGTCTCCTTATCCATATAACTCCATATAAATCTGCCAGAAACAATAAGTTGAGCGCCCTCTAGTGGAATGGTTCTGTTTGTCCCAAATACTATTGGGACATTTACAATGTACAAGGGAAATTAAAAGAGACCTTCATCAACTTGATCTCAGGAATTAAAACTGAGAGGAATCAAAATGATAAAAAATAATATGTATGAGATGTCTGTAGTTCACATTTGATCACAGGTATAGATAAATATTTACTGAAGCACACAAATTCTTAATTATAAATGGAAATTGTTATGCCACAAAATGCCACAAAACCTAGGATGCAGTGTTTAGTCAAGAATTTGATTCTCATTTGACACTAGACACTAAAATTCTCCATTGTAACCCAAACTAATTAAATTATTTTAGTGTCAGCAGCTCTTTAAGGCAGGGTGGTAGGGAAACTCTGGGAGACATTACTGCCTTTAAATGAAGAATTAATGAATATTCACTAGCAGTGGTCAGGGAGGACCCTCCATCATAGTGGATGTGTATGACACTGACTATATAAGATATCCAATGTTTAATAAAAGGCCAATATTAAAACTGATATATTGGTTTGACCCTAATGTACATCAGTTACATCACAAATTGAGGAGTGGCAGAAACTTTTATCTCTTGTTTCTGGATATGGGAATGCTCACTAATACAGATTACAGTGTCCTGTAGTTCAAGGTGAAATCCACTGCCAGTCCCCTTTAAAGGTACCGAATACTGGCAGGTATGAGATAAATGTAGGGAGTCTGCCTTGCTTTCAAATGTTCTGAAGTCGAAGCATGATTTCTTAAAGAGGTAAATACTAAACTTAAACTTGACAAGAGTAAATGCTTTATTGCTAAACAGTACAATGGGTCCACATTATTACGCCCCAGTTTCCGCACGGAAAATAATATTGGGAACACAAAATGGCGACCTCCTTGCTTCGGTTAGGACGACTGGGTTCTCTCAAGGTAATAATGCCCGATTTATCCCCCAAACGTTGGAGTTGTCGGTATGTTGTATAATACACTCACACACAGATTAGTATTTATACTTTTCTGCTTCAATAGAAGTAAAATATTCTCATACCGGGCGACTGTCGCGTCCTTACTGACCCTGAGACTGGACTTACTGCTATCTGTCAGTAGCTAAGCTAGCTAAACCAAAGACTTCGGTGTGCTTGACAACAGAGGTTCAACTGACGGTGTCCGTACATGTCAACGGTGAAATAAATAAAGGAAATTGACAAAACATTACAAGAAATCTTTTACCCCACATTGAAATCAAATATCAAGAATTACAGGAGTGGTTCCCGATGATGTGTTTCCCAACATGCATTTCGCAGCAGCGGCTCCACTGCTATAAAATGGAACTATAGTTCAGTGAATAATGTGTATAAAATAAGGTAAGAACAATACGTCGGTGGGCCGGTATTTGGGGGTCACCCTGCCTTAAAGAGCTGCTAACCCTAAAAGAATTTCATTAGTTTGGTTTCAGTGGAGAGTTTTAGTGTCCCATGGTGGTCTAAATGTAGTTTCAGGTGCCTTTCCACCCTGACATTAATACAGTGGGGGGTAAAAGATTTCTTGTAATTTTTTGGCATGAAAAATGATCACATTTATAGATATTGAATATTGGCACAAAATATTTGTTATCGGCAGCTTTAAAAAAAATCAGTATCTGCCTTCAAAACCCTATATTGGTGGAGCCCTCTTATTAAACCCATAGAACATTATTCTGGCTGCCTAGTCCAATATGACCTCACGTTCTGTCTTTCTGCAGAAAAACATCTCATCAAACTGTGACCGTAACCTGTCTTTAATTAAAAGGCCCACGTTGAGCTCTAATAGGAGATAGAACATGACATCAGTGTTTTGACTTGCTTCAGGCTTGTGTAGAGACTCAGTTTATTTTCAGGATTAAAGTCTTTTGGACACCCAACTCTCATTAATGTCTAATGACTCCCATTCATGTCTGTTTTGCATTGTCCTCGCTGCATGCTGATTGTTGTTGTGTTATCATTATCCCATACCTGCACATTACATCTTGTACCAAGCTGTTTGTGTCTTTCTACAGTGTCTCCAGTTGCAGAGCTGGGGCCTCTTGAGGAGGAGTCCCTCTGCTGCGTCTTTCTGCACCCAGGCAGGAGAGCCCGCAAAGCCCGCGGAAAAGGCTGCAAGCAAGAGTAAGGCCATTTGACTCTCTTCAATTTATTAAGTGTATGATTTCTTTGCTGTTACCATTGTGTATTGTTGACATTTTACCCCCTTTTTCCCTTTTGGTCATAATGTTACATTATATATATGTATCATACTGTTCAATAATGTAAGTGTCTTAATGTCTAACCCATTTCTTACAGTGCCAGAGCCAGTCCAGTTAAATAATGTGCCATAAGGTCTCAAATTTGCTTTCCCCCTCCAGTCAACTATCAAGAATTAATCAATGTCAAAATTAACAGATCCTTTTAAATCTGTTAATTGTTGCTGACCCTGTTCAATAGTGAATTTGCAGTTCTGGCCAAGATTGTTGGCGCTCTTGCGTTTTATGCTTATAATATATAATATCTTCTGAAATAATTGGGAATTGAAACAACTTTTAGTCTTCACACATTCATCTATCGATTTACAACAGCACATGATCAAACAATAAGAATACAAATATTTTATGCTTTTCAAAATTATTATAATTAGTGGCACCTTTTAGAACAATTCAAATCAATTCTGATTTGTGATTTTGAAATTGAGGAAAGAAAATAATGTTAGATTTAAGACTTCAACATTTTGACAAAAATATTGCTAAAATGATATCACAACACATGAAGTGTAGAGTAAAATAAGGACAATTCAGTAAAGGGTATTTTCGGAGCAGAATAAGGGGAATTTTAAGGGAGCCTTGTTTTGTCGCACCATGATACTGTACATGATTGCTGTAATTGTTTAACTGTCCGTGTTCCATTTACCATTCTCCTCAGCCGTAGAGGCTCCAGATGAGAGAGCGTCCCTACTAGCCTACAAGACCGCAGTTGCCTTCCCAGTTAGACTTTCAAACCCTGGATTTTCCCCAGCAGAAGCTCTAGGTGAAACTGAACCAGTGGCTAGTCCTGCTGCCACGGCAGGAACAGCTGCAGCTGCAGCAGCGCCCGCCGCCACAGGAACCCCCACTAAGGAAGCAAGTCCTGCTGCAGATTCAGCCCCTCCAGCTATTGAATCGGTACCTGCTTCTGTGGAGAGTGTCACTGAAAATGCACCGGAGGCCGTCCTATCAGAGGCAGCAGCACCAGTGGTAGAGGCAGCAGCACCAGTGGTAGAGACAGCAGCACCAGTGGTAGAGACAGCAGCACCAGTGGTGGAGGCAGCAGCACCAGTGGTAGAGGCAGCAGCACCAGTGGTGGAGGCAGCAGCACCAGTGGTAGAGGCAGCAGCACCAGTGGTGGAGGCAGCAGCACCAGTGGTGGAGGCAGCAGCACCAGTGGTAGAGGCAGCAGCACCAGTGGTGGAGGCAGCAGCACCAGTGGTAGAGGCAGCAGCACCAGTCACTTCTGCCAGTGAACCAGTCACAGCCGAGCCAGCGGCAACAGAGGCTCCAGCTGCCATCTCAGACTCAGCCCCTGTCACCGAGACCGCTCAGCCCATCGTTGATGCAGCTCTGCCTGTAGTTGATGCAGCTCCGCCTGTAGTTGATGCAGCTCCGCCTGTAGTTGATGCAGCTCCGCCTGTAGTTGATGCAGCTCCACCTGTAGTTGATGCAGCTCCCCCACCTGCTGAGCCCGTGGTTGCCACAAGTGGCGAAACCCCTGCGCCAGTGGCAGCCTCCACCAAAGATGATGCAGTCACAGCCTCTGCTGCCTCCTCTGAGCCTGGTGATCCAGCAGCTGATGGATCATCCTCCTCCTCGTCCAGCGACTCGGATTCCGACTCAGATTCTGATTCCGACTCTGAGGACGAGAAGCCGGAAGTGAAGTCGAAGGTTCAAACGGAGACCCCAGCAGGAGGCGTGACAGAAGCCACTGTGAAGGAGGAGGCTGCGGTCCAGAGTGCTGCATCAGACGTGAAGGAAGATATTTGTGAAGCTGAGAAGGAGGAGGTTGGACCAGAACCAGAAGCTACTATTGTCACCCCTGCCGAAGCCCCTGCCGAGGCCATTCCAGCAGCAGCAACCACAGAACCAGCTGAGGCTAGCGTGGAGGCCACTTCAGCTCCCACAGTTAGCTCTGAGGAGTTAGTAGACTCCTGCGCCTGAGATCTCTGCTGCTGCCGAAGAGGTTGTTGCTGAAGCGGTTCCAGAAGTCAGTGTGACCTCCCCTGAAGTCGCAGCCGAAGCTGCAGTTGAAGCCACTCCAGAAGTAGTTGCAGAGGCCAACCCCGATGCCCCAGGAGAATCTCCAGTCGAAGTCGTAACTGAGGCTGTTGAGGCTGCACCTGTCCCTGAAGCAGTGGCTGAAGATCATGTTGAAGCTGAAGCCCCAAGTGAAGCCCCAGTAGAAACTACAGAAGCTGCCCCCATAGCTCCAGGTAGAAGCTGCAGCAAAGCCTGTGGCTGAAGCTGCCCCAGCTGAAGCGGCTGCTGAGGTCTCAGCTGAAGCGGCTGCTGAGGTCTCAGCTGAAGCGGCTGCCCCGGTGGACAGTGCTGAGGAGCTGGTAGATCCCTGCTCCAGTTGTAGCTGAAGCTGCAGGGGAGGAGCTACAGGCAGAGGCCCCAGCTGAGGCTGAACCGGTTGAATCTGAGGGTACACACCACACTTCCCCATCTTTCTTTCTCCTTTCCTTCTCTATGGAGCTTTCAGCCCCCACAGTGACCACACCCTCTTTCAGTTCCTACTCCCCAATAACTTGTACTGTTAAATGTAAAGGTGTTAACCAGGCAGAGACTACCTCACATCGTTGCTTTTGCTTTCACATCTTTTAAAACAAAACCCATTATTTTGCTTTACTTCTGCTGCTGGCCGTAGTGTGATATTGTTTAACGTCATTGTTCTTCATGAGGCAGATTTGCTGTGCATGTGTTTTAACCATGCCTGCTGGGTTTCTTGGTGCATACATTTCCCTTCTGCATTTCTGCATTCTGCATTGTTTTTTTAAAATTCTGCCTTGCTTGCATTGTACAGACTGAGGTGATGCATGTCTACCATCCTCTTCTCTCTCTTACCCACCCACACCTTTATCATACTGTTGCTGTGAATGTTTGGTGAAGGCTGTGATACGTGGTGTACAATGTGACTGGCTCATGTCACACTTAACTGCAGCATAAATACTAATCCTGCATTTTACTCCCCCTCATGTAGGCAGGCATCTACCATCTCGTTTTTTTTTATCCTTCTCGCCACTTCTTTCTCTTTCCGGTCTTTGCAAATCATCTCCACTCCCAGGGTATTTGGCACATATTGTACTGATTATTTCGACTTGTTGCTGTTCATCATGACTCTTGTGTGAATTGTGTGTGTTTTGAAGGTTGCAGGTTCCTTGACTGATAAAGTTACAGGTTACAATGCCAATGTTTAGTTTCAGTGTGCCAGGTAATGCTATCGCTAATGGTAAGGTACGGTTAAAAAGCCTCCTGCCGCCGACAACCGCCTGAAGACCAGAAGCTGGGAGTGATTGGAGATCAGTGGAGGTATTGCAGAAAGCAGGATTACAGTTAGTGAGATATATTTTTTTTTTTTATCCCTAAAAAAACTCAGAACAAAATTTTTTTGTTATAAGATGTAAACATCTGATTGGCCATCACCCAACGTTGAGTAATAGATTTACAGACTCAACTCAACTCAACACAAATCCTCTTGAACGTGTATCTGGCCGACTGCATGATCCTGCTTCCTGGAACAACAGCCCCACCTAGTGGCCTTAGTTGTCATTAATCTCACAACCTGTTTACTTCTTTACTTTTTACCCTTTTTTTCTGTCTGTCTTTCACTCAGAAACGTTAAGCATGTCGTCAATTAATGAAAATGTCTTCTATGTCTTTAAATGTACTTCTGTGGATGTGGATGGTTTATTCTCTGTCCTATCAAGTTGATATTTATGACCTTACTTTCTATCATAGAAATTTAAGATTTTCTTTTCCAGCCTGATTTCAAGTTCAAAAGTTTCCAAAAGTGGAGTTGCCTCGTTATAGCAAGACGCCAAGAATAGTTAAAATAAAAATAATAAAAATGGACTTGGGTAGATTGTTATTTAGAGTAGATGACGCAGCTCTATTCAATCAAAAGCATTGAAGCCCCGTTTCCAATAAAGGAAACCGACACATATTTTGACTTGCTGCACTGTTAGCAATCATTTCATGCGTGCTGCTTCCAGTATCATTTCTCTCTGACGGGCTGCAAGCAAGTTAAACCTTCACGTGCTTTCCCTCATGAATTCAATTCCCAGGGCTTTTCACACCAGTGTGTCTCTGTTGGGGGAATGCTGCCTGCTACCATAGGAAATGCCCCACTGTAAACTACCTTTGTCAACACGTGTGAATATTTAAATACACTCTGCCTTCCCAGTTCCTATCAACTATTGACAAATTTAGCGTTTGAGTTTTGGGGGGATCAGGGCGTCATCTAAATCATGGCTTTTGTTGTCCAAACCCGTATGACATTCCCTCAGGGAGAGAATGAGGCATTTTTCTTTTGGACTGGCACTTCCAAGGATACAGAATAAGAGCCAGTCTCGCATTTGCCCTACCTCTGCTATTTCTGGTTTTATGCTTGTTCAGCAGGAGGATTTTTGGGACACATCTTTGTACCAGACTTATTCTTACATGCCTTTTGTTTTTTTCTTCTTCCTTCCTTCTGCAGAGGCTGCAGCAGCGGCACCCACAGAGCCCGAGGAGCCTTTTGACAACAGCACTTACAAGAACTGCCAACACCACAATTACACCCCCTTCACATTTGTAGACCTGGACTTAGAGATGGCCAAGCACCGTCTCCCTCAACCCTCCTCGGGCAGACCCTCACCCCAACACTAGAAGAGCTGGGCGTTGGGAGCTGAATCTCTAAACCCTCCACATACCTTTTTGTCTTTCAGGATGATGGATGATGATGTTGTCCCGTCTCTATTTTATGATCATCCCCCACCCTCAGACTTGCATGTAATTCTGCTGTTATATTATTAAAGTACACAAATGAGGACTGAAGTCTGTTTTTTTTCCCCCGGTGTGATGCTATTATTGTCTTCTATAAAGGAATAAGCATATAAAGGGATACGCAAAGATCAAACGCTTCTTTTATGCCGCTCTTCTGCCTCAGGGGGGTCATTTGAATAGAGCTGAGCAAGTGGTTTATCTGCGTTCTATTTTAATGATTCCAATTTTGACTCGTAGCCTGCCTGCGCAGCACATTATGCCCTAATTATCACGGCTATGTGCAGTATATTAGAAGTAAACAATCTGCATCTGGTCCTTTGTTTGTCTGTCGGAGTGGGGAAGATGAGAATAGGCACCAAGGAGTGTTAAAAACTGTGATATAGATAGAAAATGTGTTTGCTGGGATGTTTCTGTAAATGAGGGCAGTGGATAAGCCTTGCCAGGCATACCCAGCAGGGTGCAGGGACTCGGGGGGGCGAGAACAAGGCGCTCGAGACGTCATGTCTCCTCCCACTTCATAAATATTCATGAGCCGAATGCCCTGCGTGTCCTTACGCGATGACGCAACGCGACAACTGCGGGTCCCGATTGCTGCAGCCGCTTGTCAGTGTGACGAAGATTGGCACTCAGGTAAGCTGTCACTCAAAATCTTCTTTTTCCGTTCCCTATCAATCAAACAATCTGGGCTGCACACAAAAATGCCCAGGGCGAGAAGTGCGGACGTAGTCAGAGCAGTGGAGGGTGTTTCGGTCGGGAAGCAGCGGCAGGGCTCTGGGAAGAATAAAAAATCTGTCTGCGGGGAAAAAAATATGTCGGCGTTTTGGGGGCAGAGAAGGATTGTGGAAAAGCAAGGGCGAGAGCTAGAAGCAAGGCCCCTGCTTTACCCCGACAGTTGAAGCGCGGAGGGGAGGGATAGGCAGCTGTCCCCGCTTGATTGATTGACTGATGTGGGCTGGATTTGGGTTCCGACTGGCTAGCCTGTTAGCCGAGGCTTGTTACTACAGCCAAATTACAGTACACGAACTACAAGAAATATGTATTCATGTAAATTGGAAAAACAAAACCCGAAACTATATTATTGTTTAGCAAACGGCGCGTATACACTGGCTGCTTCGTGCTGATCCGCGGCGGGGGTTTTAGCTCGCTAGCTTGTTTTTTTTGGCAATGATTTCCTTCCTAAATATGGCGCTTTGCATTTTGTCTGTGCTCACCGTACCAGCATGCAAACACTTTAGGTAGCAGGCTAGCTCGGTGGCTAGCGTTAGCCTTAGCTCGGCTGGACGGTGGCTATTTCTGAATAACCGAGTTACGTTACATTTGAGCTACCGAGCTACCGAGCTAACGTGAATGTGTCGTTACGAGCTACCCAGCGACATAAGAGGGTAGACTCGTTTTATAGCTAGCTGCTTCGCCGAGGAATACCCCCGTTATGCTATGCGGTTAGCTTGGACGTTCACGTTTATTTTTATTATATTTTTCTTGCCGCCAGAAACAGTATCTGGACAGCTAATACAGGGCTAAAGCTAGCCGCAAATCCGTCGTGGTGGGTGTGTAACAGGAGTTGCAGATTAACGTTAGTTTACAGTTCGCCGCACATCAAAGCACCCCGGTGACTTTTTGTGAAACTTCATCTCTTAATTGAAGACTTCCGTGGACAGAAATGTTTTGAATGCAACTAGTTTACGTGTTAAATAAAACATGTAAACGCAGATCCCCTCCAGATATTCCTGTGATTTTATGATGGTAACTTGTTTATATGCTTATACAGCTGAGCGCACCAAGGAAATAAGTGTGCGTCAGTACAAAATAAGATATGAGTTTTCATATTTTCTTTTTGCAATACATTGACATCCTGTTTTGCTCAATATGCCCCAAATAGCTCCATGTCTATGTTTTGTATATTTTTAAGAGAAAACTTAATCATCTGAATTGAAGATACCAAAGTTTTTAATGGTTCTTATTCAGCATTTGCCTTCCCAGCATGACTGTTCACTCCAACACCAAGTATCCATGCTATGAATTCATTTCAGCTATTCTGTTTATCATCCCGTTTGGACTCTTGTTCTAGTCCAATGTTAGGCTTTCCCTCCATTCTTTAACATGCATGTGCTTAAAAAGCTTTTGTGCTTACAACTCTGCATCTGTGATGGATAGTCTAACAGAGTGTGTGTGTGTGTGTGTGTGTGTTGTGCAGGTTGGCCAACTGTCCCACCTCTCTATAATGCCCCAGTGTTTGCAGCATCTGCAGTGAACATGATGGCAGCCCAGTCGGTTTCCATAGACAAGTACCCAGAAGGAGAACAGCAGGTGGGTCAGAGGGGCAAATATCGTCTGGGGTTCAGATCGGAGGCCTGCACAACCCGCTCAGCCTAATGAGGCTGAGTGTATTAACCCCGAAGCACCTTTTACCTTTTTTTTTTTTTTTGCCTGAGTGAGATAATTGATTAGATTTGCAAAAAGGTACTCGTTATAAGTACCTGAAATGCTTTAGGCTGCAGCTTTTCAATAATCTATATTCTTCGCTGTCCTCAGTTATTTTTAGTGGTGGCAAATCGATCCGGATTATCAAACACTTTGTCCATGCAACACAAGAAGCAATGTTAATACCGGTGCATCAGTTTGAGTAATCTATTTGGGGTGTGCTTGGCTGATACTGCAGTGAGCCGCCACAAATAAATCACTGTAAGGGCGACACTAAAGTAATATAAAGCCCCATTTCTGTGTCTGTGCTTATATAAATTGCTTACAAAACATCTCTATTCAAGTGCCAAATTTGGGGGTGTCTGAGAGAGCTGAGAAAGATCTATGACTAACAAGAAATTTTCCACCCCGAGCAAGCGATTATTTTTAGCCCGTTTGCGCTCAATCTAAGTCATTGTTGCCTCAGTCACATGTTTTGCGATGGGATTTATGGTGTTGGAGGGGAGCCTAGGTTGCTGGTGAGGCAGGCAGGGTGTGAAAACGTGTGAAAGGAGAGGAGGAACAACTCGGCTGTTGATCAATGAACGTGCTTTGAGTGAAGCATTAGAAAGGCTGCACTTACACTTGCAGTGTCAGTGAAAGTTTTATTTTCTGATCACGGCAGGACGCATCGAGCAACTGGTTTTGCTCTCATTGCTATCGGGTGTTCACGACCAGATATAGAAGTAGTCACGCAATCCAGCCATGCTGTTCACACGAGCAATATGAAGACACAGAGCAGGAAGGAGTAATGCAGGTTCAAGTGAATACACCCACCGGAGTCGTGTATCAGCTGTTCTCAGGCCGGATCTCAAAAATAACGTTGCAATAATAATAAGAAGCGTGACCACAACCAGAGAGGTTATAATATGGTACAGACAGGACCGGCAACACACAAGACTATGATCTACTACTCTTCCTGCTCTGTCATTGACCTAAGAAAAGATACTTTCTCTTTTTAAGAAAACAACATTTATTTAGCCTCTTTGCCTCATAAAGGTTTTTGAAAACACTGGTTTTCATACAAAACTCTTGTGATCTTTCCAAGAGTTGATTTTCAGACAAAGCTCTGTATCCAGCTTACCCCCCCAAGCTACTCTTCACGTGATGTCTTCATCTCTCTTTCTCTGCCTCTCTGTTTCCATCTGTCTTCCTCTTTCTGTCACTCTCTCTCTGTCTCTTCTCCCTCATCTCTTCTTTTTCTGCAGATGCAAGGCGTGGCGCAGACGGACAGTGATTCGGAGCAGAAGTTTATTGAGGGGACCCTTACCGGTAGAGCCCACTCTTTCACTGTGTGTGTGTGTGTGTGTGTGTGTGTGTGTGTGTGTGTGTGTGTGTGTGTGTGTGTGTGTGTGTGTGTGTGTGTGTGTGTGTGTGTGTGTGTGTGTGTGTGTGTGTGTGTGGGTTCAGAGAGAGAGAGAGAGACCGAGAAATTCAGACCTTCAAATCCTCTGTAACCGCCCTATGTTCCTCTGTCTGCCTGTCTGCCTGCCTGTCTGTCTGTCTGTCTGTCTGTCTGTCTGCCTGAAGGGCCTTATTTTCAGACAAGTCAGCCAAGAACTGAGAAACCCTTTCATTGGAGAACCTCACATGCTTTTTACTGCTGATTTTTAAGGATAATTTGTCTTCATTTTTTTCATGTGATATTCAGGTGGTTCATTGGCCTGAGAGTAGTCCAAGGGTGTGATCACACCTAACATTCACTTTGATTTTTTTTTTTTTTTGTATTTGGTTCAAAAGCTACTGGTGAGCCCCATGACTCCCCAGCAGCTGGTTGGTTGGTTGAGTTCTGGTCACCTGTCATCCCACCAGGTTAGAGAGTCCAAACCAACCTGGTTCCAGTCTGTCACTTGATCTACCATGATGGACTTGTCTGCTCTTCTCTGGTGTTCATACCAGTTAAGAACACATGAAGAAACATCTGAACATGAGCATCAGTCCAGACCGACCAAGTCTCCTTCTACCCATAATGCATTGCGTTTTGGGGTGGTTTCCTGTGGTTGGTTCTGATTACGTTCTCACTCCTAACACCACCACAGCTCTCTTGGAAGAGGACGGAGATGCATGTTGAAGCGTCTCGGTCGGTTATTTGGTAACATTTCCGTGTGTGTGATATTCGCAGGCACCCCCTGTTTCCTCTGTTGGCCCTGCTCTTCGAGAAGTGTGAACAGTCCACGCAGAGCTCCGATTGCATCTCGTCGGCAAGCTTCGACGTGGACATCGAGAACTTTGTCCGCAGTCAGGAGAAGGAGGGCAAAGCCTTCTTCAGCGAGGACCCCGACCTCGACAACCTGGTGAGAGCCCTCTACTGATCAGGGGTGGGACTCGCTGTTTTTCCCCAAGGATTTCAGTCAGGCCAGGAAATAGTTTTTGTTTTCTTTTACGCTGTGCTGGCTGGAAAAATCCCCCCAAATTTCTAGCTTACTAACTATTATTCCAGTCAGCTACATTTTTAGAGTGGAATTGGATCTCTGAACAACGGTTGGTTATCTGCCATACCTACTGACGCTCTTATCTAGTGGAGATTTATTTCATTCTCCTAATGGCTGCAGCTGAAGACTCAGGAGCCGTGTAGTCCTGAAGTATTTGACAAAAACAAAACGAGGACATGAGGTATTTCACAAAGAAATACTAATTTGGGACACCAGCGCACACACTCACTAGACAACGACCTTTGACCTCAGCAACCAGGTGAGGTCTCAGCATGTCGGCCCGTCCCTTTCCCTTTCTTTATTAATCGAAATTCCTTTCTAGACTGACGAGAGTCGCCGATTCAAAACGCCACAATCACATTTGAACATTACAGAGAACAGCTAGTGGATCTCACCTTAACCTGAAGCAGTGTAGTTTGTATGTTAACACACAGAGTACAACACATAACATAACACCAATACAGTGTGTCACATGGCTGTCATGTTATAACGGATGTGTCTTGAAAGCCCATGTGGGATGGGAAGAGTTGATGACACTCAATCAATCACACACTTGAGGACTTTGTGTTGACTTACCTTCAAAATAACACAAACACCTGAGATGATTCTCAGTACCAGGAGTGCCACGTCGATGGTCCTGAGAACAGAGAACCTCTTTCCAGTGTGTTCTTGACATTGTGTGATCAATTAAGACACGTAGCGGTTCATTTCCTCCGATGTTAGTTTGTGCCGGCTAGTTTGGACCGTGTTGCGTCGTTCTTACAATTAATTCATTTCCGGGTTAAAAATATGAATTAACTTTATTTCTGTAGCACTTAACTAAATACAGAGTTTACAGAGTGGTTTACAGGAAGGCATGAAAACAAGAAGAGTAAAATACAAAACGAGGAGATTAAAATAAGACACACGTAATTAAAAGAAGAATAAATAAACTGAAAATGAGAAGAAAGAAAACAAAATGCACATCATGAGATAAAACGGTTACATCAAAAAGGTGATGCTGACTTGAGGAAAGACCCACTGACCTGCCCTTCTCTGACCGCCGGTAACCCTCTTACATGGTTGACCTCTGACCTCCAGATGGTGAAAGCCATCCAGGTGCTGCGGATCCACCTGCTGGAGCTGGAGAAGGTGAGCGACCTTTGCAAGGACTTCTGCAGCCGCTACATCGCCTGCCTCAAGACCAAGATGAACAGCGAGACCCTGCTGAGCGGCGACCCGGGCAGCCCCTACTCCCCCATACAGGGCCCTTCCCCGAGCTTCTCACCCACCAAGACTCAGGTACAACACACACACACACACACAGTGCCCTGCTCTCAAAGAGTCGCTAGTTTGAATCCGATTATGACACTTTTTTGAATGCAACTGCACCGTGTTCCCCAGTTACTGTCGATGTCCTGGTTGTTGCAGGTGTGTGTCCTCCAAACTATGCACATGTTGGACGTGGCCCATTTTTGTGGCTGAACTGAACATCTCAGCTTTAGCTGCACCACACGTTACATCACTGACATTGTTTTCAGGAGCTGAACAAGCCGGTCAGACTGGCGAAAAATAGATCCTGAAACGGACGCCATGCTCCGTTTTCCAAGGACGTCATGTACCCACGTCCTCTGCTTCAGACCGGCTCCTCAAGAGCAAGTAGAGCAATCACAAACTTTGTCTTTTCCAGTTTTATTTTCAGCAGCGTTATCCCGTCTGCCACGGCAGGTTGGCTGTCTTGCACTAATCAGACGGCTTGCAAGTTCAACACAAAGCTTTAACGCTCCTCATGACCCTTGACCTCCTGCTCGGTTCCTATCGGCGCTATAGCTGCACCTATCTGATCACAGCCTAATGCCAACAATACTCTCTCTCTGTCTCTCTCTCTCTCTGTCTCTCTCTCTCTCTGTCTGTCTCTCTCTGTCTGTCTCTCTCTGTCTGTCTCTCTGTCTCTCTCTCTGTCTGTCTGTCTGTCTGTCTGTCTGTCTGTCTCTCTCTCTCTCTCTCTCTCTCTCTCTCTCTCTCTCTCTCTCTCTCTCTCTCTCTCTCTCTCTCTCTCTCTCTCTCTCTCTCTCTCTCTCTCTCTCTCTCTCTCTCTCTCTCCCCCCCCTCCCCCCTGCAGACCTCCAGCTCCTTCACAGGGACCATCAGTCCCCAGGGTCAGATCATGGTGCCGGCGTCGGCCCTGCAGCAAGGAAACGTTACCGTGACGGCCGTGAACCCCACCCAGATGATAGCAGGTATGAACACCACCCAACTACACTTGGGATTATATTGTATAGCTGTTTTTTGGGGACAGACAACAGCTATACGTCTCTGATTTCTGTCTTTGCTTTTTTCTCCTTCATTTTTTGAACACTCACTTGTTTCATATTTATGGTTCCTGCCTCCCGGCCACGCATCCCGAAAGGGTGCGCTCACACGATTCGCTTTTTCCCCCGAAAAAACGCCTCAACTGCATTTTTTATTTTTTATCTTTAATTTTTTTTTTTGCTGATAATTTGAAAATGTGTTTAATGCATAATGACCAGCTGCAGTAGCTTCCACTATCAGCAAACTGTACTTCCTTCCAGCTGTCAGACTCTTCAGTACGGAGCTCATTGGCTGTGTCGTGGCGTTTCTGCTGACTCTTTATGACCAGAGTATCACCTTTTCTACCACGATTCCCCGTTTACGTCCTGGGTATTGTTGTCGTTAACTGTCAGCTGTCTGCGTAGCGTGACACCCCGCCTCTTCTTCGTTGCGATTGGACGGCTCACAAACATGCAGCCAGGTGTCATGGCCACTGTGCTCCACTCTGCCGTCAAAGACACCAGGCTGCTTCCCGTCCTCCTTGCAGCCCGTAGACTTTAAAGCTGCACTAGGCAACTTGGCGTGTAGGCGGCTCCAAAACGGCAGCGAGAGGTTTGAACTGTTTGAAAAATGTGATCATCAATACCCAGAAATCCTGTAAGGTGAGGTCAGTGAACTGCACACAGCAGCTTTGTTTAGCAACCAGCCGGTCTGAGATGGTTCAGACCAAAGAGACGAGAGAGGAGATCTAACGTTGGTGAGTCTCGCTGATGTTTGGGGATTTCACTCTTAAGCTTTGATTTGTTACTTCCTGTGGCAGAGAAGTGACCAGACAGACACCAGAATTTAATTTTGGCAAACATGGTGATTCTATTAGTCTCAATTAGTGAGGATGGGACTCTTCTCTGTTGCAGCCTTACTTTGTACTGATGGAGACGAGAGGATTTTACATGAAACTCTTGCCTAGTGCAGCTCTTAAAAAAAAAAAAAAAATAATATATAAAAAAAGGTGCTGACAGTATGCTGGATTCTTAGATGTTGTCATCTTCTGTGTGTGTGTGTGTGTGTGTGTGTGTGTGTGTGTGTGTGTGTGTGTGTGTGTGTGTGTGTGTGTGTGTGTGTGTGTGTGTGTGTGTGTGTGTGTGTGTGTGTGTGTGTGTGTGTGTGTGTGTGTGTGTGTGTGTGTGTCCCAGGTGGCACAGTCTACCAGCCTGTTACAGTCGTCACTCCTCAGGGCCAGCTGGTAACACAGGCCCTCTCTCCTGGGACGATACGCGTCCAGAACAACCAGGTACTACTCCCTCCTCTCGTCGGCACACTTCAAAAACACCTTGAAGTTTCTCATTTACTCAGTGGGTGTCAGACGATGTCTTACGGCACATATATCTACTATTGGTACAGTCGAATTTCATAGGATATTTTCTGAACTTTCCTCTCCCACAATGTGTCTGCACTGAAACATGGAAGAAAATGTGACAGAAAGATGGAATACATGTTAACTTTGAAACTAACTTCAGTACCTACAGTATCAGACTCAAGATGTAACTGTAGTGTTTTTAAAATCTATACTTTGTTTCTGTCCTAGTTCGATACCAGGGTTATCTGTATGTTTGCAGGACATGATTGAATCACATTCATAAATGCATTGAGTAGATGACTTGATTATCTACTCAATTTAGATTTAAAGAATGTTCAATCTTTTGATTTTTCTGAACAATTTTGAACATAAATTTAACATGTACATTTTTAGCGAACACAGCTGGACAGTTGTACACTCATAACATTTATTAAAAAAAATGTAAAACTTGAGAAATGATGACAGCCACTCACTGACTTTCACATTGACTTCAAAACGCCAGGACATCTACTCACCATGTGGCTGTGATCATTTTGTGTTGTTGGCCAACGCCCACTGGAGTGCCACGGCCCGACCACTGTTAATAATATTATTATTGAACTGGACCAAAGTCAAATCCAGTCAGAAAAGTAGGCCTGGGAGCGTATGGGAAGTAGAGATGGAACATCAATGGATGGATGGTGGCTAACGGAGTCTCTGTCCGCTCAGCTCCAGCTGCAGTTTCACCAGGACCTGAACCTCTTCAACCACGACGAGACCTCGTCCAAGAACAAGCGCGGCGTCCTTCCCAAGCAGGCCACCAACGTCATGCGCTCGTGGCTCTTCCAGCACATCGGGGTGAGTGTGAGTGAGTGTGTGTGTGTGTGTGTGTGTGTCCAGTCTACCGTCAACCACATTGGACTGAAATCAATAAAACACTGAAACACGTCGTCTCTGTTTTCTTTCACAGCATCCATATCCGACAGAGGACGAGAAGAAACAGATCGCCACTCAGACTAACCTGACGCTCCTACAGGTCAATAACTGGTGAGTCAGCTGATGCCCTTTCTGCTCTCCCTGGGTAGATCAGTGTTATCTGAGATAGTACGGATGTGGTCAGTGTCAGCGTGTCTGAAGATTAGATCGGGACAATGAAGTTTGGTCACGTGATCAAAAGGAATAGTGATCATTTCTGATGCTGCTGGTTACATTCAAGTCCTGAGAAAATCCTCAGTTTTTCCCACAGATACTTTTTGAATACAGCTGTGTGAAGTTTACCAGTACTCCATTTCATCTTTAGCAGTACTTACAATCAATAAAGTATCTTAATTTGACATGGAAATAGATTCCCTGTCATGCTTAATTCAATGTGCTCTGTAATCAATACATCAATATCTTCCTCTCTTAGTTAAGTTGAGCTGTGGATCTGTCTCTGTCCATCCATCCACTAGTCACATTTTGATGAAACTTGGGCAAATGTTGCATCTGACCGCTTGTACAAAATGACACTGATTGGCTTCAATTACAGGTCAAAACAATCTGTGACGCTGCATCATTTGTGCTGGCTGACTTTTTTTTTTTCCAGATAACGTTTGGGCCATTTTTTGCCTTTATTTGACAGTTGGCAGTAAAGGCGTCAAGCATAACCGTAAAAGCATTTGAACAAAAACAGCTTTTGGTGATGTGTCTTGCATTCCTGGGTCCATTTTGTTGTTTGGTGTATTTTCCCCTCACCTGAGAGAGACGACAAAAGTACATTCCCTCACTTCCAACTAGCTGTGACTACATCGTCTCCACCTCCTAACTGGGACCCCCCTACCTCCCCCCCCCACCCCCGTCCTCCCCCCCCACCCCCGTCCTCTCCCCCCCACCCCCGTCCTCTCCCCCCACCCCCGTCCTCCACCCCCACCCCCGTCCTCTCCTGTCTCCAGGTTTATAAATGCGCGGAGGCGGATCCTGCAGCCCATGCTGGACGCCAGCTCCTCTGAGACGACCAAAACCAAGAAGAAGACGCCTCAGAACCGACCGCTGCAGCGCTTCTGGCCCGACTCCATCGCTACGGGAGGAGTCACCCAGCAGCAGGTCACCATGCCAGACGGTACGCAGCGATGCAGCGTTTGTTTTAGGATTAGACCAATATGGTTGGTTGGTTGGGGGGGGGTTACAAATGGTATCGACCTGGTTTGACAGCCAAAATCACGAGTATTGATTTCTCTACTGATTTCTCTTTGTCCCTCCATGTCACACTCTGCTAACGTGGCTGTAGTTTATGCTGCGTTCAAGTGATGTGGGAATATTCCTAGGAGTGATTTGAGTGTCAGTAAAGTGTCTTTGCCTCCCTTCCTTTTCTCCTCCTTTTCATCGCGTCCCATCCTCTTCTCTCCTTCCCTCGTCTCCCTCCCAGGTACGATGGTGACGATGAGCGTTGAGGGTCTGCAGAGCCTGACGTCGGACGGCGCCACGCTGGCGGTGCAGCAAGTGATGATGGGAGGTCACAGCGAGGACGAGTCGGGGGACAGCATCGACGAGGACGACGATGCAGACATGGCCGGGCTGGGCCTGGACAACAGCGACTCTTTGCAGTAGACACACACACCTGAACCCACACATTGGTCTACACATAAACACACACTAGACATGCTTAAATAGGCCTACATATACACAACTGTCTTCTCAAACACACTGAATTATTACACACACACACACACACACACACACGATAGGTTTACACAGCACAAAACCACAGGACGTGCAGGCGTGGCCCCGCCCCCCTCCGCTGAACGGCGGCGTATGTTGCGTGTGTGTACTTCAGGAGTTTCATTTCAGAAACTGTTTTTTATCATGTAGTCAATGTAGGCGAGTGCACTTTTTTTTGTATAATATTGTAAGCTCAAAAAGATGTAAGCAAACAACGGAAGCAAAAAAAAAAGAAGAAAAGAAGTGTTAAAAAACACCCGAAGCAAGTTTGTACGCTCCGTTAATAAATGTTGAATGATTTTTTCTCTCCCCCCCCCCCCACCCCACCCCCACCCGTCCCTTTTAACTCATTTTGGATGCCAACACTTTCAAGTTGTATCTGTAAGGGTTTGTCTTCACTTTTTTGCATGCTTGTGTTTGAGTAGACGTGCACACTCTTATGACTGACTCCACGGCTCTCACAGGGGCCCTGAAGGCCTCGCGGGGCCCCACGAGGAGAGAGAAAAAAGGAGAGATGCTTATTTTTATATACAAACATAAGAAGTAATGAGTGTTTTTTTTTGTTTTGTTTTGTTTTTGTGTTCTCTTGTTTTGTAAGGAATATTTATGTACAGATTCATTATTGAAGCTAGCGATCCTGTTTTCCAGGGTTTGAAGTTTTCTAAGAAACAAAAAGAAAAAAATGAAATTGAATGCCGATGAAAATTGCTATGTCAATTTGGTTTTAAACGTACGATACTAAAAAGGCCTTACCTATGTTCTTTTGTAAAGAAAACTAGCCAAGAAGCACAGAAAGAAAGCCTGAACCTTTTAGTGAAATTAGTCAAAAGACACTAAACTGCAGAACACTTGTCTGGGTCAGGAAGGCGGAAAATACTTTGACATTGTTTTGCTGAGATATCCCAAGTTGATCGCAGTGCTCTGACTTTCTGAATACCAGTTTTACCCACGTTGTGTTTTTAACCATTTTACCGTCGTAGCGTAGCGCCACTCTTCTCCGATGCACAATCCAGAACACTATGCTGACCACACAATCACGAGGGGCTGTCGTAGAGAAACCCTGGACAGGCAGTTCATTCTCAATCATTAGCAAGAAACAACACAGTTTGCACGCATTACTCTTTATTTATGTACACCTACATGCTGTTGCATTGAAAACAGAGAGCAGCTGACAGTCGGACTCCCCTCCTTGCCTGCCTGAAGGGCGTGGGACTAAGCGCTGTAGCCTCGGTCGGTCCCGCTGCAGATTTATCAATTTATCAATTTGTTGATAAAGCACAAATTGGGGCGCCTCTTGTTGGAATACTGTACATCTATTGTCTGTCAGTAGTTATGAAACCCCAGTGGACTGAAGTTCTTGTGACTCTGGGTGGGCCTCAGCCGAGCTCTCTGTTTCTCACTCGCGTCTCCGTCTCGCTTTTTATGAACCGTTGTTCACTTTTCTCTTGTCTGTTTTGCCTTAGAGCTTTCTATTTTGGAATAAACGATGCCTAACTCCCTGTTGTCCACCGCCTCTTCATTCTGCTCGCTCAGCTTTGCCTCCAAACTGTGTAACAAACGCTTGAACGTCCTGCCCAGTAGTTACCAATCAGTTGGCCGTGTCGTATACATTTCCAATAAAATAGAATCTAGTATGAAATAACCGGTTGATTCAGTTGTCTGTGGCGTCCGTCTTGCGAGCCTCTTCTCTCTGAAAGAAAAGAAATGGAAAACCTGAACAGAAGGCCGAAAGATGTTGGAGTAATGATCCGTTCAGGAAGCTTCTCCATCTGCTGCTCAACACCCGGTGTCAGGTAGGAAACCCTCTGGAGACAGGAAGTGATGCGTTTTACGTTTCAACAGAAGAACTGGGTAGTTAGCATGAGCAGCGATAACCACCGTGGCTGAACAGACAAAGAAAAGAGCGCCACCTACAGGAACTCAAACTCCATCAACAGGAAATCCAAGGAGAAAGACGTCACAGTACTGGACACACTGTTTGATTGACAGGTGATCTCTGGGAAGAGCAGTGAGGAACACCACAGTGAAGAACACCACAGTGAGGTACACCACAGTGAGGGACACCACAGTGAAGGACACCACAGTGAGGGACACCATAGTGAGGGACACCACAGTGAAGAACACCACAGTGAGGAACACGGGACACCACAGTGAAGAACACCACAGTGAGGAACACCACAGTGAGGGACAATATTATATAATGGTGATAATACCAATAATCTACAACTAGTACCACAGGACTACTTGTACTACACCCAAATCTAGTATTGCAACTACTACTACACTACTCTGACTACGAGTACTATTATCCCCACTACTACTACTACTAGCTATATGTTTGTCTCCTGACCTCCATCTGTTGGTGGATCCAGTGCAGCGACTGCGTGACGCGGGTGTAGACGCCCGGCTTGTTCGCCTCACCGCAGCCCTTCCCCCAGCTGGTGGCCCCGACCAGCTTCCACACCGACGAGTCCTCGCAGGCCAGAGGGCCCCCGCTGTCCCCCTGGGGAAGAGACACACAGAGTCACGTTTATAGAGGAGTCGAAGGTCTGGAGCTCACCGGCTCACTGACCAGGCTAGTGAGGACGCAAGGTCAAAGAGGTATCCGTGACCTAGAGGAGCTGGCTGAGGGAGGATGAGGATTTAGAGGCTGCTTGGACAGAAATCCTCAGCAAGCCGAGTCAAGATGATTCATTTTGAAAGAGTTGACCACGAGGTGTCCGATGGAAACAAAGGTAATGAACCAGGAAAGGAAACACAACCAAACATGACATTCTAGACCAGTTTAAGACGGTCAGTATACCGTAGATGAAGCTGGGGAATGGTTGGCAGACCATTAGCTTCATCTCGCTCCGTTCACCTCGATGACGTTTTGGAGTCGGTAGGTACGTAAAGTTTCGCCACAGGAAGTGACGAATTAAAACTCACAAGCCAAACGCACACAGCTCTGAAAGTCTTCAGAAATACAAGCAGTTACCTCTCACTGCCACTGGGGGCGCCAACAACTAAACTACATAAAGTTACATTGTGCAGGTTTGAACTTCCCTGTCATTCTCCCTGTCATGGTGTCCACTGTCTCATGAAGCATACCGATACTGAAGACATCAGCTTCTTAGTTGGGCTAGTGTTCAAGACGAGACAGCCTTGGCATCATTATCCATTAAAAATGAAAGATTTATTTTTGGTTCACATCTCAGCATGGCTCCTCACAACGCCTCCTAGCTGCTCTAACGTCTCTGTGATGCTCGGCCTCTCGTGGTTTATTGCCCAAATGAAAAGCTTCCCTGTCTGTACCTGACACGAGTCGGTTCCCCCCTCCAGGTATCCGGCGCAGATCATCCAGGGGGTGATGAAGCCCTGGTAAACCCCCGGCTGGCTGCAGACCTTGGTGGAGATGAGCGGCACCCGGGCCGAGTGCAGAGACACACTGGCCTCTCCTGCGAAGAGAGGAGGACGCTCAGTCGCTCGTACATTGTTCTATTGGACCCAAATATGAAACGTACACTGTAAAAAAAGAAATCGTAAAAAAACGGTCAAAAGTCTGGCAGCACAGGGTGCCAGACATTAACTTTCAATTTAAAATAATGTGAAAAACCATAATAATAAATACGGTCAAAAGTCTGGCAGCACAGGGTGCCAAACATCAACCGTAAGTTTGAAAGAGTGTTAAAAACCATAATATGAAATACGGTCAAAAGCCTGGCAGCACAGGGTGCCAAACATCAACCGTGAGTTTGAAAAAGTGTTAAAAACCATAATATGAAATACGGTCAAAAGCTTGGCAGCACAGGGTGCCAAACATTATCTGTAATTTCAAAATACGTTAATTGACTGTAAAATTACATGCAGATTTGATTTAAGGGAAAACGGCAAAAACATGTATGTTAAAATACAGTCAAATGTATGGTAGCATGGGATGATGATTTACCATGTTTTCATAATATGTCCAATGACTGTAAAATTACGAGCAAAATATTTTTAAGAAAGACGAGAAGAAACTTTAAATATACAATTAACTTTTTATTTTGATATACAATTAATAAATGCATTTTCACAGATTGCCATAAATTTCCATACAAACGCTGCAATATCAATACATCCTAACCTATTGATATAGGTAATGGTAAAATTACATATAAAACCCATATACTCATAAGACGAACATCATACCTAGAACATACAGTGAGGCATAACATTACAGTAAAATCTCTGAGTCAAGCAGAACAATTGCATATCAAACTAGAACAAAATTTGTATGCTTCCTTCAGCTTAAAAATGTCTTCCGCCCCAAATTTCAGACTTCAACAACTTTCACACCATTTAAGCTATCAACGCCGTTCAAACTTTGAATAGTATAGAATAGAATAGTTGAATAGCATAGCCTGGAATCATCATTGGTCATTCAAATGTTTGATTACACTTTTACTTTTTCAGCAATCGAATTTCATTTTCAATTTTTTGGCCCCATAGGAATGCATTATGAAAAGTTAAGTTCACTTTCGCTTTGACAATGGCTGTCTGTACAAGCCACTAGATGGAGTCAGAGACTGTCAAACAGCCAGGGTCACATTTCACACAAATTTTCTTCAGAAATTGTAACTTTTTTAGCCTCATATATGTAATTACATATATGGGGCACAATGTTAACAATGAACAATTAAATTAAATCTCTATAAAATACATTATAGAAGATACATACTTATACATTAAACCACATTATATCAAGCTTTGAATACAATCACAGGAGATATTTTCAGCAAGGAAAAACAATATAAAATATATATAAATATATATATAAAAACAATATTAAATAACACATTGACACAATTTTGGCATACAAATGAATTTCTATGTCCGGGTGTAGGGGTGTGTGATTGTGTGTGTGGAGGGGGTTGGGTGGCAAGAAGAAAGTAGCAGGCTCAGGGGTTGATGCTGGAGGTAACGTTGTACAGCCGGATGGCTGTTGGCACAAAAGAGTGCTTGAAGCTCCCTTGTACACCTAGGTTGGATGAGACGGTGGCTGAAGGAGCTTCTCAGCCCGTTCATCTCATCATAGAGGGGGTGGGATGGGTTCTCCAAGATGGATCTGTGTTTAGACCTCTTCCTCCCCTCAGCCACCTCTTCCAGAATGTCCAGGCTATCTCCCACAACTGAGACAGCTTTCTTGACCAGCTTGTTGATCTTGTTGGCATCCTTTGCCTTGATGCCACCTCCCCAACATACCACAGAAGAGTGCACTGGCCACCACAGTCTGGTAGAACATGCGGAGCAGCCTGTTGCTCACATTGAATGATCTGAGCCTCCTCAGGAAGTACAGTCTGCTCTGACCTTTCCTGTAGAGGGCATCAGTGTTGTCTGACCTGTCCAGTTTATTGTTGAGGTGCACCCCCAGGAACTGGAGGATGACAGGTGGTGGTGGTCGCCTCTTGTTCTGACGGAAGTCCACCATGAGCTCTCGTCTTGCTGACATTGAGTTGATAAGTGTTTCAGCTCCACTCCTAGTATGAATAATGAGAAAAAGGAGAGGGAATGGGTTATCAGTGCAGGGTTAACTGAATATAAAGAGACCAGCTATATGATGTAGACAGCATTAAACCAAGAAATGTAAACAATCTGGTAGCAATTTCTAGAACCTTCTCTTTCTGGCAAAAGATAATTTTTATTAAGATCTAGTAAGAGAAGAGGGTCCTATTAATTGCCACAAAGTACCACAAACAACCTCAAAGTACCCCAAACTACCACAAAGCATCACAAAGTACCCCAAAGGGTAGCACGAAGTACCTCAAAACACTGAAAAGACTCCCAGTTAATGATAAATCAGTTTGGGCTGCTTAAAAACATGTACTGTCCCTTTAGGCTTGAATCCATTTCAATTACATTACATTACATTACAGTCATTTAGCAGACGCTTTTATCCAAAGCGACTTACAATAAGTGCATTCAACATAGGTAGGCAAGAAGCCATAAATATTTGTCAAAGGTTATCGTATGGGCAATTTAAATTGCTAAAGAAGCAATATTTTTCCATGAAAATGTTACAGAGCAAATTGACAAATGTGTGTGTGTGCGCGTGTGTGTAAATAACTTTCTTCTTAAATAAGCAATATTTGTTTGACTGGCTTCAAACATTCTTTCCATGTAACGTGTTTCGGGGGCTCTGATTGGCTTAAGGAAACACTCGAAGTTCACTACAAGTCTTCAATTCACTTAACTGGCCTTCACAAGTCTACAAAAAAAACAAAATATCTGATGGACATTAATAACTGAAAACACCACCTCTTTGGTGCATACTGGAACTGCAGACATTGCTAAATGAAAATATTGATACGGTGGCCATAACCCTGTGGGTTGATAAAAAAAGGAAGGTTCGCCGCTTGTGCCTAAAATAATAGTTACATGCAAACATTAAATGGGAAGGAGGTTCTACATACCTTCATGATATGAGTGTTAGTAAATGCAGCAGAGCTTAGACGGTGACCATGACTCCCTTCCTGGAAAGACCATCTCTGCTTCTTTCGCACCAGCTGCACCACATCTGAGGGCATGTAGGGAAACAAGCAGGAATAGCTGTGACTAACATCCCTCTTAGGTCATTGACTCAGTGTGTCTTTGTGTGTGTATGCACGAGTGAGTGAGTGAGTGAGTGAGTGGTACTGCTTACCATACATGTGTGATTGTGTATGCCTGTGTGGTCAGATGGGTAAGTTGAGGTAGGCCTTCTGGTTTGCTGGTGTACCATCATACCAAAGACTGCAGGCTGCCAACAAGCACATGCAGCTGGGTATATTTTGATCAGTGATGGCAGGGCACTGTTTCTTCTTTTAAAATGTGTTTTATTCCTTCTGTATAACACTGAAAGGAATAGTGCTGAAATCACTGGAGGTCAAAGGGATAAGGATGAAGAAGCTCAAAAAGGATAGACATTTAAGGATAGGTGTGAGAGTGGCAGTGGCAGACCTGGACAAAGGAGAGAGAAGAAAAAGATGATAATTAGTATTAAATAACAGTAAATTTGAATCACAATGTTATTTAGTTTAATTGAACTTCTAACTTAGTAGAAGTTATCTAATTCATTACCTTAAATTCCATACATTGCTATGCTATGTATGTTCATTCTATCAGGATAGTACCTGCTTTGAGCTGAATGGGGGTTCATACAATTTTTATGCTGAGAACCAGAATGTGTACACGCATGTGCTGAAAGCTACACAACCCTGTGCTCTAACCTCTCAGATAAAATGCAGGTTAAGTATATGCGGATGCCTGTGTACAAATGTTTTCAACTTTTCGAAAAAGTACAAAAATCTGCACTGACAATAACAGGGTACACAGCAGCAGATGAAAAAAAGACTGTGTTTCGGCACTATGCCATCATCAGCATTTTGAATGCTGTAAACACTTTCTTTCCGGTTGCTTGCTGCTCTGCGACCAGAATATACGAATATTTTCGGTCCGCGGCCCGGTGGTTGGGAACCCCCGATGTAAACACATTAAGACACCCGCATACAGGGACATACGACCCACTCACTCACACATTTACTTAATCAGGTTTAATCTAGCTATGATAAGATTGCTAAAATGCATGTGAAAAGCAGACCAGCGCACATTTAGTGCCGCCGTTTGACAAGGAGTAACATTACCGAAAAACAACACTCTTTGCCTGACAGTCTCTCGCATTGACTGAAGAAATATCATATCAATATCATAGGCTACCGTGGATATCATACTGGATATCAACTTGCCGCATATACAGTATAACGTTATAGCTTGAGTAAAAATAATACCTTTAGAGGAATGCCAACAAAATAAACAACTAGTCAAATTACAGTTCGAGTGAGCATGCAGTTTTCTCTGGCTATTAAATATTGAAATCCAGTCCATCCAATAAGTATACAAATTTGACAGAGATGGTAGAAATAGAATAAAAGTTACTTACTTTTTGGCTGGCGTCTCTTCCAAGGTAACGTTACTCCTGCAGCGACTGTTTGCGACGGAGAGAAGACAGGCAAAGAGAGCGCCAAGTTTGAATCTCAATAGTGTAACGTCATTGGTCGAGCGGGGTGGTTGGGGGATGGGGGAGTTTGGCCAGGAGCTGTGACTTCTAAGGCCCACCTGTTTAAGCATTTTCACTGCAGTTGGTTGTGGAAAGAAAAGTGTTGTAGCAAGTGATAGGCACTGAAAAGCTATAGTACTATGTACAAGGTCAAAATGATCCTGGATTCTTCTTGATATATAGGCCATTGCAAATGACAAGACTGGAGCGAAGTGAAAATGCTATCCTACAGCATAGTCTTGTAGTACATTAAACTCATGCAATTTTAAGGTGTTAAGCCTGGAAAACAATGCTGGTCTGGCCTTTAAGTGGGCTACTCTAATAACACATTAGCCTAAACCCCTTGGTTGGGAAAGCATCGGGGCCAACATATAGATACAGCAGTGGAGGGTAGAGAGCTGATCAGCAACATATAAGCTAAAACATGCATGCATCAGGATCAATGGATCAGAGTACACAACCAAAGGCAAGCTTTGGGTTGATGAGCTGCCATTGTGCTGTTTGCATTGTTGTAATGGACAGTGGATTGTCTTTGCCAGCTTGTAACCCCAAGGGTGCAACATCATGGAGGCACAATGTATTGCAATCTAAAGTATTGCAAAGTCAAAAAAAAGTCATTCAGTAGTGGAACTCTCCTTTTTGTCTTGAATTAGTCTTAAAATTCAAAAAAAAATTCAAATGTCTTCTGTTGAAATCAAGCATGCATGAATAGATCAGACCTTTCATAACAATTCATGACAAAGTGGCATTGTTCTGTTAAGAACATCACTAATTTTGTAATATATTTTAGGGCTTTTCAGCTCTATTTGACAGCACAGTGAAGAGAGAAAGGAAAGGGGGAAGAGAGGGGAATGCACAATGCCAGCCCAACTCATAAAGTGATGCCCCGCAACGCAACGGTTAATCTTTGGTCTATCTACCTGCAACACATTTACAGTTGTGCAAACAGCTGTTTGTGTTCGCTACTCTGTCTGCAACATCATTCTACTGCTGGAAAAATCATCAATGTAGTAATCTACATGTGGCTACACAAATTTACAAATCTGGCAATTTTAAACCTCAAGGAGGTGTCAATTTTATACTGTGAGTGAGGCCAATGTTGGTACTAGGTATGTGGCCCAGAAAGACATTTCCCTATAGAGGCCCGTTTGAAAATAAATGTGTGTTAAATGTTTACAAAGATAGCTTCAACGTTGCATATGACAAAAAAGTCTTTGAATATTTCCATTATTTATTTGAAGGATTGCCAGGATTGGTATCTGCACTGGGTACTTCTGTGAACCATCATTGTCCTGAAAGTATAAATTAAATTTAGGCTTTCACGATGCTTATTTTACTTGTATATGTTCACCTAAAAATGCATATTTGAAGTACAAGTCGCTCCTGCTGCGATTGCCACGTTGCCACATGATTGTCACGTGCAAAAAAACACTAATACGCATGTCCGCTGAGCAACCAGGAAGTCGAGGAAATTTTTAGCGGATGTGCAGGGTGAGCAAGTTCAATAGAGATGAATGGGCCGCCATTTGCCGTTTAGTCTATATGTATTAAACCTCCTTGGCGAGTGCCCCGTTATGTTACGAAAAGGTAACGTTATTTCTGTCATGTCAACATGTCGAAAGGAAACTCACATGATGAATGTGTGTGCTAATGATACAACCTTGTAGAAATACAATAATCTTGTAGAATCACCATCTTTGTCGGTATTGTTGTATTGAGTATTTTTGTCATTATAGTCTCCCATATAATGACTGTGTAATAACAGACAAAATCTGTAAATGTTTGTATGGGAAACCATGTCTTACTCATTGTGTACTTACAGATATTGGCTCGTAAAAAAAATGTAGATAAATAATTTTTTGAACTGACTCTAGCAGTACAATAACAGTAACAATCTGTAGTATCACATTCCTAAATTGACCTATGTATTTATAACAAAACCTTGTAAAAAAAAAAAAGTCATGTTGTAGAATTACCATCATAGACTTTATCCTTAAAAAAAGGCTTACTGTATTTCGTCATTAAGTAATTTATCCGTAAAATGATGGAGAAAATTTAATAATAGTCATTTAATGTAAATTTAATGCAATTTGACAGTTAAAAAAAAGTGAAATGCATGTCAATTAACGCAATATTTGATGGTACTTTGCATGTAAATTTACATCTTTTTTTACAGTGAACTTATAGATATTGGCTTGTAAAAATACGTAGATAAATTATTTTTTAACTGACTGTAGCAGTATAATAACAGTAACAATCTGTAATATCACATTTGTAAATTTACCTGTGTATTTACGTATTTTTATGGCAAAACCATGTAAAAGAAAAGTCATGTTGTAGAATTACCATCATTGACTTTATCCTTTAAAAAAAGCTTTACTGTGTTTTGTTATGAAGTAATTTAACTGTAAAATTACGGAAAAACATTTAATAATTGTCATTTAATGTAAATTTAATGCAATTTGACAGTTAAAAAAGAAAAAGTGAAATGCATGTCAATTGACATGATATTCGATGGTACTTTGCGCGTAAATTTACATCTTTTTTTTACAGTGTAGTCCATGTGGTCCTTTAGGTGATGGACTGGAGGTTCACATCCTGCCGGCTACACGCTGCTTTAGTTTCTCTTGATCTAAATGCTGCTGCAGAGGCGTTTCCACCCTGACAGTTATAATACTCTGGAGAAACTGAACACTTTGATAAGTGTTAAATTTAAAGATATTGAGTATCGGCACAAATATTGGCTAACAGCCGCTTCAGTCCAAGAAGCCATCGGTCGAACCCTAGTTCATACATACACAGCAGGTCAGGGGGGCAGGTGAAGAGTATTAGTATCCCCACGAGGATCAATATCAAATATCATTACACCAGAACAGAGACCCGTTGTTCTAGTAGCTTCTACGTGTTGGTGGGACTCACCTCTGTCCTCGGTGGCGCCCCACCCTGAGATCCAGCACATGGTTCCCTCCTCAAACTGCTCCCCAAAGTTCGGCAGGCAGATCGGCTCCACCAAGCCTACAGAGGAGGATTGAAATGAACTACATTTCCCAGTAGCACCTGACCTACAGTGACCACAATATCAATACAACGACTAAATAAGGTGTAAATATATTGAACAGACTATCCTGCTGAAAAATACAACTGAAAAAATCTATATTTGTTATTTTATATCTTTCAGTCTTGATCCAGAGGGCTGCTGCTCCTCCTCCTCCTCCTCCTCCTCCTCCTCCTCCTCCTGTCACTATTACACTCATTTCTACTGTGTAATTACTTTCTGTGTATTGTTATTCCTGCTTTCCTTCATCCTCTTAACAACGCTGTGTAGCACGTTGTCCAGGGTCTTAAATATCACACGTGCAGAACAAACAACAAAACAATCATCAGTTTCCTGGTGAACGTTTGAGGATATTCACTTCAGTCTTGTTGTAAAGGGAATGTGATCCTGTGAGTCAGGATCAATAACTGATGTGGGCTTGAAGGTCATCGGTTCACATCCCTCCCAGTGTGAATGTGCCCGTACCGTTGAAAACCAGCGGCTCGGCCAGTTGCATCAGCGCGATGTCGTAGTTGAGCTCTTTGTCCCGGTACCGGGCGTGGTAGAGGATCTGCTCCACGGCCAGGGACCGGGCCCCGTTCACCCGCTGATCCGTCAGCCCAACATGCACGCAAACCTGACCGAGGAGGAGAGACGGGTCAGTACAGGACCGAGGAGGAGAGACGAGGAGGAGAGACGGGTCAGTACAGTACACGACCGAGGAGGAGAGACGGGTCAGTACACGACCGAGGAGGAGAGACGAGGAGGAGAGACGGGTCAGTACACGACCGAGGAGGAGAGACGAGGAGGAGAGACGGGTCAGTACATGTGAGTGTTTCAGCGTAATAACATGAAATAATATACAAGGGTATTGTTGTATTTGGTTCATTCAGGTTCAAACCGTCCAATCACAAGCCAACCAGAAGTCCCATGACTCCCCAGCAGCTGGTTGGTTGGTTGAGTTCTGGTCACCTGTCATCCCACCAGGTTAGAGAGTCCAAACCAACCTGGTTCCAGTCTGTCACTTGATCTACCATGATGGACTTGTCTGCTCTTCTCTGGTGTTCATACCAGTTAAGAACACATGAAGAAACATCTGAACATGAGCATCAGTCTAGACTGACCAAGTCTCCTTCTACCCAGAATGCATTGCGTTTCCTGTAGCTGGTTGGATTCTGTTCTCTCTCCTAACGAACCACCACAGCTCTCTTGTTAGAGGACTGAGACGTTTTCAGGCGTCTCCGTCGGAGGTTGTGTGTGTGTGTGTGTGTGTGTGTGTGTGTGTGTGTGTGTGTGTGAGAGGCTCACCCATACACACAGTGTGCGGCGGTGAGGATCCAGCGCGAGGCGACGATGGAGCCTCCGCAGATGTGTTCGTTCCTGACGTGGAGGCTGACCTGCCAGGGGAACTGACCCGGCTTGGACAGGTTCCCCCCAACGATGCGGGTGTTGTACTGGGGCCTGGAGCCGCACTCTGGGGGTCAAAGGTCACCACATGCTTGTCTATAACACGCTAGGTTTACATCGGTGTGCTAATATACTACATTAAAACAGTCTGTAAAACCTGCAACCTGACAAATCAATTTAACTGAACGTTTAAGTGATATGATGCGTTTGGGTGTAACGGGAATTTGGAGAATTGTGTTATTTTTTTTCTTTTAAACTTGTGAATTGCTTTGCTTTGTGTTAAAGTTGTGATAAAGTTGATTTGACCGGTGAAAGCAACCACACACACACACACACACAACCTCAAACAAAGACACACACACACACAAGCAACATGCACACACACAGTCAGAAGTAACACATACACACTTTACTGAACATCTGAATCAAACATGAAACGTAACTTGAAAACTTGAAACTCAAACAGAGAAAACTCAGACTGAAGTGTGTTTTCTCACCGAGGCATTTCAGTGCGGTCACCTTCCCAGAGCTGCACTGAGTCCTACTGAGGAGAGACAGGAGGAGACGAGCAGAGAGAAACCCAGCAGTCACAGATAAACACCGGATGCCTTTAACTAGACGGAGGGATTTCAGTCTGGTTTGTCGAGAGAATCCCTTCATTCTTACATTTCAATTCAAGTGAAAAAAATGGATTCACTGACCTGGCTCTGCCACGCACAACTAAAAAGAGTTTCCATGCTTTTTCCACTCATTCAAATGGAGATGTGCCTCTACCTGATGTTGGTGGTGTTGTGGATCTTAATGATCTGCGCTCCAGTCTGGCTCGGGTTGATGGACACCAGGTTGTTCTGGAGGTCCTGCTCTATGGAGGACAGGGGGAGCGACATGGACTCGCGATACCTGAAATAATATCAAGATGATGATGAGGTTTAAAAAAATAGAGCGACTAGTTTCAACATCTAATGAATAGAAAATGCTTTGGATGTAGGTCTACTTGATAACGCAACACGTGATCGATACTGGTAAGAGTGGAAATGAGGGATTTGACGGGGCTGAACCCAGACCAGACGCTACCTGGAGTATCCCAGCTGTTTGCAGGCGGAGAAGCCCAGGATGTCGTTCCAGTCCTCGGAGCAGACGGTCCTCCAGACGCCTCCGCTGAGGACCTGCAGCACCGAGCGCTTCCCACTCAGACGCACTGGACGGGAAGGAGGGAAGGAAGGAAGGAAGGAAGGAAAGAAGGAAAGACAGACAGAAAGAAAGAAAGAGAAGGAAATAAAGAAGGAAAAGAGAAAGAAAGAAAAAGAGGAAGGAAAGAAAAAGAAAGAAAGGCAGCGATAGATGACAGAGAAATAGATTATCCACACTGACCGGTACGACACATCGGTGTAACCCTGACCTGTGTGTGTGTGTGTGTGTGTGTGTGTGTGTGTGTGTGTGTGTGTGTGTGTGTGTGTGTGTGTGTGTGTGTGTGTGTGTGTGTGTGTGTGTGTGTGTGTGTGTGTGTGTGTGTCTCACCACAGCCGAGTTCGTCCTCTCCGTGGTCGCAGTCCACCTGTCCGTCACACTGCGCTGAGCTGCTGATGCAGCGAGACGACGTCCAACAGTGAAACTTCCCCGCGCAGCTCAGACCCACTAGACACACAGTAGAAAATACTCTACTCATAGTAAAGAGATTCTATTCACTGCTGACAAACAACATCTCTGGTTTTAGGGGGATACATAGAGAGGGAGAGAAGAGGTGGGTGTGTCTGTTCTATTCTATTCTTTTCTATTCTACTGGGCCACACAGGATTTTCACACCACACTGCTCAGACCGACAAGGATGATACAGAAGAAAATAGAATAGAAATAGAAAACTAATAGAATACGAACAGAATGATAACTTCTCCTCCCTTCTGTTATATTCTGTCCTACTCTATTCTATTCTATTCTGTCCTATTCTATCCTGTCCTACTCTACTCTCTACTCCATCCCATCCTGTCCCACTCTACTCTACTCTAATCTACTCCATCCCAACCCCCTCCCACTCTACTCTACTCCATCCCATCCTACTCTACTCCATCCCATCCCACTCTACTCCATCCCAACCCCATCCCACTCTACTCCATCCCGTCCCACTCTACTCTACTCCATCCCAACCCCCTCCCACTCTACTCTACTCTACTCTACTCCATCCCATCCTACTCTACTCTACTCCATCCCAACCCCATCCCGTCCTACTCTACTCTACTCTACTCTACTCTACTCTACTCTACCCCATCCTGTCCTACTCTACTCTACTCTACTCTACTCTACTCTACTCTACTCTACTCTACTCTACTCTACTCTACTCCAGCTCAGTGTGTAACCTTAGTAGTGTGTTTATGTCTCCATCAGATTTGCTTAGTGTTTTCCCAGATAGTCATCTTATCTCCCCCCGGTAAACTAACACCGTTTGACACCGATCACCGTTGAGCGTTCAGCGCCGTGTGGGCGAGGCCGACCGGCCCACACTCGTCGCTTCCAGGAATTCAAATATCTGTGCCCAGGTGACGGACAGGAACAGGGCCCCATCAAATATTGATGCAGCCGAGGCGGTCCGAGCTACAGTGACTTCATTATTTGAGATGGACGGGCGTTGCCGCCGCCGCGAGCCGCTCACCTCCGAGGCCGATGCCGAGGACGAGCACGACGGCCAGGGCGAGGCAGAAGCCAATCAGCAGCTCCATCCGGTGGGCGAGCAGCCTGCCCTTCCAGGATTTGTCCATCATGTCATCCTCTGTGGAGACAAAAGACTTGAATAACGTCTAGAGAGCGTTCAGGAAAGTCCTCTGAAGCAGCATCTAGACCAGAAGAACCTCAGGGTGCGAACACACAGTAGTTCTGGTTACCTGTGAAACATCTGGACATGAGCATCAGTCCAGACTGACCAAGTCTCCTTCTACCCAGAATGCCTTGGTTCAGATTACGTTCTCAATCCTAAGGAACCACCACAGTACTCTTGTTAGAGGACTGAGACACTTTCAGACGTCTCGGTCAGGTTATTTGGTGCCTCAGAGGTCAAATGGCCAAACTAACCAACTAAAGGAATTTGAACCAACCGCTCCCAACATGCCTGGTGTGAACGCACCCCAAAACCACAACATGTTGTCTCTAGAACGAGATGCTCAGGTCCCATATATCTGTTGGTCGTCTTTTTAATTTTAGTTTGAGATGTTTTTAGAAACCCCTTGTGGTGTCTTTGACTCAGCGGTTTGTTTTCCTGCTGTCTTTTCTCAGTTTCTATCATTCTCACGACAACTAAAGTAATCCTCAACCTTGTGATTACTGGTCAAGCGGTCGTTCAGCATCTCTACTGAGAGCCAACCAACAAAAGCTAAAAGAATTTAGAAAATGTAGGAAACCATGTGACTTTCACAGGGACGTGAAGAGGAATCGGTCAAACAGAGCTGGTCTATGACACAGGAGATGTTTGAGGCAATGCAGAAGGACAATCTGGAGTCCTGTTTTTATTCCTCGTATCCCAGCGTGTTTCAGCTGATCCCCAATATGTCCATTGCTTCAGGAAAGTGCAGGGCCATCATCTTAACAACATCACCGGGTCTCACCGTTCATAAAGGGCTGCACCTTGGTGACCGGCATGGCTGGGCTGGGTGCCGTCGGAGCTTCGGAGGTGGCAGAATCGCCCTGGGGGCTGGTGAGGGGGCTGACGTTCACGGTGGTGGGGGTCTCGACTTCGGGGAGGTCTTCCTCCGTCACAGAGACCACCTCTATCCTGGAGTCCGGCTGCCCTGGCGCCTCTTCCTCGGACCCCTAGACGGGAGCGAAATGGTCCCTGATTATGATTTGTTTTAATTTAACAAAGTAGGATGTCGGGCGGCTGAAGCTGATGTGTTTTCTCTCTCATCTATTGAATGAGTTGTACAAAAACACACAGTACAGACGTATGGCGAGAGAGAGATCCCACCACTCAGCTGATGTAGGGAAGAGATGAACTCAAGGACTAAAGGAGGTGTTTGGGCTCAAACCCCACAGCCTCGCAATGCAGCTTACAATGAGTACTATTAGCAATTAGCTCAAATTCCTGGATCACCAATATTACAACCAACAGTACAAAGGGCAAGCGGTTATTAGGACTTGACTGTGTTTATCTGCAACCTGTAGCTAAAAGTATTGAAGTCCTTTAAATAAAGTACCATGTATGTATCCACCCGTCTGTCTGCCTGTCTGTCTGCTTACCTGGGGGATTGGTGTACCAGCAGCGGTGGAGACGGCGGTGGTGTCCGCAGATCCCGGTTCTGGTTTCTCCTGGTTTTCTGACTGGGCCATGACTCCCCCTCAACCTCGGTCAGTAACGTCTGCCCATCTCAGAGCAGAGCACCCATCAGCACCCAGAGCGCCAAGGGGTGGGGAAGAGAGAGTGGCAATAGATGGCAAAGCAAGACAGGATGGAGGAAAGACACAAAAAAAAAAAGGTGGAACCAAGTGGGGAATGGGAGATGATGGAGAGAGGGAGGATAGATAACCAGTCCTGGATTATCCTCAAGGCGAGTGCTGCAGCAGCTCTGTTCCTGGGTCCGACGTCCTGCTCCTCTCCAGTCTCTTCGTCATCGCTCCATCGTCCACAGTCAATTACGTTTTGTCCAAAACTGTCTTCTTTCGCCTCCCCCTTTCCCTCTCCTTTCTCTTTCTCCGTCCCCCCACCCCTTCTTCCCTTTCCCCCCCTCTCTTTCTGTCTTGCTGCCTCTGATTAATGTCTGCCCTCCTGCCTCGCCTGCTCTCCGGTACAAAGGGACACCTGAGCAGGTGAGTGCTGCTACTTGGAAGGGGGGGATCGGGTGATCCTGCACCTCACCCTCCACGGGTAGGATTACATACTCGTATGTCCCCAAAGGGGCCAGCGAACCAGGGATGGGGAGGAAGGGGGGAGGGAGGCTGGTCACTGCCCGGCCACCGTCCAGCGCTTACATCAGCCAGCTGGTAGCTGCAGTACCCCGACACATCTGAAGATCTATTTTCACTGTTTTAACTTCAACCCCTGGATGCAGCGAACATGAAAATAGTCTTAATCCCAAATTCTGACTTGGGATCAACCCAGATATTTAGTATACCGAGGGCTTTAGACTGAAGGTTTACTGGACTGGAGTGTTAGTACTACAAACATTTGGACTCAGAAAGAACCAAGTTCGACTGAAGCCCAGTGAAAAAGACAAAGAGGTAAAAGCTAGCTAAGGAGCTAGCTAATATTATGAAGCCTAGCGCTCTGCTGCTAATTGACTGAAACGATGCTAAGTTATCTAAAGTTAGCTAGTTAGCCTAGCTGACCTTCCAAGTTCAAACCAGCCATGCTAGCCTATAGCTATCTAGGGTTAGCTAGTTAGCTAGCCTGCTGACCATATAACACCATCAATGTCATGGTGATGAATGAATGAAAAAATAAGTCATTGATTTATACATTTATTTAACCAGAGATTCTTTTTATTGCTGAAGAAGCCAGTTAGCCAGTTAGCAAACATGCAAAAAACTGTGGTTCTTTGGCTCCGCCCACTGAGGTGTAAGGTTGGAGAAATGTTGATATAATTAAAACTCCAATCTGCGAAAGTCTACTAACTTTATAATATAAATAAGTATTTGATTGAACACTCATCCTTCAGTGTATCAAAGTGACTTCAGAGGGGATGTACATGGAGGGCGGGCTCTAACAGGCACAAATAAATAAATAACACGTTAATAAAAGCAAATAAATGATAGAAATACAATAAAATAAACCCTACTGAACATTTAAAGACTCTTTCAAATATTTCACTTTTTATGTTATTTGCATTTTCTTTTTAATGTGGAGAAACCCCATAAAGAGTTGATTTCCAGGACAGTAACCTTTAGTTCATCTTATACAACAGATACCATCCAGCCTGTAAAAGTGCCATGATTTGAGGTTACCTACTATCCTTTACAAAACATTATAATTTGCGCTACAAATATTTTTTATAAAGAGTAGGTGTCACTACTCTTAGTTTCTCTCTCTAGTTGACAGGTGACCCGCGGAGGGTTGACCCGTCATCTCTCGTCACTCTTCTGACTTTCATGTCTTATTCAGAGACCGACAGTGGGGTGGGATGCTCAAGCCCCCCCAGAGTCACACTACACCGGGGTCAGGGTTATGAAACCTGCTCTATCTGTCAAGTTCAAGTGAAGACGTGAAAATCACCATAATTGGAGTTGTAAGATTTTTACATGATGGCATGGTGGCAATTTGTGTTGTGTTTGTTTTAACAACACGAGGGGAGGGTAGGACACTATAATAAGGGGCCAGGGACTCGCAGGAAAGTACGTTCAAGTCAACTCAGGATACTTTTTGTGACTGAAAAATAAATTGACACCATCTGAGTCCCTCCCACCTGGTAGGTTTGAACAGTTAATAATCATTTGCAAAACGCTATTTGACCCAAGTCTGTGTTGCATGTTTTGCATGTCGCGGTAGCATCATGTTAGTGTGTGTGAGTGTGTGTGTGTGAGTAAGAGAGAGAAAGTGTGTATTTGGCGTGGGAGACAGTGTACCTTCCATGTCTGTCCACTAGATGTCAGCAGTGAGACATTTACTGAGTGGTGCTGAAAAACTAATGGTATAAGGAGGACACAGAAATGTGCGTTTCTCATGTGCAATTTTGAGATGATCAAAACAACAATGCGGTATTTTGTACTTTCAATAACCTTCAGTATCCATTATTAACGGATCTAATCCAGCTGTTAGCAGCTTCAACACCATTAACATCCAACAGCGTTGCACCACAAGGGACCGGTTTGTCCCGGTTTGTCCCACGTAGGTAGTCTGGGATTTTCAACAAGATGCTCATCCATAATGTCAGTCTATGAAAAGTTACTGGACTCACAGTAATGATATCGGGATAAGATATGTTCAAACCCGTTCTCTCCGCTGACAGATGAGCTGCCTCCCAGATATGATAGGTTTGTGACTGGAAGGTTGTCGGTTCAAATCCTGGACTCCCTGGGGAAAGTGACGCACTGTTGCGGTGCCCTGGAGCTCACGCCTCCCAGGACTCTCCTTGGATGAATAAAGTTAAGAAATCCCTCCGGCGTTGTCTCTCAGCATGATGAGGCATTGGGTTCGATCATTTGCAGGTTGCAGTGAAGTTGCTCCAGTAGGTCTCACGTTGCAGCTCTGATGCTGCCTTGCATTCAAGGAACTCTCAACCTCACATCAGCATGGCGGCAGACACTGTAAACGCTAGGCAGCATTACTGTAATCCTCAACGTACACTTCAATTCAATTTTCAGCATTTCTGGTTCACGACTGACGACAGGCTGGGGTCCAACTTCTGGTCTACTTCTGTTTTGATGAGCCCGGGATGCAGGACCACAGACCATATTCCTAGTTTGGGTCCAGTTTAAAAAAAAACAACCTTGACCTCCAAGGCTTCGGCGTTCCCTGATTGGTGGACACGGATCACGGCGCCCTACGAGGCAGGAAGTGGGTGCAGGGCTGGTGGCGCCCCACGTTGGTGCCCCTCTTCACCGCTCCTTTGTGGGAAAGGGCCAGGTAGACGCCGGGATGAGACAGAGAGGAGTAGGTGGTGTAGTGGTTCTCCTCCAGGGTCTCCTTCAGCAGGCAGTCGTCAGAAAACTGCTCCTGATGGAGGACGGGGAGATGGAGCGATCAGCTGGTGTTGCTGGGCAATATAGATAAAAAAGCTAGCATGGAAAGCTAGTAATATGTACACACACAACTGGAGCTAGGTGAAATATTTACAGGTAACTCTTTGTTTTAAGATGCTTGGAGCACCAGGTGGGAGGGGCTTACAGAACAGTACAATTAGTGGCAGAAAGTTTAGCCAATCACAGGAAAGTGTGATGACATTCATTTCCCCACACGTTGTTCTTGAAACAACAAGTGAACCCAGGTCTGTGTCTCACTACAGAGCATTATATTGGGTTGTTTCCATTGTGCAGCCCTGTTAGTAGGCGTCTTATCACCCATCTCAGAAACACTACTTGACCCAGGTCTGACAAAAACACAACCTTTTCTCACACAACACACTGTGTTACTGATCTGAGATGTGCCGTGGGCTACATACCGCTGCATAGGTGACGCCCTGCCCACTCATGCAGAGGTACAAGCCACTCTTGACTCCGCGGACGCCCACCACACCGTGTCTCATGGCAAACACCTTCAGCCAGCCTGGAGGACGTGGAGAAAGATTGAAATATTAGGTTTAAAAGGTTGAAGGAGAAACGTTTGTAGAACTAAAACCTGGCAGAATACACACACACACACACACACACACTTTCAATTTGCTGTGTGAACTTTAACTCGAGGAACTCACAGTGCTCAGTGGGTTTGTGGACGCCTCCCACGGAGCTGTTGGGTAGGATCTGCAGATGGTAACCAATCCCAACACGGCAGTAAAGCAGCTGCTGTTTGGCCAACTCTCTGATTGGATGAGGAGGACCTGCAGTGGGCGGAGAGAGGTGATTGGTTGTTTGGGATTGAATCCGCTTCGACAGGGAGGGAAACTGACAACTAGTCGCTGAGTAAATTGCCGTCATGTCCCACTGACAAGAGAACATGATGACAATTAACAGCATGAACTTGATATTAATATTGAAAAGATCAACTAGAACCGTCAAAAACGTTCTTTGCTATAAAACACGATAAAAGTCAATGCACTCCTCCAGTTTTGTCATTTGTAGCCTGTAAGTAATTCAACGTAATAAAGTTTTTAAATGGAAATCCTCCTGATCATAACGCTCCTCATGGGGAAGTCCATTCGTTCTCTCTCAGCTCTCCAGTTCAAGAACCCCAGGATGACTTTCCCTTCCTCTAACATGTTACAGGACATCGCAGTCCATTTTCCTTCCCGGCAGCTGAACTGTGAAGTCTCGGCTGCACCTCCACAAGTGTTTTATCAACGGAGGCCCGGTCATGTTGATGTCTCTCTGGGAGATTCGGTTTCTATCTCCCAAGGTGACACAACATGACTAGCGCTTAACAACAACTTGCACAACGCAGCCTGACCTCCCGAAGCGGTCACGAGGTGTCGAGACAGAGGCTTCCTCAACAGCATGTGTGATGCAACTGTCTACATGTTAGTGATGCTAGACACTAAAAATAAAGCTCAGAGGAAATCAAGGGGACATCACAAGCCATCTCTTTTAGGTGGTGTTTTGCATCCCCCCCCCCCCAGCGCCTCTCACCTTTTCCTTTCAGCTTGGAGTCGCTCATGTGCTGCTTCCAGAGGCCGCGGAAACGAGCGGCGTGGTCCTGAGGCGACGCCGCCGGTTGGAGTTTCTCTGCGCCGACCAGCCGCTCACACACACCTGCAGCAAGAAGCAGCAGCAGGAAGCCGGGGGACATAGCTGGAACCAACACCTACAACCGAGCGGTCGTATCCACGGCTGAACGTCGGGTCTCTATAGCCACACAGATCCAGGTTGGGCCTCTTCTGCCAACCGGTGAACACCACGTCCTCCAGTTGCTCCAGCCGTCTCTTCACCGCCTGTACCCACTTCCTCCTTTTTATCTCCTGCCTCTTCCTACTCTGAGCACCGACACTCCTCATTGAAGTGTTACAGATCAATCATATATCAATAATATACCTACGGCAGCTTGTTTCCGGTTAGCAGCCCGGCGCTCGTTTCAGACAGCAGCTTATTCCCGTCTGTAATACTAACCCGTTTTAACCGATCCGGTTATCGTTATTGTGACAGCGGAAGATAAACGGCGTGACTTCACTGTTTGGGTAAAACCTGCGTCGTTACTGGCTCACCCAATCAAGAGGCATGCAAACTGTCTGTTCAGTATCACAATCACTGAGATTGGAGAGCAGGACCAGGCTGATAGCAGCAGCAGGGAAACACTGGAACATACACACATGCACACACATGCACACACATGCACACACATGCACACACAGGGATGTAGTGGAAGATAAACTCAGCTAAATGCAGTTTTCTTTCTGGTGTAAATTCATAGTTTCCATCGTAACACCTCGTATCAAATGAGTATAAAGATCGAGTCTTTTAAGGAATAAAAAGATACGTTCATGTTTTATTCTGAAAATAGAATTGATTTTTGTTATATTGGTGTTTGTTTGCCTGGTAATAGTCGACTCAGGTTACCCAGTTCTTTCTCTCCCTCCACCTCAACCAGGGTTCCCACTGAGGACCTGATGGAAAACCCCATGCCTCCATGAGTCAGAGAGCTTCCATGACCTAAAGGTTTTATTCCTTCCTGGTTTGTTCATGTTGTTTTCTGCCGTGGTGAACAGTCTGAATCACACCATCTACCATCTGATGCAGGATGTGTGTAACAAGCTGTGAAACACATTCTGGTGTATTCCTGCCTAGTGACCGACCCGACGTTCCCTGTCTGGAATACGCCTCTATACATTCCCTGACACTCCAGGGGGAACCACAGGAGTGTGTTGGGCCTGTTGTGTGTGTGTGTGTGTGTGTGTGTGTGTGTGTGTGTGTGTGTGTGTGTGTGAGTGACAAGAGATTTGAAGTATACAGGATGTTTCCTTCAGATCCATCATGTGACTCGACCGGCGCTAGAGTGACGTCGCCTTTAATCAGCACAGAACGTCTGACAGCATCGTATCTGATGAGCACGACCAAAAGGCATTTCACTCAATTTATTATTGTTTTATTCATTAAATACTTCAAATGGTGACAGAGGCAAATGTAAGACACGTTATGGGTTCAAATTTCGGCGGCACAAAAGCATCAGTGTTGTTTGGCAAAGAAATGTAGATATTAAAGAGACGCACCGACGTTTTGGGAAACTGGCTCATTGGTCACGTTACTTTTCCAAGCACCAAACTCATCTCTTGTGTGTCTGGTAGATTTGTACCCATGCTAGCATGTTAGCATGTTAGCATACCAGACGCTAAGCGCCCGTAGGCAACTAGCCTCATCTAACGTAAGAAGACAGACCTTTTAGTGATCCAGAGTTGGTGTTGGTTGGTTTCTGTCCATCCTCTCATCACGTTGAGGGGAAGTTGACCAACGACACAATTTCTTAAAAAGTCGGTGTCCTTTAGGTGCTACAATCATTCTGACAACTTTTAAGCTGCACTGGGCAACTTCGCACGTCAGCGTCTCCAAACGGCAGCGAGCGGGAACGGTTTGAAAAATGAAAACTTAAATTCCCAGAAAGCCTGTTTACCCACCAGCCGGTCTGTGACGCTTTATTACCAGGGGAAACCGAAGGGAGGAAAAAGGTCTCAACGTTGGTGAGCCCAGTTTCCTCTGGATGTTTGTTTTGATTCATCACTTCCTGTGGGCGGAGGAGTGACCATACCCGACACCAGAATTCATAGGGAATATACGGTGTCTCAGTTAGATTGGATGGGACGCTCTTCAGACGGGTGTTTTTACGTACTGGTCTGGCCCAGTGCAGCTTTAAAGATGGTAAATTGCAAGTACAGGTAGAATTAAGGTCATTGACATCTGTGCTCTTTATCAGCACAGTCACAAGTGTGCAAAAGTTGACATATCACTCGACATATAGTCATGATTCAGAGGACACTTACAGGGTTCCTACACATTCTCAATTTCCAAATTCAACACTTATTTTGTTGACTAGATGTGAAGATGTTAGTGTACTTTCTACTGATAGCGGCCGACAGCGAGCCAGAACCACACATTTCCTGACATTCCTGCATAGGAACCCTGTACACAGCTTAATCTTAGTATTTGTCAACGCTGTGCAACGTAGAACATCACAGGTCACAGCTTGTTAAAGTGAAAATTGCACACATCAAATATCATGGATTTTTCTTTCTCCAATTAAGGACATTTATCAGTTATGTATCAACTGGTTGTGGCACGTGTGAATGGCACGTTAGTAAGTTAAGATCCAGAACATTCACTGGGTTTCATATGAAAGTCACAAATGGTAGAAATTGTCTGTTTACAACCATAAAATATGCTGGGAGTGGAATGTCAAAATAAAAGCTCAAGACATTGGAAATGGATCTGTGATCAACTGAACTCACAGAGGTTACATGTTCCAGTTCCAGTACAGGTACTGTGACTAACGGATGAAGAGGTGCGTCAGGATACAGACCGCCGGGGCTACGAGGCGCCCTTCGCCCTCAGCTTGGACAGCAGCATCTCATTCTTCCGACACTCCTGAAGACAAGAGAATAAAGGAGACGACTTCAGCGACTCGACCGATCATCATCAGCCACACGTGGTATTATTAGATCATATCTCAACATGATCAAAATGGGTCTCTGCTACGATGAATCTGTGTTTGATGCCGATACGATCTGATCTAGGTCATCGGTTTGCACACTTTTATATGTCAAGGACTCCCAAACAGATGGGTGCTGAGCTACAGGCAAGATGTCCCAGGAGGCTCCAACTGATGGGATTTTATTGGTAGATTAGATTTAGTAGAACAATTTAGTAGAACTATTTCCTGTATGTGGGTAGAGTGAGACCTCTGGCCAGAAAAGTCAATTACTCTGATATTGTGTCCTCCTTTTGGTCGCTACGTCTCGTAATAACATTTTACTTGAACCCCCTGGAAGGGTGGATATTCATTTTTAATTCAGTCTAATAATTCTTAGTAAAGGTTTGGAGAAATGACTCTCCTCTGGTGTCGAGATGAACGAAAACACTTCAAACAGCAGATAAAAAACCTGGGAAATTTCAGAAAAACATCGACTTTTTCAGAATAACTACCTACAAGTCAATTGTGGATTATTATTATTACTTGATAGATACTGATTGACATTTTATAAACTTCATTAACTTCTAACTCGGTGGTCTATTGGTTCATTAATCCATAACCTCTGCTGGTATTCGATCAGTATTCCTGTGTTTTTACCTCCTTAAAGTCCTTGACGGTTTTGAAGTACAGCCTCTGTTTGTCGAGCAGCTCCAGGTACTCGTCGTTCAGCTGATCCCTCCTCATCTTGTTCTCCTGCTTCTTCTTCTCCATCTGGGGAAACCAGACAGGAAGGAGCCGGGTTTATTTTGGCAGCTGATTGTGAACCAATATGTGACCTACATGTAATACATGTTGTGTAATACAGACTATTTCAGTCCCCAGCAGCTTGGAGTACATGCAAACTTCTCTTCCACGCTCTTATTTTGTTGTTTTTAACAGAATGTGGTGGTAGTGAATGAGTATCTTCCCACTGGGTCTGGGGATTCAAACTGGTGTCGTTCCGGTCACATGGTGTATATAACATTAACACATTAAGACTATATAGTGTAATAAGGACATTGTGACCTAGAAGGTTTTCCTCCCTCGGCTCATATCATTTAAAATCACATCTACAGTAACATTCAAGGGGGATGAAATTCAGTCACACAGTTCAAGGCTCTGGCCAGTGGGTGGCGTACTTTGGTATGTGAGTCATAAGGCCAGTAGTCAGCTCCACCTATGAGAAGTAATGTTGGCACATGAATCAACTCTGGCTCAGCTGGCTTGGTCCAAGATGACACACCATCAAAAACCAGTCAGTTAGGGGCTACTGCCTGATGGTGAACAACTATAGGGGCATGAAGTATCTATGACCTCTAGTGACCTCTACTGGTGACCAGGAGGACGAGCTGGGAGTGTCTTCAAATGCCATGGGGTGGGGAGTTTTTACTCCAAAGCACAGTACGGGCCAGAAAGTGAGTTTTGAAGTAATCATTGAGCCATTGGTATTGGTCAACAACTCTATCACCCCCATTACTGCCCCATGTGCTCTGGGGCAGTAGAAACCTTCCTTTAAATTATTGAATTGAGATCATGGATATAGATATTATAGACAAATGTAAAAACAATCACCAAGATGATTCATTTGTTAACGACATTGCCCCGGCTCTTCTTGACCCCCTGATGTCACTAACACAGCTTTAACCCACTGAGCCGTACCCAGAGTACCTCCTCCAACACCTAGCTGTGAAGACTAAACCGATGAGGGCTTGTGTGAAGTCCTGAAGGTAACTTGTGGTAATGACAAACCTTAATGCGGCTCTGTTTGATTCCTTCAACTATCTGCTCCATCTGTCTCAGGAACTGCTCTCTGGCTCCCGCAGACGACATGGCCCTGGAAACAGATGAGAGGTGAATAACTTCCACATGTAAAAAAAAACGTAACTAAAAAAATAAATAATAATAATAATATAAATAAATACCATTCACAGCTATATGTGTTTATCTGTCAATAGTCCATAGTTACTTTCTCACATGGTGTGACGCTCCTAAATTAACATGCTACTTGTTGCCTGCAATGCCGCCTTTGGCCAGCAGGTGGTGCAGTTGGACGCTGTGTTCAACATTGTTTTGTTTTGTCTATAATGAAAATAGACACATGAATACTGACATTTTGCAGTCCAAGAGGGGGTGTTCTTTTGTTACGCTTGGACCATAAGGCACTACAGGAAACGGTGCATATAAACTGACATCAAGTTTGAGTGACATCAGGTTTACTCACTGTTGGAAGTTGTCATGAATGGAATTCAGCAGATTCACCTACAGAAACAAAACATGAAATAAAACATCCTGTCCAAGTGAGCTGTTCTGGACTCAATATAACGTTTTCTTTGTCCATTAAAAGGTCAACTCCACCACAATTGACTTTTAGGTAGTTATTTCAAAAAGTAGATATTTGTCTGAAGTTTCCCAGGTTTTTTAGCTGCTGTTTGATGTGTTAGAATCATGAAACAATGTAGGTGAGAGCCAGATTTGAGCAGGACTCGGCTTTTATCTGGTGTTTACTTCCCATGCTGGTGATATCTCTTACCTCCTTCTCAAGATAAACTTTCTTGTCATCCAACGTGTTGTACAGGGTGAAGAACTGCTTGGTCTCCTTATGCGTGGCAGAAACTGTGAGGCACAAAACAAAAAAAACAAAACATGAGCTTTTCATTTCCCTCCCCCCCCCCCCCCATCCCAATCCCTGCTTAGATCTACACCCACCTAGGCTGTAGAGTTCAATGAACCTCTTCTGGTATTGGGTCAGCTCCGCCCGACTCGGCACCTCATCGATCTTCCTCTGCAGAATGGCGATCTCGCGGTTTCTCCGAGCCTGGGACAAAGTGAAGGAACGTAAGATGGTCCTCTGTAGCTGAACGGGCAGAGCGAGGCACTAACACTGCCAAGGGTTTAGGGGTTCAATACCCTGTAATGCTCAAGGGGTAGGGCAGTAATACTGGGGTTTATTTCCCAGTGGGGCAACTCATGCTAAAACTGTATGCAGGTATGGTCCTGTGAGGTGCTGTGGATCATTTAGTCATAGATGATGCATTCAAAGTCTTAGACCTATTTAAGGTTTCAATGGAGAGTTTTAGTGTCCCATGATGGTCTAAATGTGTTTCAGAGGCTTTTCCCCCTGACAAGAATAACATTTTGTGGCATGAAAATGTTCAAATTCATACTGAATATGGGCACAAAGTCTAAAAATATCCGTATCTGTGTGGCCTTCAAAACCCAGTCAGACCCTAATACACTAGATAAACACATACTGTTTATTTGTTGTATCACTGTCAGTTCTCTCTATTTGTCTTCCTCTTATCGTATCCTCGGCTGCTGTGCTGACCCCATTCAGGGATCATTACAGTTTGATCTGGTCTTGCTGTGATGTGAGGACATTACCATGAGCAGACGGATCTTCTGCAGCTTCTCTCTGTCCGTCTTGTACTGTTTGTCTATCAGCTGGTTCCTCTCCTGAGAGACGGAGAGTCAAGAGAGGAAAGAGAATTCAACCAAATTGACTTTCAAATACTTTGCTGTGATTGTTTAAGTCTTCCTACGTGGAAAACCCATCTGGTGTTTCACACACGTTAAAGCAAGCTAAAACAAATACTACTTGGTATAGTTGATGTACTTCTTAACTCCTCCTGTACCTTGAAACTTGTGTTTTATGTTTCATTGATTTTGTGTTATTTCATCATCTTTCTTTTCTGAATGTACAGAATGTAGTTGTTCATTTACAATAAACTTACAGGCCTTACTGTACTTTTAAGGACTATCTCTGAAAGCCAAAATCAAACTAAAACATTGATTAAACTAGAAAACAAAGATTAAACTGTTAAAACATGAATGAGATAACTGGGCGTTAATGTTCTGCTTTGTTTACAAAATGAACGTTGCCATTAAAGGGACATGAAAGAGTTAACACTAACTACTCAGGGACATGAAGCCAACTTAAACCAAGTTAAAATAGTCATTTAACCTGGAACGTAATCATGGTACACCTAACTAAACATACCTTTACACACTGACATGAAGCTAAGGGGTACAAGACAAGGCTACTCGTCTTGAGACCGTCTGTGTTTAAGATGTAAGACATAATATCATCATGTTCAGAGAGAGTGATGTCTGGGTGTGCACCTTGTCCTCCTCTGTGTTGTTTCCTGAAGCCGTCTTCAGATCTTCAATGTTCTGCTGCAGACGGACCATCTCCTCCTGGACCGCCACGCGTTAAGGGAGAAATAAATCAGGTTTTTACTGCTTGGATTTTGTTTTTACTTGGATTTCTGTTGATGGAGTTTGAGTTTCTGTAGGTGGCGCTCTTTTCTTTGTCTGTTCAGCCATGGTGGCTATCGCTGCTCACGCTAACTACCCAGTTCTTCTTCTACGGTTTTCCACAGACTCAGTAAACAGGATGTGGAGGAGAGACATCTACTCACTCTGCAGTGTGTGCGGAACTGCTGCTCTTGGTGCTTCAGGTTCTCGTTCATCGCTACCAGAGCCCTCAGCTTCTCCAACAAGCTGTCAGACGAGACACAGAAACATATTACCCCATCACTGGAAGGTCATGGGTCAAAGGTCAAGGTCTGATCCCTGCAGCACCCAATGTGTTAATAAATGACACAAATTATATTGGTCATAATTTGGTGGCAGAACTGATTACGAGACAATTACTATGAAAGGATGCTGGTAACCATGACGACCATGATGACTTTGACTGGTCACCGCTCACCTGCTGTCAGCTTGGGCCTCCACTTCTTCTAGAGACTTCAACTCTTTCTCCAGCTGGTCTGTGTGTTCTGTGGCCTGGAGGGACACAGGGAGGTAAAGATCTAACTCCTTCTGGTTACACAACAGATGCAGGTCAAACCGTTATGAAGCCGCGGTGAAACGAAGGTCACGTTTTAAACTAACTGTTGTCATTGTTGCTCAGGGTTCTGTATGAAGGAGTTTATCCCAAAATGCTATGAATCCGTCTTGGAAAGTAAATGTTCACTGCTCAATATTTCATGAATACAGGGCAAATGAAGGCAAATCATTTTGTCAGACTTTTTCCAAATAGTGACACCTTGTTTTGGAATGAAAGTTTTCATGTTTTTTTCAAGACTGAATGAATCAGTAGTCTGGCCTGGAAGTCTTCGCCCAAAAATGATCATTTAACTTCAATTAATTCTTTAGAAATAGGATAACCGCCAATTCTTGGTTGGATCCTGGTTCCTCTACATGGGACCAGAATGGATGGGAGGCAGTGAGTCTCAAAATCTGCTAGATAGATGACTAACGGGCTTCATAAACATCTACAGCCGTCCTGGCAGTTTAATTCTCACCTGCTAGCAGAAATTCCCTTTCATATCAAGCCGTTTACATTCAGACGTCATGTTCAATAACCTCTCACCTCCACCAGGTTCCTCTTGGCCTCCTCACAGCCGTTCTTCACCTCTGTCTGTTTGGCTTGTAGCTGTCAACAGGTATGAACACGGTGTTAATAACATGATTAAGGTTGTGCACCCAAAAACCGTATGTAACCGTAGTGGAGACCATTTAATATAAGACATTTTAAGGCTTTTCCAGGACCTGCAGGCCCCCTGAGTACTAGTTCATTAGGGTGCTGACCTCCTCCAGTTGCTTCGTCTTCTGCTGGATCTGCTTGTTGAGCGAAGCCACCGTCCTGCGGTGTTGCTGCAGCGGGCCGTAGCGCTCCGGGCGGTCCTCCGACGACAGCTCAGACTGCTGTACAACGACATGGGGGGCATCAGAACAGGGAAATACCAATATGAAGGAAACACCAACATACAGGGTCTCAATACGAGCTTCACTCCAGTTTCTGGAACTCGAGGGACGCAACGCCGTTCTTCCACAAGAAATAATCAATTAATCAATTGGTGTTTTGATGGCGGTGATGGGAAAATAAAGATAAGTAAAATAAGATGATCATATACATCATTCTGATCCAGGTACTACAAGATCACAGAATCCATGTTTGCGGTCTTAAAACACACCTCTCTCCTGCCATCTGGTGGACACATAATGTTACAACATGTTGTCGATAAAATGTGACAGTTTGCACGTTACTTTTATTCACTTATCTGCAAAAGTATAAGATGCATGAATTCATTTTTCTTTTAAATTCAAGGGCCGTTTTACTGTTGCTCACCTTCTCGGCGTACTCTGAGGCGATCTGTTTGATCTCCTCGGACTGCAGTCCCACTATCTGACCCACCGCACTGGCAGTCAGCTTCCCCTGCAGGAAAACATCTCTTCAACTCTGACAGTCCACCGCATCAATTCACCAAGACAAAGCTAAGACTTTCTAATGCCATCTGGAACTGATTTTAAAAACAATTTAATAATAAAGAAAAAAAAAAAGACAAAATCAACCTTGAGCACAGATAATGAAAGTTATGAAACTATAAATGAGCAGAATAAGAAATGACTTGTTAAGGGGCATGAAGTCCAACTATTGCACGGCGGTTTTCATCCAACAGTGAGACATGCAGCACAAACACACCTATCATTACATGGTGGAAAAATAAGGCCTCCAATAACTATTTAAGACTGTAATACTTTTCAAGGCCTTGAATTGAGATATTTTAAAGGTTTTTTCAGACTGACACCAGGAAAGCGAGGGCTCCTACCTCCTCAGTCGCCATGGCAGCCATGTTGGTCATCAGGGTTTTGATACGCATCTGAGGGCAGAAAACAACGACAGTAACGCTGTTTCAGCAAAACTACCAACAGATATTTGTTTCATAAAAATGTGCAACAGTGTGAACACCATTATTACAGTTTCTATGAATTATGAGTTCATGATGAATTAAATAATAAATTACTTGACATATTTATACTGATCATTAGTAACAAAGTGAAGAGTAGTAGTAGTAAATAATGTATACATCATTACTTGACAAGTTATTTAACTCAACAGAAAACAGAAAATTGATGAGGGTTATTAAATGTCGTTATTCTAGAATAATCTTTCTAATCAATATGTTTTCTAACAGCAGGAAGTCAGAGAACGTTAAAGGTGTGGGTGGCATCTCTCACCTCCTCCGCTGCCTGCAGGTCCTCCTCCTCCGACACCTCCGCCATCCCAGGGGGCGGGGCCTGAGAGCCCGCAGCCAATGAGGCCGTCCGCTCGTCCGCCTGAAACACAGAACGGAGGAGGAGAGTAAGTACTAGTGCATGTATAAAAATAAAAAACAGTAAATTGAATTGAAAAGATGAACCTGTGAGCGGACGTCATATCAGTGATACCTACCTTGTCTTGTTTGGACTGCTTACTGAATCCATAACGTCTGGAAAAAATAAAACCTTAATGAGGACGGAGGCAGTGAAAACTAACAAGCATCACTTCACACACAACAAAACAAAACAAGTCATAATAAAACACCATGCTAAAGAATAAACCAACATTGTTTTCCCACTCAGACCTCCCAGTGCAGCCAGTCTGAGTGACAACACAGACAACCAAAGCAGCACGGTAGCGAACGACCGTCATGCACGTGAGCGGTTTGCATTCTCCGACCTGCAGGTTCGACCACAAAAACACACTGGTGCAGAAAAACACCTCACACACTCTTACAGTACTTACAGGAGGTAATCTGACAGTCTATTACAGAGATGGAGGGATGACAAAAAGAAAGTGAACATGAGATGAACGGCTACAGCGGTGAATCAGAGGACAAGACTGACCAGACTACAGCTGACGAGATGGACGACCGAGGGAGGGAAAGGCCACGTTAAAAAGTGTTATTGAGAGGAGACAAAAAGGAAAATGGTTTTGGGGTGGAGAGAGAGAGAGAGAGAGAGAGAGAGCTAAAATATGAGAGAGCAAGAGAGAGAGAGAGAGAGTGCGAGTGAGAGTGCGAGAGAGAGAGCTAGAATATGAGAGAGAGAGAGCGCGAGTGAGAGAGAGAGAGCTAGAATATGAGAGAGAGAGAGAGCGCGAGTGGGAGCGAGAGAGCTAGAATATATGAGAGAGAGCGAGAGAGCGAGAGAGAGAGCTAGAATATATGAGAGAGAGCGAGAGAGCGAGAGAGAGAGAGAGAGAGAGAGAGAGAGAGAGAGCTGACCTTCCATACTCCAGCAGGGTGGAGTGAACCCTGGACTCCTCGTCCAGCAGCTGTCCTGCCTCCACCTGCCTCCGGTACTTCCTCTGGGGTTTGTACACTTCCTGCAAACACACAAGCCTCTATTAGTGTTGGCTCTGATGTAACTGATTACTTAAAGTAATCCTGTAATGGTTTCACTCACCGAGACATCCTGAACCGCTTTCACCGTCTTGTCCTTCCTCTGGAGGAACTCTTCGTCCTACACCGGATGAGACAACTAGTTCAGGAGAAGCTCCCAGTGGTTACCGTCTACCGTCTACCAAGGTGAGACATCACTACGCTAGAACCTAGAACTGTAACGCAGAACTGTTACTGCAGTCAGAGAGGAAGAACTGTCTGAAGAGGTGATGAATAGGGAGATGTTCTGTGGTCAAGATGTTTCCAAGTTGATCCATCCTACCAGTGACTTCAACAGGCCACCAGGTTGTTCTCCAAGCTAAAGATCATATCTGGCAGGGAGAACAGTGAATATGGCCACCACATCTGACCCAGCACCCTCGTCACTTGCCCTCTCTCTCCCTACGTCTCTCTCGCTCTACTTTTAACTATCTAATAAAAGGCCAAACTGCCGAATCGACAAAAAAAAAAAAAACACAATCACAATGCATTCTGGGCAAGATTGCCTCCTGAAGTCGTTGCCGACGAGGAGGGCGGGACAAGAGGACTAATGAAACGGGGCTTCCTGGTTTGGGCTCCTGCTCTTACCTCGGGGAAGCTGTGGGTCTTCTGGAACTGGGATATGGAGTAGGCTCTCACGTAGTCGCCCATCTCCTCTCTGGTCTCGATGGCTCGCTTCACCAGCCACTGGAGAGCAACGTTTACAACGGATCAGACAAAACGCTTCACAGATAAACCACCGGCAGAATTCATATGATTACACAGGATGTAGGAGATTGACAACCTCCTCCACACATGAACCAGAGAGGTTTATATAGCAGCTGGTACCTGTATCACTGGGAAGATGTGGATGAAATCCAGCCCTTGGATCTGATGAGGCTCCAGGCGATGAGGACACTTCATCTTGGGCAGAACAGAAACTATCTTCTCTGTGAGGGCTCTGCAGGGAGGAGGGAAGGATTCAATGTTAAGGATCTAGGATCAACTCTGATCAACTCTGGTCAACTCTGATCAACTCTGGTCAACTCTGGTCAACTCTGATCAACTCTGGTCAACTCTGATCAACTCTGGTCAACTCTGATCAACTCTGGTCAACTCTGGTCACCTCTGCCTTTTATGAATGAGGCAGAATGATTCAAGTGGTTGTTGTGAATCCTTAACTGGTACGTTCATCACATGACCAACCTGTATATGTGCAGTAATGGTCAAAGGTCACAACCAGTGAGATCTGATGCAACAAATTCAACATTATTACTGAGCCGCGTTGCTCATAATGCAGAAGGTCTCATCACCGTTTGGGTCAAGAAGAAACATGAAACACTGCTTGTGATTATTCTCACCACAAAAGGTGAAAGAAGTTTGATATCATGAAACTAGTTTATTTTAATTAGGCATTTAACTTCAATTTCATCATGATGAACTTTGACCTTTGTGGCTGTAAGAAGAACGCACAATTATTTTTTTGCCAATTCTCTTTGGCCCGTGTCTGGTCGGTGGTCAGACTCACAGATGAATCAATGTCTGGCAACGTACTGCTGAGTAGAGCGCCCCCATGAACCATCATCAATACTCCTTGACCAGCGCTGCTGCGGCAAGAAGAGACTGTTCACTAATGTCCTGAGAGACAGAACTGACCGACTCAGCTGATCTCTAGACAGCTTTAGAAATACCCAGTACAATACAATACAAAGCACCATCACACTGCTTGAGAGCTGCTTACAGTTTTTGGCCAATAGTCGAGTTTTCCTGGAAAAGTAGGTCCACGTCGATGTCGAAGTTACACGTTGTGATGCACCAGGTCATCCCACCAACCACCTGAGGAGAAGACCCAGAAGATCCAGCTGAGTTAGGGAACTGAGGTGCTGGAGGATCCTCGTCTTGACAGCACTGCAGATGTAGCTACGGCAGAATTTAGTTTATTTTCCAGCCATCTGAAGGCTCAAGGGTCAGTGAGTGAGAGTAAGCTTCCATAGTGAAGCTTGAAATATTGATGAATTCTATGATTATCAATTGAGGAAAGTAAAATCACGAGATACGATTAAACACCATTGATCACGCAGCCCTTACAGGAAGGAAGTGTGTTCCCAACAAGGCCACGGGTGAGGCTGTGTGTACCTTGTCGAAAGGGGACAGTCCTTTGATTCGGGCTCTGAAGTATCCGGCTGCCAGCAGCAGCTCCAGGATTTCTGCCAGCTTGACGCTCTGCTCCTCATCCTCCCGTGTCTCCACCTGCAAGTCAAACACGACGTCATTGCAGCTGTCCATAACACTAAGGCAGGCTGACTCACCACATCTGGGATACAGTAACCCTTCAAATAAAGAATTTACACACATACAACAGGCCTACCTGGATAAACTAAATGAATAAATAAAACGTGCAAAGAAATCAAATGTTAGCTCCATCGTATCGGCAGAGGACCACACGACTGTCCGATATCTGATTTTTAATAAAAGGCCGATATCAAAGGTACTATGATACTTTGTTCTTGAAAACATACTCGAAAGCATAGACATGTTTGTGGTTATAGTGTGGAAGCAGAAGCAGAAGAAGATAAAAGTCTTCAGAACATCATTAGTTTGATGATTTACAATGTGGTCAAGTTCAGAAACACATTTTACCCAAGACTTCAGCCTGCTAACACACTGACATTACTGTAATCAAACTTAGTAGAGATGTTTTAGCTGCGGACTGACAGTTAACTGTAACTAGCTTGTTTGGCAGTCCGGCTCGAGCTAACCCTGCCCCCCAGCGGTGTTTACATACCGAGATTACGTGTTGTTTACAGACATATCTGTGCCGTTTTGTAGCGACTGCTTTGCTAAAATGTTGACAAGCTGGAAGGAATGCTCTTTACCTGAATGAGGTTGCCTTCTTGGTCATACTGAGCGCCTATTTTGGACCCGGTTCTCACTCTCTGGAAGACAGACGTAGCCGCCATGTTGGGCTGATGTGGTGCTGAGTCACATGACCAAGGCATATGACAGGCAGCATCCTCGCTCGTGACATTCATTTATTGGTCATACGATAATCACGTATCGATGTGCAACCCAAAAGCATCACACTACGACCTGTCTATTTTCCATATTAAACATGTTAAAAATGTTCAATCTTTAAAAAAAGTGCAGTTACACTTTTGTCCAGAAGAGGGAGACCTAACACCACTGAGAATAAGTCAAAAACCACTGCGAGAAGGAGAACATCGTTTGCGACAGTCCGGCTCACATTGCGGTAACTATTTTACGACAACGGGTCGGAAAACGTCACACGTGTGTACAGTTCGGTGGTGTTGAATCAACATGGCTAAGGCTACCAGAAAGAAAGTGAGTAAAAAGAGTGTAAAACCCTCAGAGGTTACAAATAAGACTCCGACAGTGAAGCCGAGTGTGGATTATTATGATGATGATGACGAGGATGTTCTTAACGAGGGGGACATAAACATCACAAGTGAGGACGAAGAAAGCAGCGAAGATGAGAGAAAACACCAAAAGTTGCTGGAGGCCATCAGCTCCCTGGGAGGTAAGAGAAAGAAGAAGCTGGCCGAAAGATCTGAAGCGGCCGTTCAAATGTCTGAATTCACGGTCAATGCGGAGGGCGAAGGCGGCAAAATCAATTTGTTTGACCTCATTGGGACCATGGACAAAACTGCCGCTGTCTCGTCTAAGACAACGAAGCAGCTTAAGAATCTCCAGCGCAGCAAGAAAACCATTGAATGCCCCCTTAGCAAGCAGGAGACTGAAAGGATCCAACGAGACGTGGCCTTTCAAAAGACTGCTACAGAGGTGACCCGGTGGAAGAGCATCATCAGACAGAACCAGAAGGCCGAGCAGCTGGTCTTCCCCCTGAACCAGGAGCCCTCTGGCCCCAAACCCATAGAGCAGGTGGTGTCTGGGTGGAAAGCACGAACCCCACTGGAACAGGAGATCTTCGCCCTCCTGTCCATCAACAAGCAGCCTGTTAATGACCCGGTCTTGACCCCTATGGAGGAAGCCTCCATCAGGGCCATGAGTCTGGACGAGGCCAAGATCCGCCGTGCAGAACTCCAGAAAGCCAGGGCTCTCCAGTCGTACTATGAAAAGAAGGCCAAACGAGAGAGAAAAATCAAGAGCAAAAAATACCACAGAGTGCAAAACAAAGCAAAGCGCAAGGAGTTTCTGAAGCAGTTTGAAGAAATGGTGAAGACAAACCCTGCTGGCGCCTTAGAGGAGCTGAAGAAGATGGAGCTGTCGAGGATGCAGGAAAGAATGACGCTCAAGCACCAGAACAGCGGCAAGTGGGCCAAGTCAAAGGCAATCATGGCGAAATACGATGAGGGGGCTCGCAAGGCTATGCAACAGCAGCTGGAGGTGAACAAAGATCTGACCCAGAAGCTGGTGACCTCACTTAATGAGGAGGAGGAGGAGGATGAAGAAGAGGCGGAAGAGCCAGAGGTGCTGCCTGATTTCGTGAATGATGCCGAGCCAGGGCAAGACCCTCTGAATCCGTGGATGAGGGGGAAGCTCACGGCTGAACCCACGGAGACAGAGACAAGTGACTGTGTGGAACCGACTGCAGCGGTGGGAAATACAGCTGACGAAGAAGAGGAGGATGAGCAGGAAATTGAGGAAACCGAAGAGGAGGCGCTTCTCAGAGAGATCGACACGAGGCGGAAATTGCGTCGGGCTCAGGAGTCTGACAAAGAACCAGTAATGTGTGTAAACGATGATGATGAAGATGAGACGACGGAGGAGAAACAAGCTGAAGACGAGGATCCAGAAACATCCGACAAAGAGGAGGAGGAACTTTCAACATTCACAAGCCTCTTCCAGGGGATAGCCGACGGTCAGCGGGAGGCTGAAGCGGACCGGACGAAGATGACTCCAGACACCAGGCAGCTAGAAGAGGGGCTGGTGAGGATCAGGACCCTGGAGGACATGGAGCTCCTCAGCCAGGAGGAATCACTCGCTGATCCAGAACCAGTTCAGCCCCCAGCCACAGAAGACCCCCCGCCTGGAAATCAAAAGGCTGACAAGAACAGAAAAAGGAAGAGGGGCATAGATCTGACGAACGTTCTCACCAAGGACACCAAAGTCATCCAGGTCCCGCTGGCCCCGACGGTGGAGGACATGGAGGACTTTGATGAGAAAGAGGAACAGAGGGGCATCATCAAAGAGGCTTTCGCCGGGGACGACGTCGTCTCCGACTTCCTGAAGGAAAAGAGGAAACAGGAAGAGGCGGGGAAGCCGAAGGTTGTGGACCTGACGCTGCCCGGGTGGGGAGAGTGGGGCGGCACCGGCCTCAAACCGTCACGCAACAAGCGCAAGAAGTTTCGACTGAAGGTTGAGCCGCCTCCTCCGCGAAAAGACAGAAACCTCCCCAGCGTCATCATGTCCGAGAAGAGGAGCAGCGCCGTCAGCGTCCACCAGGTGAGCGCGCTCCCGTTTCCCTTCGAAAACCCCACGCAGTTCGAGAGCGCCATCCGCACTCCGGTGGGCCGAACCTGGAACACCGAGCGGACGGTGAAAAAGATCACTAAGCCCAAGGTCCTCACCCGGCTGGGCGCCATCATCGAACCCATAACTCGAGAGGAGCTGCGGATGGACAAGAAGCAGCGGGGACTCAAAAAGTAAAAAACTGCAGTTAAAAAGCAAATAAAAACTATTACAACAGGTCAATCTGATGTTTCACCGGTCGCCAGATATCCACAAGTCCACTTGTTAACCTTTTAGTTTCTGTGGGATCGTGCTGTTCTAGTCTGATCAATTCACTGGGATCTGTTGTCAGAATATTTCACGACTCAGTCTTGCAATCATTTGTGTTGATTGAATATTGAAATGTTTTTTTTGTCTGGAGCTTTTCAGATTGTATATTTGGTATTAAAATGAATTTAGTAACAGTAACAATAGTTTAATAAATTACACCAATGGAGTTGAAGATATTGTGGTGTGTATTATTGTGTAGTTTCATCATCAGTCTTCTAGGTGGAGGCGTTACACTGAGTTATGAGCTGCAGTTTAATGTGTAGGTTTACACACATGGCAGCTTTTAAAAACTTCAGTACAGGTGAATGATTGGTAGAAGAAATGTAAAATTAAAAGTGTAATTTAGCCAAAATTTAAAAAAAGGCGTGAAGTCCTAATCTTTTAACTGATAAAACCTGAGAGGAAACACTGCTAACATTAACCATGTTCTGTGGTAACATAAAACGCTGCCCTCATACTGACGCCCAAACTGTCGCACTGCAAGCATCAAGTTGTTTTTGTTGATTCATTTTACTTTCACTCTAGACACACTGCATTGTGGGTATTTCCTGTCACTTTACGGTTGACATTCCTCTGACGTCTTCTCAAATGAAAACCAGAAATCGGTTGAACATCCTGGCATCTTTGGTGTACTACAGTATGCTGGAGGAACAACAGTCTGAACGGCCCACCGACCAGCGGGCGCTCCAGTGTTCAGGTCACACCTCATCCGCTGCCAGTTGGTGTTCAGGTTTCTACCACGCTGCTCGAGGTAGAGAGGGTCACACTTGTAATTTGCGCTGTACCTAACAGCCCCATTTCAGAAGTTTGTGCTTGAATTCCTCCCCCCCTCTTTCTCTCAAAGTGATGTTGATTTTCAATACATCTGTAAGGCTCTGCGGCGGTGTCTAAAAGAAAAGCCATTACAGTTGGGTTAAACCTTCACACATGGGTGAGAGTGCATGCTTTGGCACCTGACGTCTCTGTATTTCACGTGATAGACACTCTATTAAAGCAGGGGATCCCGTAATGGACTATGCATCAGTGCAGGTAATGGTTGTCAGCTTGAGCGCCCAAGAGGCAGTGGAGATTTCCATTAGAAACCCTATAGTTACTAAATCAGTCATTCTCTCTTTCTCTATCCAACTACCTCTTTCGGGGCAATTACTACAGCTTCATACACCCTTCAACAATGAAAAGAGACCTAGTCCTTGGACTTACCCCTGCCCGCTGGACTGCAACGACCAGAGACAGTGATTCTCACTCAAATATATGAAGGCCAGTTCAGCTGTAAATCAGAGCGCCGGGGGTATAAATGGCCAACAGCCGCCATGATGGAACATGTTTTTCTCCGTAATGCCCATTTGTGAGACCCGGTCAAATATTAGTTCTAGGATGAAGGAGCATTTCTGCCTAGCTTAATGGCTGGCTACAGCTGAAAGGGGATTCTGGGTAGTAAAAGATGTTGAAGACGCCATGCTGGGTTATTTTCTATTCCCTGAAAGCCCATTGTGCTGTCAGTATAATGCTTTGGCTGTGTGGATATTCCTCAATATTGTCTTATTTGAACATAAATGTTTCCAAAATAATCAAATTGAATGAACAGAGCTGTCTCTCTTCAGTGAGTTGAGTTAAACATCCATAACAGATAGACCCTTTTCTTTTTACCCATGCCTCATTTTTGCCACAGCACTTTCTTTCACCCAGCCCCATATATTTCCAAAGCTCCAGTTTTATTTGCCACTGGTGCTCCACTACAATCCAATTGCCTTGGCTGCCTCCGCATGAAACCATCTGACGGAGGACTCCTTCCCATCTCCCCCTGTAATCCAAGGCCCAACTCCATTCCCACCCTGACAGGTGTAAGATTAACTTAGTTAGGTGCTAAGCCGCTCATGCGCACCAAATTAAATTAATGGAACAAATTTCCCTCCTAATTAAGATGAAAATACGTGTCAGTTGTAACCTTGCTGAGCACTAATTATGTACAAATGATTTATCATCTGTTTCGTCCTGAATAGCAATGGGCTCACCTCTCCGATAGCCTGGCTGGCTGTTAAGAGATGGCCCCTGATTAACACTGACAGGTTGTGCTGCGGAGAAGCTGCACGTCGCCCGCCAGCCAATGGGAGCCGGCCTCGGCGCGCTCTCTCCTCCCTTCCATTAACCTACATTGAGTGTGCAGCTGAGCATCACTGTGCCTCGGCTCTCCTTCTTGTTTCTCTCCCCAGAATGAGAATAAAGCACATTCAAGAGGGGTGACTGATGTTGCCTGATGGAGCCGGGGGCTGAGAACAGTGAGAATTGAATGAAGGATGAATCTCAACTTGATGCGCCGTGTATTGAGGCTGGATCGGTGCCCGCGTGATACAAGCATCAGAGGGAGATGAGCCGTCTTAGGGCGCGTTTCATTAACAGCCTCTCCTCCTCAAATAACAAATTGAATAGTGTAGAATACAATCAAACTCATGCATCAACATTTTACGCCCCGCAGCAGATAATTGCTTGAAAGTAGATCCGTGCTTGAACAAAAACAAGCTCGGCTCCCCTTCATGGGGCCAGCAGGTGGTGCAATAGGTTAAGCCACTGTGAAATTCCTGTGGGCTAAAATATCAAAATAAACAGGGCTTTATCATACAATTATGGCCTAACTGGTATATTCCATCTTATTTTCTCCTGCCTTGCAAGTACAGATATATTTCAATGGGCACCAGCTCTGATTAGCATTAGAATCGGGGTCCCTGGTGGGGGTGAGGATACACCGGCCAATCTGTAATCATTGTTCCGCAGGCTCGCTCACAGGGGATACAGCCCGCTTTGTCATTATCATTCAATATGCCACACACATGCTGGCATTGCTTCCTTGGTGTTGCCAGCAATCGGGCATTTGCATTTCTTCCTCATAGTCCCGAGAATTTCCACAGACAATGATGAACGGGTCGGCTCGCGCAGCCACAAACGACTCCGCTCTTGTTTCTTGGAGATGAGAAATGTATTTTCCTCCCTAACTGGTGTTAAAGAAAGAGAAAGCCCCCCCCCATCTCTCTCTCTCTCTCTTTCTTTCTTTCTTTCTTTCTTTCTCTCAGTCTCCTTCTATGTCTCATTTTCTCTGTGTGTGATGATTCCCTTGCATTTGTATCTTCAACCCGCCGCGTGTAGAGCTGTCTCCTCCGGTCATTAGGGACCATTTGACTTTCTGTTATGACTCTGGGTCATTAAGCCAACACCTAACCGTGCCACCGTTTGGCTTGTTTGGCGCTTCATTGTTGTGGTAAATGTCAGTGTGCCTGCAGAGAGCGGGTACCTGCATGCGTCGGCTGATTTTCCTTTTATTTCTGAGCTTGTCTGTCCGACCCGGCCGTCCCCCTGCTGCTGGAGACATGGCAGAGCTACAGATGTTAATGCAGATTCATGGCATGTCAAGCGCACAGAGAGAAACAGAGAGGGAATGTCAAACACTCATTGTACGAGGGTTTTTCGTGATCCGTGCCCTCGCGCCCTGAGGATGTACGCTGTTGTAACATACACACAACTGGAGTTAAAGTGTCTCTGCAGTCAGAAATGTATGAAGGAAACTGAAATACGTTTTGCGTGGGTATATTCCACTTTACCAAATGTTTAAAGTCTCTTTCATGTTTTATTCTATGTTTTACATCTTTGGCCGTGATACTAATCTCTCTCTCACCTCCTGTCATGGATGGATTATCAGATTCTCACGTCTGAATACATATACATTTCAGCAGACCTAATCTTTTCTCGTTCACTCAAATTGCTTTACGCTCATCCAGAACATGTGACAAAAAAAATTCACCGTCCACAGAAAGAAGCAGCAGCCATTTTCTTTTGTTGCTCCTGTGCTCGGGTCCTTTTTTTTTTTTTTTTTTTTTGCTCAAAGTGAGAGAAGCAGCAGAGATTTGAGAGGCTCGGCAAACACATCTCCGTATCATCACTATCTGGGGATTGGTGGACGAGGCGGGGAGGGAGGGGGTTAGAGGTTAATTATAGACAACAGAGAGGTCAGGGGGCCTATTATTTCGGAGCTGAAACCTGCAACGGTCCAATGGGGATGACATTTACGGGGGCCCCACCCCTGCCCCTCAACCCCCGAGCCATCCCACCCACCCCACCCACGCCATCACTCACGTTTATACCAAGGAGCCGACAGTGGGACTCACTGGTCTGATAATGAAAAGGCCCTTAACGTTTGGCACAGGCAGGATGATAAATTGTATCCCTGGCTCTTCTCTGGCTGCGTCAGGGGGCCTCCAAATAGCCCTTGACAACTAATTGAAAGCCCCCATATCCTCCTTTTACCTACTAGACTTCCTTTATCACTCTAATTATTAGGGTTAAGGACGTCTCCCATGGGATTGTGGGTGGTATGGCATGTGGAACCTGCCGAGTCACACTATTAAATGATAAAAAATGGTAGCAAGCATTATAAATAAATCACTTCAGTTGTCCTTAATCTCAGGATTACCCTAGTAAGTCATAACCACGTTCAGACGGTTGAGTTTCATTGTGCAAAGGTAATTAAAACCCGCTTCCTTACCCCGACGAAGGCTGTGACGCCGAAACACGTCGAGCATGGTTTTACATTTTAGGAATATCCAGTTACAATAAAAGGTTTTTAAGGAGTGCCTTGGATCTTTTTTATCCTCACAATTACAATGACCTTGAGAATTTGTTACTACAAAATCGAAACATTTGAAAACTTATCAAGACGAGCTGTTACAAGGGGCCACAGTGAGAAACAACCATGATTGTTGGGCTTCACAGATAGCCTGACGGAAATGTAAATCTCACTGTTTTACTGTTCTGGTAGGCTACTGACAGACAGGCTATTGAAATATTTCAGCTTGATCCTCCGTCCACAAACACCGCCCCCCTCCCCTCTTCTCTCGCAGGTTTTTTCTCCATCACTGTTCCATCTGCAACATATTTGATTTGCTCTTGTGGTCTAATAGGCTTACAGAGGTGCAGAGGTGAGGAAGTCACAGTGCGGAGTGGATCACAGTTAATCCCTAGTCCCATTTACACCCCATTTTGTATTCAGCATACCGGGGCCTCATGATGTGGTTTTGGGGATTATATCTGGCTACACAATAGTTTTTCAACATATACAGAGTAGACCATCCATGCTTTCTCATTCCATTGCGGTTCAGAGTCAGCTTTATCGTTGTTAACTGCAGATTGTATTTCATGCAATGGATTTTAAAATCCCAATCAAACATAGAATCACAGTGAGAGCTGCTGCCTGTGATGATGCAAGAGGTATTTTTGCCACTTTGAATCATGTAGCAAACTAGAGAGGAAGAAAGAAAGGAAGGACGAAAGGAAATAAAGAATAATTCCTTCAAATTAAATTTACCATGCCAACACAGACAAAAAGGTGCTAATAGCAGAATAACATTAGTCCAATAGGCAACACACGTCTGCCAGTTCGCAAAGAACAAAACAAACTAGTCAAGATTATTTATTGAAATCAATGATTCAAGTAAAATTGTATTTCAATCAATTCAGTAACAGTCCACATATTCAATAGAAACATAAAAACATAGAAGTGTACTGTACACTGCATTGTTTGACCACTAACTAATCCAAAATTACCATCAAACCCATCTACTGCTGAACTCTAGCACTTTTAAACAAACACACAACAGGTAACAAGTAAACAAACAAAAGGAACACCATGATAAAAGAAGATAAAATAAAATTTAATTAAATACAAGGAATACTTTTTTATATATGTTTAAATACTTTAAATATCTGATCAGATTAAGAAGTGTATTATAATGGTGTACAATAGACAGACGCTTTTATTGCTTAAGGGTCTAAATTCTAAGTTGAACCAATGACATTTGGTTAAAACGTCACAATTATATATATGACTGGTGCTCATAAGTATCATCAAGTTGTCAATTACTTAAAGAGATTTATAATACTACTCTTATGTAGCGCTCCAGCGCTCTACTTTACATCACACGTCAGCTTTGTGTTACGCGTTTACGTCATGGCTTTAGAAGCTGATTGGCTGTCCATTTAGCTCAGCGAGAGTCTCTACCGGAAGTATTCTAAGTTAGCGAGAAGGCTAATTAAAATTTCATCTGTTATCTTCCAAGTAAATATAGATATTGAGACATTTTACATGTGTGAAATGTATAACTGTATTTGTGGAATGTCGCTTTCAACATAAGGTAAGATTTATCATTCACCTCAACCAGCGTGCTGCCATAGAAAGCTTATAATAACGAATGTAAGTTAGCTATATAGTCAAGCTAGCTGTTTCAAAGCTAACTCTCATCCGCCTAATATATCGTTAACTAGCTAGGTAGCCCTTGCCTGTCTAGCTAGCATAACGACTAGCTGGATGTTATGTTTTGTTTTAGATGTTACATTGTTTCTTCTAAACGTATGTAACAGCAGCAAGTTGGGTAACGTTAGTGTTTATGAACGAGTTAGCTAACGCTGTAATGAATGATGGTTAACGAGCTAACCAGCTTGTTAGTTGACTGGTTAGCTGGCCAGGCTAGCTAAGCTAAAATGTTATTTAAGGCTTCTGTCTTATGCCACAGATGACGTTCTGTTGGCACTGATCATAGTCACCTGATGCGAAGTGCAACCCGGCAGAAGTTAGATAATGTCGTGTGTTAACTAACGTTAGGTAAGCGGTATATACCGTTAAACTAAGCTGCCATTCACTGATGGAAAAGTTGAGTCAACTAGCGGACATTGAACTTGCTGGTGGATAGAGACGTCAGACAGCATTACACATGTCTCTGTCCCAGGGTCACGGATGTCCCTAACACTGACAGCCATGGCTGACAGCACAGTGACCAGCGGCCAGCAGCAGCGGTCGGGGTCCGGGCAGACGCCACCACCCCCGAAGGGCCCCTACATCTCGGTCATCACCAACAGGTTGGTTGTGTTTGAGTCTATTGCACTTTGGCCCATGTTATGTATTTATGACATAACATAAGTGGACCACGGGTGGTCGACTCACGACTTGTAGATCAAGGTTCCAATACCATTACTGCTGTGATACTGATACGAGACTACTCTAAACTTTGCTCTTTCTTGCCGTCCAACAAAGTATCTTAGATGAAGGATGAAGGTCCACCTTGTATCAGTATATTGTCTGATTTTTTTTGAACCCACAACTCCCATTTTCCTCTAATGGAGAGTCCTTATTCCTGCCTCTTTTCTGTGTTATATAGGGGCATATGTCTAATCTACTGGACATAGTATATCTAACAGTCATTTTTCACTGTATGCGAGGTCCTGCTGTCACAATGTTGTGACAGTATGTGGTATGAAAGCTGTTTTCAGTAGGTCTCTGCATGAATCTTACAAATTCCTTTACATTCATAGCCTCTGGTGTTAACAGTGATATTGATCTATACGACAGGACCACCAACCTGGTGATCCGCGGGGCCATGCTGTTCTCCGTGGGGGTATTCCTGGCCTTGGTGCTCAACTTACTTCAGGTGCAGAGAAACGTCACTCTCTTCCCCCCTGACGTCATCAGCAGTATCTTCTCCTCAGCCTGGTGGGTGCCACCCTGCTGTGGCACGGCCTCAGGTAAGATGGACACATGCGTGAACACACCCTGCTTTAAGGAGTGTGTGCAGCCCACACACTCGTAGGAAAGCTATGAGGGACAGAGAGGAGGGGAGACGCTGGAGAGAAGGTTCTGGTGGGATTTGATCCCAGACCAGCTGGTATTACATCTTAATGTTAATGACCCATTGGCAGAATAGAAAGCAAAATGATCCTTAGTGATCTGATCAGTGAGCTGTACGTCTGGTTCTCGTTTCAGTGTGTGTTTCTTTTAGCATCCAGTCACATGGGTGCGTTAACTGGCAGATCTGGGTGCTCCCACAGTGGATTTGTCTTGCTTTGTGATGTAGTGGACCCCACCAGACTGAGGTGGTCCGGCTCACATTAGGTGTGTGTGGGTGTGTGTGGTCACAGATTTGGGAGAAATGAAGGGTTTCATTCCAAAATGCCATATATCCATTTTGGGGGTAAAAACATTCCTGGAATTGTTGGTTCATCGTTTAGTATCGATTGATGATTTATCTGTATACCCGTTACCAGTCAACAAAGGCTTTAAGTTATGTCCTTTTTAAAAATTACAATCACTCATTTTGTAAGAATGCAGCCCAGCAGATGTTCAACAGGCAGATCAGATGTGGTCCCATGACATCAAGTGTTTACTGGATCTCAAAAAATCTCATGGCAAATAACAAGTACAGACATAACTTATGACTTTTTTTGTTTTAAACTTTTGTGTCTTATATCACCATCAGCAGCTGTTCTAAGTCAAAGGAGATACAAATATGGATGGAAGAAACTAAAATCTCCTTGTACGATGAAATAATATAGACCACTGTGCAACCACAGCTTGTCACATTTTGAGGAATCGTATGTGGACAGTCGCAGGGGAACACACACACACACACACACACCCCCCCTCCATCTGAATGCACACAGTGCCCACTAGGCTCGACTAGCCACCATTATTGAAATGTCGTCCCCTGGGTCTTAAGCTGTGAATGGAAATGCAGGGAAATGCAGCGCAGCAGCGTCTGGTCCCGAGTGGCTCAGCACAAAGCACAACAGCCCCAGGCTCTCGTCCTCCTGAGACCCCGCTCTTCCTGCAGGAGCTTGTCATTTCCACTTGTTGCTAACACACACTAGGCCTTCATCCCCCACGGGTGAGCTGTTGCGTTTTGTTGACAGAGCAAAATTAATTTGTTTTGACGCCAGATTAGTTCAGTCGAAGGTGATCGTGGCTTGACCGGCTGTGCAAAGCAGTGTGGTTTGTTGTCACAGTGTTTGGTCACCTGCCAAGGATTGGTCAAACAATTTTTGACAGACCATAACAATGAATATTATTTTTTTTTCATGTAGTTTTGTATATAGAGACAAGAGCAAAGTTAGTTTAATTTAAAACTTGATCACTCACTTAAATAATGGATGAAGTAATTCTTCATAAGGTGACGTTACTACAAAGAAGGTTAGTGTAGTTAGCCACCCAGACGGGTGTTTAGACGCTGCCGCTTCATGTAGAGCAATGTAACAGGCAGCCAATCAGGAGCCTGTTTGATAGAGACATAGTTTTGCTTTGATTTGATTGGCTCCGGTTCAGAGAGAGTGTACGGAGGCCAGCAGCGACAAAACGTGACAACAGGCAAAGACCAGACTGTATATAACCGAGGCATTCAAACGATATGCACACTGACCGGTGTGGCGGGTGACCTTTTATTGATCCACCAAAGACTAATTTTACTACTCTTGCCGGGCGGTAGTTTAGTGTTTTCCAGCGTAACACCGGCCCATTTAAAAACAGCGTGTTGTGTAAACCTAGACAGTGTGTCATCAGAATTGCATGGATGCTGTGCTGAAGCCTTTCTCTCCACAACAATACCACCAAGCATGCTGGAGCCGTGTGACTGCAGCGTTAAAGCCGGCGGTGTTGTCTCCCCTTTTCCCCTTTCTCAGCAATGATCGGACTGCTGTACCCGTGCATCGACAGCCGGCTGGGCGAGCCGCACAAGTTCAAGCGGGAGTGGTCCAGCGTGATGCGCTGCGTCGCCGTGTTCGTGGGCATCAACCACGCCAGCGCTGTATCCTTCAAGCTTGGGACCAGTTCACTGACAGTCACAGCACCAACACACATGGTGGATGGATTTATTATTGTTTATTATGCTTGTTGTTTCTGTATGTTGTTGGTGTCATGAAGTAACTTATCTAAGTACAATTACAATCTACAATTTTGTCATTTTTTCAACATGTTTTTACTGTTTTTATTTTGATTTTTTCTTTTCTTTTTTTGATGGGTCAGCAAACCAAAGACAGTATTTTAGTTAGGGTCTTGTCTGATAAGTTATTGTGTTTCAAATCAGACACACAGAGATTCAACACTTAGTCCAGTCTTCTCTTAACCCTAATGATGGCTAAGGGGCTGAAAGTCCTACATACCTCCAGGTTTTGTCTGTGTAAATCCAGTTTGAAGCTCCATGTTGTTGACTGCCAGGCCCTTGACACTTCCTCTGTCAGAAAGTGGACTTTGCCAACAACGTCCAGCTGTCTCTGACTCTGGCAGCGCTCTCCATCGGCCTGTGGTGGACGTTCGACCGCTCCCGCAGTGGCTTCGGCCTGGGAGTCGGCATCGCCCTGCTGGCAACGCTGGCGACCCAGCTGCTGGTCTACAATGGAGTCTTTCAGTGAGTTCACACACACAGTTTTAGTTCAGTCGTACAGCGACGCAACATGGAAGCGGATTGATTTAAAAACACAGTGAAAAAATACAAGAAGGAAGCGGGGGGCTCCGGGTGGGCATTCATTTTATAAAAACATGTCCCCTCAAAACAAAAAATCCAGGATGTTTTCTGTGTATCAGGGCTTCTGGATGGGCTCCCTGTTCATGCCCATAAATATAACTTGTGTGGCTGCAGAGTCTTCAGCCTAGCGTCGGCGTTTCCTTACATTCATTTAGCTGCATTCCCCATCAGCATGTAAAACCCTCATTGGCACTGCTGCATCAAACGCAGGGTGTCCTCAAGGCCTCAAGTCTTTAAATGCCTTTTAAATTCTATATTACCTCAAGGCTTCAGAATAAAGTTAAATAAAGCATTTCTAGCTTAGGTCTTAAAAATGCTGCAGTTTTGTGATGCGGTGTGTTTCTGGTGACAAATTGGTTTTGTACTTCATTCTAACTGGCATTAAAAAGTTCAGCAAGTTAAATTCAAGACTTTTTAACATGCTGCAGACAGTTTTGTTAAATAGCTAAAAGTTATATATAACTGGAAGTCGTGTGTTTCTAAATGGAGGATGTAGTAATGTTTTTCTTTTCTCCAGGTATACTTCTCCAGATTTCCTCTACATTCGCTCCTGGTTACCTTGCATCTTCTTCGCCGGTGTGATAACCATGGGAAATATAGGACGGCAACTAGCCTTGGTAAGCAATTGCATTTGTTTCAGCACATCTGCTCAGCCCAAACTCTTAACTCTTGGATCAGTATTAGGTTCACGTCGGTTCTTTATGGTGGACTGTAAAGCAAAAACTTGAAATTAAGTGCCAGGGTTGCATGAATGTCCTTCTCCAAAAGGCCACGCATCAATTTATTATTCCTACCAAACTGTACACACTAAATGGAACAAACCGGCCATGAAAGTTAATTCAACTGTCATGTGTCTGACACCCCCCTTGTGTGCTTTTTCTCAGTATGAATACAAAGTTATTCAAGAGAAGACCCATCAGGACTGAGGGATCTGTTAGCTCCATCAAACCTCTGCTCAAAATGACATTTTTCTGCACCAACGCGAAGCCGCTCGCAGGTCATCAAAGGACATCTGTATGCAGCATTGATTGGGATTGGCCAACCCCGGCTGAGGCGGAGCAGTCAAGCACGGCCGATGAATAATGGGGCCGCTGATTCGCTGCCTGGCGCTTTCCGTAGGACAAGACAGTATTTTTGATTGGCTCTCATTAGCCCGTTCAGACTCGCGGGTGACATCGGCTGCATTATGAACCTTCATCTGCCGCTGAGCTGAGGTGAATAATGAGAGCGGAGGTTTTTTTTTTTTTTTTTACTTCTTTTGGTGCGGTTTATCCACAGCGCCGTCTGTGATTGCAGCTCAACTGGAACGTGATTAGCGGTGAAGCATCTGTCGCCGTTCAGATCAACTCAGCACTAGTGGTTTGAAACCTTTTGGCTCCATTGTGCCAAACACAGTCACACAGGGGATCAATTTGAAACTCTGCTCGTTATCTCCTAATTCTCTGCACATCCTTCACCTATCGGTAGAGAATCTATAGCATAGCTAGCTTATATCTAGAAAGACACGCGTCTATATCCCATGCTTAGAATGAGCTTATATGCAGCCACACATTTTTAGTGTTTTACTTTCTGTGTAAAGGGATGATGTACTGAAAGGACGAGGGGTGTTCAGTGTTCACATCCAGTGGGTATTTCTACCAGCCTTACCTGCCCCATGTCAACCACTGACATGTACAGCATCATCACATCCAATGAATGAAGAGTGCTTCCTTATTTCTGATTGATGAAGGCTACAAGGGTTTGTTGGAGGTGTATAATTTATTTGGCTGAACTGACACAGAGAAAATTGGTTTGTCTTTGTGTAAACTTGATCTGATCTTTACATTGCTGGTTTAAAAATGGGCAAAAACATCAAGATCTGTGGCACAAAGAGTCAAAAACCATCAATCTTCAATCAATCAAAAACAATCTTCCTCTGTAAATGCAGCCTTTATTTTCTCCAAACAGCAGGAATGCCAAATCGCCCAGCTAACTTCTTTATAGCACTTAGATCAGATTAGATTAGATTAGATGGCTCTTTATTGTCCCCGAGGGGAAATTTGAAACATTTGAAACACTTGAAACACTCGATAGTTATCCTTTTGTCCCATTGATAAAGTCAGTTTATGCACTAGTGTAACAGTAAAGGAGACATCGGCTTTTGATGGGTAGAATCAATGTCCTCTCTTTCTCAAAGTTGAATGAAATAAATTCATCTTGGGTGCGTGTCAGGATTGTGTGTATGATCCTACCTGTGTTAGCTGAACATACAGTAGCATAACTGTATAAATAGATCATTTGTTCCAGTTTCTTGATAAGTCAATGTCTTCAGTGGCTTGTAAGGAATAGTTACAGTGTTACCTGTACAACATAATTGGTCATTCAGAAACCTGAAGTTTTATGTCTCATCTTCCAATACACAGGAGCTAATGTTGGTCGTCCTAAATGCCATGGCATTGTTCTGATATGTTGGCTGGATAATTCACCAATCACTGTTTGTGTTGAAGAAAAAGAGATTCAGTGTTAGAAGTATGTTGAGGATCTCCATTCTGCTGAGGTCTTTTCTGAACTACTTCCCCAGATGCAGCAGGCGTGGTTGGGTTGATGGAGAACCGCTCTGGTAGAAGCTACAGGTCCTTTTAATAGTAAAGAAAACAAAGAGCACATCCTCTGTCAAAAAAGAGAGATGGACTTTTGGGCCATTAAGGGAACATTTTAAAAATGTCTGTGCTATAAAACCAAATGGGTCTAATTAGAAGAATCACATGGTGTTTAAAAGAAATTTAAACTTTCACAACAGTGTTTTTGTAATGTTTATGGTTTAGGTTGCATGATGTTACCTGAGGCAACATGGAGGAACTTTTTTTCTGAAATACATTTCCATAGTTGGGTAGCATGTTTCATATCAGCACTGTAGCGGCTGTATTTCATTTTTTTGCTAAAATAATAGACTGGTTATAGTTTTATTATCACTGCAGAAATTGGAGGGTTTGACTGAATCAATCCACTCACTACTGCGACCTGAACCTGAACACATGCAATCTCTTTTGGTGTAATAAAGAACATGCCTTTTGGTAACCGCCTCGGTCTTCTCTGCTTTTCTGACCTCCTCCATCTTCAAACCTCCACTCGTTTTCATAAACTATTAAAGGACGTTTTAGCCCGTCGGTCACCTCACCCGATATCTGACAACTCAAAGCTACATGTTGAATTAGCAGATCTTCACTCACTGTGACAGGAAGATGTTACTTCAGAGTGGCTGTTTTCAGTCATCACACTTCCTATTGCAGTATGCAGCACGAGCTTATTTGAGAGGTTATATACTGAAAATCAATGTTAACTCAAAAAGCTTTGCAGCAAATGTATTTTATGGCTAAATTGATGTTTAAAATGCATCGTGGGATATATGCTTCTTCAACCAGATCAGTGAAGTTTAAATTCATGTACGCTAAAACACCTGAGTCAAATCAGCTATGAATTATAAGGTCAACAACTAAACTGACTTAAATTCCTTGTTTGAGCTGCACAAGATATTTAGTTCTGACTAGAACATAAGGTTTGTTTTAGACTGGAACGTGACGTTTTGGCGTCTTGGGTAAGTTATTTGAAAGAATCTTAGTTTTCAGAGCTGAATTAAAAGTCTCAAAGCTCCTTAAACAGCCAGCTAATTCAGTAGAGGTGTATCTGGCACAAACTGCAGTGCCATTGCAAAATTGCTCACATCAACTGGTACAGTGTTGGTTGCTAATGTGGATTAATGTGTCCTGTCTCGTCGCGGCTCCCACAGACACAGGCTCTTATAGACAAAAGTAATTAAGATGAAGAATCGAGGGTTTAAAGACTCTTTGTTTGCATTATTGCTAAATTCCAGGATAAGGACACAGTTTCTCTCTGGTTTACATGACTGTATGAGGCAATTTGCTGTGCGAATGTTATTGTTCAAGGCTAACTAGCTAGTAAAACAATAGGCGTGATGTGTCATAGCAGTAAGTGCTGCTCCGAAGAGCTAAACTCCCCACCGCTAATGAATTCATTAATCTCTCTATTTATTCCTGACAAGCAATTATCTCCTCCGGCAGAATGAGGGTCAGGAGGCAAGGTTGAGAGCGCTCGCATATCTGCTGAGGAGGAAAACCTTTAAAGGTGGCCGATGGCTTTCCTCTGCCGTCCTCGCACGCCTGCCGCTGCTCATTTTTTGGGTTTTCACGCGGTTGTTTTGGCCAACGCTTTGCCAGGCACATCACAGCAGCGATTCACCGCCTCTTGGCTAACCCCCCCCCCTCCCCTCCTGACACCACCACGACCGGTTTTAAACTCTGACCTTCGTTAAAACAAACTGCTCTTTTTTTTTTTTTTTTAGCCGTCAGCCGCCACATTTGCTCCCGGAGTGTTGGAGCTCTTCAAGTTCGACCTTGCGCCCGCTGAGGTGTTTTCACACACAGCAGGGCGCCAAACCTATAAAGGCGCGCGGTAATCGGCGAGGACAGGCCGAGGACGATGAAATAGGTGCTGGCTGGGAACCACGCCGCCCCATCCCCCGGCGCGTCTCTGAGGGATGACCATCTAAACTGGAGTAAAATCCTGTTAAACGGTGTCACAACATGAATCACGGCCCCAGGAGACATCCATCACCGCTTAAAAGGTGACCACAAATGATCTGTGAACCACTAGATATTGATTACTCATGTGCTGCAGGTGTCAGGTTTAATGTTGCAGCGGCTTGATAGTGTCGCCTCTGACAGCCGCTGCCCTAACTCTCCTCTGATAGATTTTAATGGTGAAATATTGATTTCTCTCTGGCCAAGGTCTGCCAGCCGAGGGCCAGATCATTTGTTGGGGTAATGCAGGACACTCTGTGCCCTGGTCCCAATCAATCATTTTGACAGGAAGCACCAAAGAGAAAAGGAAGAAGAAGAAGGGAAAAAAAATAAAAAATCAGACCCGCTGAAGCTACACCAGATACATCCACAATCAGGACTTGCAGGCCTGCGGAGCAAAGAGAGAGAGAGAAGTGCAGTTATCTCCAACACCAGTTAATATGAATACTAACGATGTGTTTATTGAGTGGGAATGCTCAGCAAATCACAGCTGACGGGATAACAGTCGGAGCGCCTTGAGCAGGGAATGAGGATCTCGGAGAGAGGGTCTATATTTTATTTAAGCGTCTCTCGGCTGCGGCTGGGAAGAGAGACTCAGGTAATGTGTTGTGTTACAACTCAGTGGTCGTTCCCCCCAGCCGGAGCGATAACAGACTGGCTAATGGGAAGCCATCAATCACAATCAGCCTCCTATTGCACCAGTGTCTCCTCTCTTCTCAGCTCTGTAAGAGGGAGCTGGAATAGAGGCAATAATGGAGTTTTGTGGCTTAGCAGCAGCGGCAGCAGCGTCCTGGAGTCATATTTTCAGCCCAAGCGATGGATGGTTTGCCGTGTCAGCACGTCTTTTAATAAGAGAGCCACAAAACGACCATGAGAAGCAGTTAAAGCCCGGGCGAGGCCTTGGGAAGCCGAAGGAGGGGAGAATTAAAGCGAGCCCGGTCTCAGGTGGGGTGTGTGCTGGGTGTTTGGTGCCAAAAGCAGCTAATTGGTTTTTCATTACACTGTTCAGTCCACTGTTACAGCGACTGAGCATAGACTACAGACAAAGGACAAATGAATGAAGGAATGAGTGAATGAGCAGGAGTGAGTCCAGGGTCTTCCTGTCTTTCTGGCCTTTAAAGTGTATTATTCCAATGGAGGCTTTGCAGTCGCATCACCAATCTCCTAGCAACCAGGTCTGGTCTGGCGCCATCATGGAGGTTCAGTAGAAAGAGAGAAACCTGAAAAAGATTTAGTTGTGTGGGTGTACGACAACTCAGTGGTGTTCTCAGTACAAGTGATCAGTGTGATCAGGTAGATTTGTCTCCAGATGTAGGTTACTGTGACTCAGTAAACTGTCTTGTCTTTAGCCCTAGTCTCTACTCCAAAACACTCTGAGTTGGAGCTGGAGAAGAGTCAGCTAGTTAACCTGAACTAACTGGTAGCTAGCTAACTAGCCAGCAGGCTAGTTTAGTTACTGTTAACATGGGACTACTAGCCACTGCTAAAGCTAGCTTCTACTAGATACGTTAGCTAGTGTGCTAATCAGATGTGTTAGCAAGACAGTGATGGTTAGCTGACCAGATACTATGGTTAGCTAGCTAACAAGCTACATGATCTAAACACTAAATCAATCAGATGGATCAGTGATGAAATGATCAGTTCAGTCAAAATTAACCATGTTTATTAAATTTGGTGAGCTGATGTACGTTTGGAAACGCAATCAGCTGTTGACAACCATTTTTTGACCTCCAATATGGCTGCCAGAGGATGTGTTATGTCACCTGAAACCTTTAATAATACAGAAAATACTCCACTAATGAGGCAGACTCTGACACACCTGCAATAAATGAACTGATATTATTGGTAAAGTATTATATATTAATAAGTATTAATACTATCGATGAGTGTTACTATTGAGGAAAGACACCTTTGCCATCATAAATAAAAGACTGACTATTATGGTCACTGAGCTTTGGGCTTGTGTGGCGACCGCCTCTGTTCAATGTACTGCTGAATAAAGAAATGAAGAGTGTGAATGACCAGAAGGGGGCACAACACTACACGTCTCCTCAAGCCTCGCTGGCGTGTCAACCCCTCTTACACACTGTCAACAACCTGACTATAATGGATGAAGTGATTTTGACCTGGGTGAAAAATAAGAGGGGAGAAAAAAATGTATTTTTGGAGCAACGTTATGGACTAAAACACACAGATTATATATATTTGTTCACCGTTATTCAGTTCTCGTTTATTCTGGGGAGTTACCGCAACTAAAATGTACTTTTCTCTCCCTGTCACGAGGGCACAATCTGTTGTAAGTGCACACATGATCACATTACGGTGAGTATATTTTCAAAAAGGCATTATAGATACTGACTGTTATGAATTTTTCCTATTGAAGAGCCTCAACTTTGGGACCGGCAAGGACACTTCTCTCACACACACTTAGACACACACACACACACACACACAACTTCCCAAGAGGGATCAAGTGGAGGTTAAAGACTTGTAACCAGACTAATGGCTGACTTCCACCTCGTATTGTCTAGTCGTCTTCAAGCTGTCTGCGGGGAACATGTATGTCAATCAAAGGGTTTTCTGCATGTGGCACCATGTTTCCATAGCAACCTGGTAGCATCCGAGCAACTGTGGGTAGACAGGGGCCCTGACTCACACACCCCTGAAACCCAAATACACCAGGGGCGACTGAAAGGTATCTGCCCACCACAACAATTTGGGTCTGTCGACATTGCAGAGCAACAAAAGTAGTTTCTTTTTTCACTGTGACGCTTGTATCACTTGTGTTGTAAAGATAAGTCTGATGAATCTGTTTTTTTGAAAAAGCACTAAATGCATCAAAGGATTTTCACCTTCTTCCACAAAAAGGAATGTGTTTCTTTTTTCAACCTTGGAGGCTTGTGTTTGGGATGGGTTTCCTCAGACAGACACTGGGCTGGGAGAATCACGCATCAAAGTGAAGGACTTTGTGTGAGGGGGAACAATGGTCCGGTCACACATGAAGGGCTGTGTTTTGTGGTGAACGTTCAAGTCCCTGAATCTCCATAGACACCCAGCCAGTGGGGGGACCTAACCGGCAAGGGCACTGCTGCAAAGACAGGTCAAGACCAATGTCAACAGTCTGGGATGAAACGTGGCTATCCAGAGTCAGGCAATGTCACGGGAAAAAAACAAGGTAAAATATAGCATAAACGGACCTTTTATACTAAAAGACTGCAAGTTTTTACCACAATAAAGGGAGAAAAGGCAGCTCATACTGTACAGGTTTCGTCAATTTTCTCCTGCACAAAATAACAAGGTCAAATCGCATGAGAAATTCTCCCATGTCAAACAGCAATCCAAACATTAAAGGTCCCAGTACGCTAACAATTGTAGCATATATTCATAATACAAACTCCCAAGATAACCACAACCACCTGGAAGGACAGCGCAAACCCATTTTTAACAATTTCTAAAAATGCATCAGGGGAGCAGTGAAGGTCTTTCATCAAGAGACTCATCACCACAGCCATGAAAACCCTCCCCTGGTGCCGGGGCCGGGGCCGCCGGAGCACAAAGCCAGACTGCGCTCCCCCTCGGAGAGAAAGTGAGTTTGTGTCTAATCACATATGGCATTGTCATCATACAGTGATTTCCTGCCCTGACACAAACTCCGCAGCCATTCGGTCATGGAGGTCAAACCAAATTTTCTCAGAGAGGGTCTGAAGATTCAAAGGCAGTGTCACGGTCCCCTCGGTGATCCGGCTCGTCCCCCAGGAAGGTACAAAGCTAAATTTCAAACAAAGACGGCGCGCGTCACTGTTGGGATGAGTGTGCCGTTGCCGTTGCCGGTTTGAGAAGTAGTTTGCGGGCCAAAAGGGTGCCATTTTTGGGGAACACACACACACACACACACACACACACACACACACACACACATAGAGGACTTGGCTTATGAAGTATGATCCTCTTGTGATTTTTGCAGCAGACAGTACCTCTCAGTCTTTTCCTTCCCCTCCATTTTTTAACGTCTCCTTGGTAGCATTTCCCTGAGGCGCACCTTATCACAATAATAATGCTCTGAACTTCAAACACACATTTCATCACTAGCGCTCCTCTTGTCAGCGATTCTCCATTGCTGATGTTGCACCATAACTCTGATAGATAGGCTGCTTCAATTCTTACAATTTAATAGTCCAGTGTTTCTATGATGGCCGCAGACCGCTGTAAGCTAGAGATTTGGTGCTGTTATTCAATATCTGTTTCCATTTTCATGCATTAAAAAAAATTACAAATGTTGAGTGTTTCCACCAGGAATGTATTCTTGTCAGGGTGGAAAAGCCTCTGAAACAGCATTCAGACCATCATGGGACACTAAAACTCTCCACTGAAACCAGACTAGTTCTCTAAGGCAGGGTGACCCCCCACCTATTCAGTGGTAGGAACACTCAGGGAGACATTACTGCCTTTAAATGAAGACTTAATTTACAAAAAAATCTAAATTAAATCAATAACTAAAATGTGCAAAGAAAACAACAGCGTGTTTTTGAGTAGCTGTGATCAGGGAGGTGGTGTACGGTGATATGGTGTCTGATATGTAGTAACAGACAGATATCTCGGTGTGCACGGTAAGGCCGATAGCATCTGGTGTCAATGTGAACCAGAGACCCCAAACCCAGAGCAGGAAACTCAGCTCTCTCACTTTTAGCTCCACACGGTCTCCATCCCATCCTGTTAGCTTGTCCGCTGACAGACACATATGACATGCTAAATCACTGACGCCATTAGCCATGCTTGCTGACCAAACGGATGACATGCTAGAGTCCTAATCCCTGGTTTGAATTGCTGTGCGCTCCGTGACTAAATGCTTTTGGTCAAACACAAATCATCAGTGTGTAATCCACTTAGCTCTGTGTGTGTGTGTGTGTGAAAGAGAGAGAGAGAGAGAGAGAGAAAGAGAGAGAGAGACGCTGTGTGTGTGGTCCGACATAGCATAGCATACTGTAGCATAGCATCCCTTAAGCTGTACATAGGGCTGCAGGTCACGGGGGCGCTAAGGGGCTAACCTAGCGGCTAACAGAGGCCAGATTAGCTAAAGCTAAAGCTACGAAAGGATTATCTGGAGCTCAGGACTGCCCCCATTCTGTATCCTTTTTGATTCATCTGATCACATTAATTGATCCTGAAGATAAATAATGATTAAATTGGCATTAAAAACCATTTGTTGCTTTTAAAACGTAAAATTTGGGGTGACGACTAAATAGGCTACAATAGGAAATATCAACACTACCCACTGGATTGAAGCATTTTGTTAACTGGGAGGCTGTGGTACATGTGGTACATGGTCCCCACATTGCTGAAGCCATACACATCCAATGAGGACGGTGTCAATAAATCCTGAAGTAATTAAACCCATTTACAAGATTCTTACACTGAAAGAAAATTAGCAACAATCACCTTTATTGACATGTAAACCTTCCAAACCACATTTTCCTCTGTTGATGTATTGTCCCAGACCAACGTGGCGCCCACACAGCGCGAACATACGCGTCTGTGTTTACGTGTTGAGTGCGACTGCCTGTACTGCCACCAGCTTGCATGAATATCGAGGTATTCAGGGACACTTAAAGGGTTTAACACTGTGCTTAATCCCCCTACAAGTCCCCAGAAAAACCAATTTAGCTGCCATAAAAGAGCAGCGTCTCCCTCTCCCCTCGCCTTCCCGGCTCCCTGCCTGTTCCCCCATCCCAATGATGGAGATTAGGCTTATTAAGAGGGCTTATTGTCTGTGGTGTCATGGATACCCAGTGATTACACACTCCTGTGGCTGCTCCTCCTCTGTTCGCCCTCAAACCTCGCGGGGATCCACTGCCTCCAAAGTCAAATCAATTATTTTTTTCTCTCCACATTCACCTCTGATATCGTGCCAGACAGGCTGCGCACTTTATTGTCAACAAGCGTAGATGGCACAGGCAGAGGAATATGTGAAAAGAGGGTTTGATTGTGATTACGATGTAGGGATTTCGCCTCGTGGCTCACCCGTCTTTCAGGAGAGGAATATTCCTGCCTGGTTTCTCGCTTCATTCATGTCCAACTTCAGGTGACGATACATTGAGATAGATTTGAACAGTGCATTATTTTAAATATGGATGCACGCTTGACATCAAGGCTAAACAACAGGATGGTGGTGCAAAGGTGTTTTGGCATCAATCCACGTTCAATTCCTGAATACTCAAAATATAAACCAAAAACCTTTAATGGTTGAAAATGAAAACTTAGAATTACTTAATGTCAGAGATTTTTTTGTTCCTCTTGTTTTTCCATTTTCCCCATTGTACAGACAACACATAAAAAAAAAAAAACACTTCCTGAATTGAAAGTGATTTGACCTCTGACCTTGTAGTTGCCACCATGGTTATGAGACAATGATTTGTGTGAGCCAGGAACCCCCTGCTGTTGCTGTGTGTTCACAGTCTGCATGTTAGCACCCTGGGGGAGCCTGTGGGCCTACATGGAGCCCCGGAGGACCTGGCCTTGGGGGAGTGGGAGGGGTTTAAATGTTCCCTTGCTGCCGTGGCACTTGACCCCGGCTGCCCCCTTGAAGCCCTAGTTCACCGCTGATGTCATCCACTTTTTGACTGAGTATTTCAAGGACTTGCTGGCAATAAAACACAGCTGAGAGGAGTAGGCCTGGATTAAAGGTTACCTCTGAGCGCTTTTGTCCCCGACTTCCGCTCGCCGCCTGAACGCCTCCTTCAACTCCCACAAATCAGCGGTTGAAAACGATCAAAATAGGCACCGGCCCACCCATTTCCAGGAACGTGTTTAGGTACCTGTTTGTTATGGCGACGCAACAGTTCACGACAGGTCCAGACCTCTAATCCCCCCCAGAGCTGTTTGAGCAGGGCCAGGGCGCCGGGCCTGGATCCCTGAACACACCAGCTGGGTGCCGCCGCGTCGGCCACAACCCGTCAACATGGATTTGAAATATCTCACGGGAGCTTTTTGACCTTGAACTGTGAACCGGAGCAGAGAGAAAAACACCCGGCAAACTCACTTCCGTGGTAGGAAATGAGAGGATGAAGAATCGGAATGAACGGAAGAGGAGGGAAGGTGAGAAAGAGAGAAAGAAAGAAAGAAAGAAAGAAAGAAAGAAAGAAAGAAAGAAAGAGAAACTGAATTTATAATTGAGCTTGTGCGTGGACCGGGTTATCTGTCGTCAATAGACCCTAAACACAAAGGTTTGGCTTTGTATGTGAGGAAATAGAGGCGAGCCTGGCCATGGGGGACCGAGGGAAGAGTGTGTGTGTGTGTGTGTGTGTGTGTGTGAGTGTGTGTGTGTGTGTGTGTGTGCATGACCAGACGGCAGAAAGGTCTGGAACGCTGGAGACCCCGGCCACCGATAGGCACTCACCGAACCTCTTCAGCAGGTTAGCGGCGACATAATTAAAAAGATAAACCTTATGAGCAGGGCACGGAGATAAGGGGTTTAATGAGAGCGAGGAGGGAGCTCATCCAATGAGAGGAGAATAGGGGGGGGGGGGTTAGAAGGCGGTCTCAGGGGAAATAAACCCCGACCTGTCAATCATCCGCCGGAGATAAGTGCGGATATGGCGCCCCGGAGCAGATCTAGGAGAGCATGATCTGTAGCTCAATGAAGCCGGAAGGTTGAGCGCTTGGAAACGACGCGGCACCAAAAAAACCCACGAGGGCTGATCCTCTGGAAACTCGGTGATAGAGCCATTTCTCAAATAGTCTAATTGCGTCAAACCTATAGCTGCTGCTTCCTCCGTTCCCCTGCAAGGGTTAAACCGCCTGTGGGATCAAAATGGCTGGTACCAGACTAGACCGAGCCCTCTAAAGGGGTCACCGACGGCAAACCACGGCTGCAGTGATCCAGCGGAGGGGGGCTGGTGGTGGTGGTGGTGGTGGAGGTGGAGGAGGTGGAGGAGGGGGGAATGTGTGTTACGGCCCAGGATGATTCAGTGCCTTCATGGCCCGAGGCTCTGCTGCTCCATAACAGCACTCACAGCTGCGTAAATAACAGATATATATTCATACAGCGAATAATTCCCACCCTTCAAAACACACATATAACAATCTGTTCCAGTTGCAGACGTACGACTCTCTCCCCACTCGGGTGTGTAAATGATCTGGGAGCACATTGTCTTCCTCCCTGCGCCAGCCTACCATGTGAGCCCTGCACAGGCGGGTGCCTCTTGATTGACAGTTAGCTCGTCTCTGCGACACTCGGCTGCTCGTATATAGAGTTTAAAGCCGTGAACGTCTCCTGTGAAATGCTCTCCCTCCCTCCCTCTCCCTCCCTCTCTCTCTCTCTCTCTCTCTCTCCCCCTCCCTCTCCTCTTCCTTTGACACCCCCGATTAGAAGGGGAAACCTGCGTGGAGAGAATGCATCTCTAACAGGAACAACGTGCGGTGCTGCGAGGTGGAAAGTGAGCTCTCTTGTTACGGGGCCTTGCGGTAGAGGTTGTTTACACGAGCACCTGAGGAGGAACAGGGCGTACAGCCTGACAGCCCGTGCTGCTTCATCTCCGAGGGCCCCCGAGAAAAACTCCAGAGGAAGGCGGCCATGATGCCTCGCCGTACCCCTGCTAGTGCAGCGGCAGCAGGAGGAGCAGGAGGAGCAGGAGGAGCAGGAGGAGGAACTCCACTGCGAAACGCTTGACAAGGGAGCGCGTCTTTCAATTTAGAGGAGGCGCGGCAAAAGAAAGCCGGATTGTAATGGTTACACCGGCGATATTCCTCGTGTGTGGCTGTCTTTCAAGGTGAATAGCTTTGAGATTAGGCTTCATAATTCATCCCCCCTCCATCCTCCTGAAAGTCTTTTGGCGCGCTGCACGGCGCATTGTGCCCCTAAATAACTCTCTGAAAACACCTTCATCTCTTAAATATCAAATTGTCAGAGTCGTACAAAAACCTGAGTTATTCCAGCGGCGGTAGAACAGAACAACACCTCGTTCACGAGCAGCTGTTTAATGGGGGGAGGTAGAGGGAGACGCCACGTCACAAAGCCTCTGTCCATCCATGGGTGCCGGGGCTCCACCCCTACCAGGACGGCCGGATATCAAACGCACCTCGGCCTGGGGGGGGGGAAACAGACCGCCGGCCCATCGCAGCCTCTTTCACTTCACCGTGGTTATTAATGCAGAGCAAATGTGGAAATAGCCGGACTGCATTTACACCAACTGTCCTAGAGTTAGATGAGGACGCACATCTTTATGTCCAATGTTGTCAAACTGACGGGGGCGTGAGGTGTAATTACATCCTTTATGTGCAGTAAAGCCTCGTCTTCCCCCCCATGTGCTCTACAATAGAGTCTTATTGACGTAATGGAGACGATATTTAGCCAACGAGCTCCTGACACATCATTAGCATTATTCATCAACCAAAGCCAGCCATGAAGATGTTGGGGAATCTCTCGTCCTAATGAAAGATGAGTCCTCTCTCAGTCCGGCGTCTCTCTATCCAGTATGAGCAACACCTAATGTGGGAAACAATAGTTGTTGTTGTCTTTTCACTTCTCAGGTGCTTGAAAATTTCACGTTTTTGCTCCCAAAGGGGTATCGAGGTTTAACGACAGCAATACTGGAAATATGGAAATTGACATCTGTTTTTCTCCTTTAAAAATAAATAAAATAAAAATATATATTACTCTTTAATGGCAACATATAACACCCCACACCAATGGTTGATTTTTGTTTATTTTTTGGTAATATTTGCCAAAGCGTCTTGATTGATTTGTTGCCCTTGGTCGGCGGTTCTCTGACATGCTATGTTAATCCAGTGTTTTTCTGAACCCAAGGAGTGTGTGTAAGCTACAGACAGTGTTTTATAGGCTTGGCTCGGCGTCACGGCAGCTGAAAACTTCGTCCTGAACCCGCTGGGGCGAGCGCCTGGACTCTCTCACCGTCTGTGAAGTCAGATTGATCTGTTCTGTCTATCACTACGCCATCGAACTGCACACTGTCAAATATATCAAATATGTCAAACATAAGACCTGCCTGCTGGTTTATTGTTGTATTTACAACAGTGATTTGGCAAATCCTGTCGCTGGTGGGAACTACTGGCCACTAGAAGGATCTGTAACACTGTATTATAGTTATACTATATAGGTATACTCCAGTTTACCACAGTATACCATGTTTTAATGATAATTTAAGTGTTAAAAGGAGAATATCCATTAAAAACAACAGGTACCATTTAAAAGTAAATTCTTAAAGGGGATGAAATCAAACTGTTTTTTTACTGTGTGTATTTCTGCCATTTAAAGAGAGTGGAATGAAAATTGATAGAGGCTCTGGATGTGAGCACATACATTTCTACATTATACACATTACTACATTCACATTATTTGATTGAGATATGATTTTTTTTAGCTCACTGCAGCATTTGATGTCTCCACTGATACAGTATACTTCATTTTTGGCTTGAAAATGAAAAAAAATGAAAGCTATCAAAATATCAGCTTCAATACAAACATCTTACTAACGGGTCATACGGTTCAACCTTCACTGCAAACTGCACCTTTTCTGCACTTTGGAATAAAACATCACCTCACCTGAGAAGCCTCCCGTCCTGAAAGCGTGGTCCTGCCACATAGCTCTATTCTTGGAGCAGCAGGCTGAGCCACTCATCACCAGGACATTGGTTACACACATATTATCCATACACTAGCGCTCCAAATAGAGGATTTCACAGCGAGAGCCTGTGAGGATGACATAGCCAGCGCGCTATGCGGCCTCTCGCCATGCTAAAACACAATAGCAACTGTGGGATTGATAATTTATCTTCTCTCAGCACCTCCTGGCTCCGAGCGCACAGTCGCTCCATTGTGGAACCAGAGACTAATGCATTATGTATCAGGATTGATGCTCCTGATACTTTCTTCTTCCCTGGGTTTGGAGGGAGATCCGCCATCGTGACATTTATTGCACACCTGGTGTGAATGTAACAAGGGGGCTGGGTTTGTATTTTACTGACTACAATTGAAATCGATGCCGGTCGTCCATTCACCAAAGCGGTGACCTAGTCCACCTACACTCTCAAAGAGTTATTTTATAAATCTGAACAATACACACGTGATACTTTTCAACACACGGTGACAAAAACATGATGCTCTGAACATATCTTGTGTTGAAAAAGGACCAGAACTAGACACACAGATGTGTTGGAAATGTGACAACTGGAAGAGAATTGTGTCAGAACAGACATGAAGAGCTGTTCCAACATGAAGAAGTGACAAAGTGACAGAATTAAACCACATTATGGCACTTTTCAAAATGATAACACCTTTACAGACTGGATCCTCTATATTTTTGAGATATTGAATGATCAATGTCAGGTAATATATATTTTTCCCCCCTAAAATTGAAATGTAGCGTTCAGGGAGCCAGTCCATGTGAAGAGCCGGTCGAGGTGTGTGGTTTAGCCTGGTCCAACATGCTAGTCCTCCCTCGCACCACTAGAACGTGCTCTTCAGCAGCTTATCATTCATCTCATGCAGACAGCGCTTCTTCCTATCCACTCTCTCTCTCTCTCTCTCTCTCGTTTCCCCCCATCTGTCTCTCTTTCCATTTCTGCTTCTGGCCCGTCCTGCTCAGACAAAGTTCTGCTTCTAATTTTGCCGAGGAGGCAGAGAGAATGCGATTTAAAAGTGTGAAGAGGAGCGTTCCCCTACCACCAGTACTGCACACACTCCCCAGAGCCTCGGCCTAACGTCTGGTCGGGGAACACACAGGCTGAAAGGTAACCTCCATTCACAGCTCAGCCTTCTCATTCGCCTTATTTTCAAAA